>OZ020614.1:46401934-46819894 GCA_963971575.1 Liopterus haemorrhoidalis | reverse complement strand
TTTTTTATATATACAAGTAATAAATCTAATATAGCCACCACACAGACCATCTTTGAGTTCTTCGTGGCAGTTGCTCAATTTATATGTATGTGCTTATTCTCATTTTTTTAAATAATATAATTATGGGGGATGTAATTATTATTTATCTAAACCTCATACAAATCACTAATTATTACTGTTCATTGATAACATTAATGTGTATATTATGTATATAATGTACATGCCTATGGTATTGACCAAATACCGGTTATACCGTACGTCCCTTCTGACATAGAATCGGTGGTGGAAAATTCCAAGTGCCGAATTTATTGGAATTAACTCCTTCCCACCTCGAGGTTACTGACAGCCACTAAGCCGGACATAAACCCTCCTGGATATCGAGACCAAACAGATGTTTGTGATCGAATTCTCAAGTCCAGCTGAGAAGAATATCTCTTCTCAAGGAGAGGAAAAGAGGTCCAAGTATATGGACCTCTTGTCCGAGCTTAGAAAGCTATATCCCGGGTATAAAGTTAAGCTTGTAGTCCTGATAGTTGGTGTTTTGGGTGGCATGAAAGCCTCCTATCGAAGGGAAATCGAGTCCATTCCCGTCTGCAGATCTTCTGCCAACTCTTTGATCTGCAGGATGCAGAAAGCAGTGCTGCTCGGGTCGCTCCGCATTGTGCGGGCACTGGATCTGGCGTAATTTCCGCGGCTGCATATCGCCAGGGTTTGGGATGCAGTCGTGTGTATTTAGCTCCACTAGTCTCTAGTATGACGCGGCTCAAAAGGTTGCTGAAGTTTGAGATTAGTGGACGCTTGTCAAGACCTGACAAACCCCAAAATAATAATAATAATTCTTTCGTAGTTGGTTTGAAAAAACAGAGATGTCATATGATTCGTTACACATTAATTTTCATATCTGTGAAGGCTGTCATTAAACGTTAAATCTGTCTATTAAATTTATCCATAACGCACAGCGTATAGTCAATTAATTTTAAAGCTGTGAATGTACTTAATGTTTTACTAATGCTTTACCCATATTAATCCCTATGGGCGCGACCAACTTCTAATGCTTATAGAGGTGCAATAAACAAAAGATTGATTATTAAAATGATCTCTTATCTAAATATTGCAAGATACTAATTTTAATATTTATTATTTATTAGATATTCAATATTGATTAAAATGCAAATAAAAATAAATTCAATTGAATAAAATAAATATGAATTATTTTTGTTAAGCGATTCGTTCCTTTGTTTTATATACTTTGTTCTGTAGAGTAAATTTGTAGTCAATTTTGACATTTTTCTCTGGCACAGCATGAAAGGTTTGGCGCTGTTTGATAAATCTCGGCTTTAATAAAGTAATATGCATCCAGGTGTCTAGTAGATTGGTTAAACAGCGGGGCAAGTTCGCTTCGAGGTTTCCAATGAATTGGGCTTACGGCTTACAGTTGCCTCGGTAAATACTGTACACCAGTGGCGTGTAAAATAAGGCTCGCGAGCCGGATATGGCTCGAATAATCTCTCTAGAAATATGTACACTTATAAAATATCAACCAATTGATATACCCACTTAAATAAATAATTTAATCTTTTCTTCGACATACGTTTATTTAAAAAATTAGATGTAGTCTTCTGACCAAATTCGAAGTCTGTAGCTTCTAGGGGATGTACTGGATCATACAAATCTCATATCCGCGAATATGAATACAGATACGGATTATTTTGTAGAATATCCGCGGATACGGATACGGATAAAAATGTTCTGTTGACATTTTTAATAAAATTTATTTTATAATTATAGTTTACAAAATAAATATGACTTTTTTTATATTAAGATTAATTTAAATCATTTGTAAGCTGTTTTGGGAAAAGTTTTAGTGTTAAAAATAAGAAACAATATGATTATAAAATATGATTACAGAAATGCAAACAATGTTTACAACGATTTTAATTAGAAAATTATTTGTTTTTTGTTTTTATTTTCAAAAGATATTGAAGCATTTTATAGAAGTATAAATTAAAATAAACTAGAGATGGTACCTATATTCTTAACAAATCTAACATTCATTACAGGGGGGGGGGGATTATACTATAATAAAAATAATTTTGAGGCTTTGTCCAGGGCCGGAGCAAAGGTCTTTGGCGCCCTTATGTAAGTTGTAATGGAGCGCCCCCAGATAGGGAGTGAAGACAAGAAGGTCTTCACTTCTAAATTTTAAGTGAAGACCTAAAAAAAAGGTCTTCACTTCTAAATTCCAAGTGAAGACCTAAAAAAAGGTTCTCACTTTAACCAAGGCGCGCCCTCTGGCATCAAGCGCCCTAATGCCTAAGGTATGCACTTGCATACCGCGTTCCTCCGGCCCTGGCTTTGTCTTCTTGATAACATAGTTGGCTCCTCGACGAATAAATTTTTGAAAATGAAAAATATAATTGGATTTCTAATAAAAATCGTCGTAAACATTACTTGTATTTCTTTAATAAAATTTTGTATCGTTAATCTTATTTTTCATCCAAAAATTTTTCCCAAAAGGATTTTTTTTTTTCTTAGGGGACTCACGTTTAGTTAAAAGAAACATATATCCCTTAAAAGCGCGTTTTTCGGAGTGTTTGGGGGACGATCAAGCCCGTGGGTCCCCCAGGGTGTGCACCTGTTTCGAGCTATATTGTTAAAATTAAGCATACATACCTATTGTAAAGCTCAACAATTTACGACGAATCGTAGTAGCCACGACTGATTAAAAAACTTGAAATAAAAAACGGAGTAGCTAATGCAAATTGATGCCTGTGACCCGGAATGTGACCTGTGACCCTGTGATCTACGGTGGCAATTTTTGATGGGACAAGTTTTTCGGATGATATATTTTTGTAGATACTGTTCAAACACTTAATTATATTTTTATAATGTACGCCATCAAGTCCAAATGTCAGTAAATTCTATAACGTACTCCGGTCTAGGTTTGTGTTAAAGTTCTAATATACCTACTAGATATAAGGGAAAAACATTTTTTAAATCTTTTTGTTTTGGCGCGATTTTCGATAATAATATGCAAAGTAACTTTTGTCGTCGGGGTTGGTTTAAAAATCTAAAATATCAGAATAAACCACATTGACAAAAATTTAAATTGCGAAAAGGTTAATGGTATTGAAAAATAATAATAATAAATAAATAGGTTAATTTAATTAAATGTAATATTGAGCACTGTTTCTTAAACTGTTTGCCTTGCGACCCACTAATATACTTTATCAACTGCCACGCGACCCTTAGAATATTGTTCATCAGGGGTTCTTAAACTTATGTAGTCCGAGGACCCGCTCTTGAACAACGTTTTTTTTGCGGACCCCATCCCTAACCTAGGCATTTTACGTCGTTCTTGAGACTTAATTTCTGGCTCAGTAATCTCATAGGTACTACGTTATAATAAATATTGGTAAAAATGTATCGCTAGTTATTTTAATAAATGGTCTGGCGCATTTATAGAGATGAACATTTTTATTAGCATTACGAATAAAAACATAAAATAAAAATAGTAGTAAAAAGAATTAGAAAAGTTACTAATTATAATACGTTATGCTCATACAAACATTTCTTGGTCAAATATTGGTCAAAATAGATCTTATTATAATATGTTTTCTGTAAATAATTTGCAGTTGAATAAAAATAATTAAATTTTTCCTAATTATTGTTTAGTTATGTCAATAACTAGTTAGATAACAATAAATACAAAAAGTCGTGACCATATAGGATTTTTATTAAATGAGTTATTTGAATAAAAGCGAAAAGTTGGGGGATGTAAAGTTAATGTCAAAATTATTTCGCGGACCCCCGGTAATGACTACTGTGGTCCGCGGACCACAGTTTAAGAACCGCTGTTGTAAATCATAAGGAAAATAAACCCAAAAGAAAAGGACCATTTTAACATCGCACTCGACCATTATTTGGGTCGGGACCAGTTGTTTAAGAAACGTTGATGTAGAGCATGTTCTTAATACAGTGGAACATCAATATTCGTCATTAATCCATTCCTGAGGGTAGGACGAATGTTAAAAAGGACGAATATCAAACGAATTTTTCTCATAAGAATTAACTAAAAATAGTTTAATCCGTCCTCAGCCCCGAGTTTTGCCTATCTATGCTTTAACAAAAAAAAAAAATCCCTCGAAAATAAATCTCGAAAATCATTGCAAATACATTCGACGTGGTAGTGCCGCAGGATTATTAAAGTAAAGGTTGTCTCGTAACTTCTGACCAATCAGAGCGTGAGAATACGTCACACAGGGAATACGTCACATGTCTGCTTACAAAATTAATATAGATGTTTTTAAATAATTTTTTTTGACTATATTCATAATAGATATTTATTTCAAGACAGTTCTACTGAATAAATTATAAATAAAAACCTAAGGAAATTTTATAAGGATTTATATAAAATTTAAGGTGATGGGTATTAGATATTTGTATTATAGATATTTGTATTATAGTTAATAAATAACAATAAAATCGAATACAAATATAATTTTAGCAATATTTAAATAAAAATAGAAAAACAAATTGCTATAATAATACATTAATTAATAAAATTGGAGGTTTTTTCAGTTTTTAAAAACGGTAGGACGTATTTTAACGGAATTTGGTACAAAAGAGTAGAACCAGGATCAAATATAGGCATGATATCTCAAAATATTCTTTCTTAGGGGGTGTTTCTGGGTTAAAACTGGTACTAAAAAACTTAAAACATTTCCTTTATAAATAGAACTATCTTAACTAAAAAAAAAAAAAAAAACTATACAATAAAAATTGTTTATAAGAAAACAAATCTTATATGTTCTATGCATTTTTTCTATTTGATGAATATCAGGGTAGTTACGGGGGGACACCCTAAACAAATTTTTTGAAATATTTCCCTTCACATCAAAAATGAATGTAAGAAAATTTATTTAGAACGAAGAAACATTCCTTTTATGTTCAATAAGGTAAATAATTGGGGGGGAAGGAGTATGAGGATAGCGCTCTTCATGCTCCCCCCTTATACTCTTGAAATATCTCACTTATTATTTACGTAATAAGAAAAGTGGTTTCGAATGAAGGAATGATTCTTTTCTGTTTAATCTAGTTTTTAGTTAGACTTGCAAGCAGCAACACTACATATTGTTCCAGTCATTTTAACACTAATAACTTAACACTAATAAATAAACACTAATAATATATAACTTAAAACATTACAACACACTAAAAAGAAATTAAAACTAGTAGAAAATCAAAAAATTAAACGATATTTTTATATTTATAGACAAAATTCAAACTTCCCGTGTATTTAACATATACGACAAACAAAGGCGGACATCCCGTTAGCAGACAGATGACGTGTAGCTTCGCTATTTACCCCCACCACTACAAGTTATGAGACAACGTTTACTTTAATAATCTTGGTAGTGCCGTCCCTGGTTTCCACCTAACCTCTCGCGTCTCACCCGTACTATTGCTTTTGTTGAGCAGTACAAATCAGGCTTTTTAATCACCCTCTGCTTTTTTCGGACAGACTATAAATACCTATTAAATCCTGAAATATGTGGAAATTCACTCAAATATTCTAAGTACAGAATTTGAAATTAATTTAAATATTAACTAAAATATGAATAGGAAAGTCATGTGCTGACCATAACAGATTTTTCAGACATAGACTTATTAAAGTGTTACTAAAACTAAGGTTCAAAAACTATTCTCAATATCAAAATAAAACTCCCAATATAAAAAGATTGTACACCACTGTTGTTGAATATACGAGTAGAGCCGCCTGCGATGAAACAGCCAAATATTAACTTGACATCCATCTTTAATTTTTCATTTTATGATTAATTTTTACTTTCTTTTGCTTTGTAAAATAAAAACGAGAAAGTAAAGATGGATTTATTACTGGTTTTGCGACAAATAAAAATAATGAAATTGATTAAATAACATTTAATTTAAATAAAAATTCACAAAATAATTTTCCATAAATTTAATTAAACATTTATAAGTGTGAAATAAAAAGTATTATATAAATTTAAGCTTCCACTGTAGTCTAATTCATAATTTTCCTTATAATGACTCCCCCCTAATAATGATGGTTTAAATCCAGCCTTATTATAGGGTACGTAATATACCTGAGAGTTTTTTAAAAGACTTATATTTTTAATAAAGGGTTTTGCCATCCGAGATCACGAAACACAATGAACAGAAATGTTCGTGAAAAAAATTAAACCGAGACATAATTTATAATACTGAACTCACAATTCTCTACTCCAGATCTAATTATGATAAATACATTATGAGACATTGATATCACAATATTTATATCTATTTCATATTGATTTAAAACTTTTTCTAGGAAATTTTGTTTAACTATTTTTATACTGAAAAAACTATGTAGTAGGAAGCATGGGAGCAAAATATAGAGGCATATTTTTGAAAATATTTAGTAATTTATTAAATAAACTTTCATAAATACAGAACACTATTTAAATAGAAATAGAAGGCTTCTGTGATCATTGACAAATTAGCATTAATGCCTTTTTCAATAAAATCTACTCTATTATTAGTAATTTTTTCCTGGTGCATCCTTAACATACTCAAACCGGATAAACGATCATCCGTTATAGTCAGGCGCTTACCCAGAAATTTTTCTTAGCGTGGAGGCTCAGAAGACAAAATTGTTTTAAAATGGTAGGAATCGGAAAATACTCGGCAACAAGTGCTGGCTAAAAGCACTTTATTTTTCAAAATACATGTGTTAATCTAAAAAAAGGTCCTCACATCTAAAATACAAGTGACGACCTAAAAAAAAGCCCTCACCTCTATTTTTAAATAGATATATTTACCTAAAACAATGGTGAAAAAGTTCTAGTGTGTTTGTAGGTTAATTTTTATTTCCCTATTTCTTAGGGGGGGGGGGACCCTCTGTACACCTTCATGTATTTTTCGTAATAATAATAATATAAATAATACTTTTGAGTGGGTATCAAATGAAAGCTACCTTTTTAGGGTTTTGTAGGTATAGGTGGGTATTTGCCAAACAACCTTATACCGTCATTTTGTCGTCTGTCTGTCTGTTTGTCTGTTCGTAAAAATTGTAGCCAAAGGGCTAAACCAAGATAATTGAAATTTGACATGTTTATACAACTCTTTGACCCGCACATATGAAAAATACTAAAACATCTAAAAAACATATCCCCCAAAAAATATAAACAAATATATAATCATCAAAAAAAAAATTTTTTTTTAATTCTGACGAATTTTAACGATCAAAATTTTATTTTTGCAAAATAAATTATTTTGAGGCGATTTTTGCCAAAATTGTACAAAAAAAAAATTGTCCCACACCCTGTAGCTCAGATGGTTTAAAAATCTGAAAAAATTCTAAGTATTGTACATTGGTGTGAAACGGAATAGTACAACAGGAATTTTGAATCAGATTATGTTTTCGGAAAATAACTCATATTTTGTGTTTTTTGGTTGGCGATGTACAAAAGTTATAGTTATGTAACACACTATACTGGAAGGCGTATCCTGGTTTAATGGTTAGCTTGGTCGCTTGCTGCACAGCAAACTAGGGTACGCTCCCGGGCAGTGGAGACAATTTTATTTTTTGTTTTTTTCCATTTTTATTTTGTTTAAATTCTAGTTATATTTTGGCAAATGAAGCATTTAATTTTCAAGAGCGTAAATTTAATAATCAGTTGGAATTATATTTTCATTCTATGTGTCATGTATACGAAACTAGAGGGGCGGAGCATATGACTTAAACAACCAATGGAAGCCATAGGCGCATTTTTCAAAATCTTAATGAACCTTGCTATATTAAAAAAAATACTGCACATATTTAGAAACCTAAATAATGGTATTAGGTATTCGAATTAAAATTAACAAAAAATATTTTAACATAAAATTTGTTTTTAAAGCTCTTAGATTAACAGACGATAAATTATTTTAAAAATGTCGTTCATTTTACCATGTTTACTACAAAGCAAAAATTGTCCTACACACTCAGCATGCCGCCTTCACTTAATATACCTATACCTGCGAAACCCTGTAATGTGTGTAAATTCACACTTCACATCAAAATTTTTTTTTAGGTCATCATTTGTATTTCCGATGCTAGAACCTTTTTTTTTAGATCATCACTTGAAATTTAGAAGTGAGAACCTTATTCATAGTTTTGACTTCCGGGCCCTCCAAAAAAAAAATTCCTGGGTGCGCCACTGAAGGTGTATATTTTTTGAGTGTGTATTTTCCATGTCAAGGAACTATATAGGTATGTGTGACAAATTTCAACTCTCTAGGTTCGATCATTTGGCTTAGATTTGTGCTGTACAGACAAGGCACATTGGTTATATTACTTATATGGTTTTAAATGTGATATCCTAATAAAATATTTTTTTTGGTTTTTATTTTTAAATAGAATGAACTATGGGTACTAGCGTTCAAATATGCATTAGATTTATTGTTTTCTGTAGACCTTTCGATGTCAATATCTTCAGTATCTTTATATTACCTAAGTTCATTTTTACAGTTTCTTAATACGTGTTAAAAATAAAAATATTAATAATGGGTTATGATCAATGTTTGTTTCCCAATTTTTCCCAAGTGTTGGTAAGCATGTGCGAAAGAGCATCGTCGTACTACGGTACACACTAGTAAGTCACGTACGTAGTATATCAATGTCTTCATGTAGCTATACTCACTTAGGCTCAGTGATGCCTTGTTGAGGGCATACAAATTTCAAAGAAGCACTGTTTCGATTTCAGCTAGTGTTATTGGTACATCGTTCAAGTATTATGACTGATATACCTATTTTCTTCCCTTAACACATAAACCATTCATGAAACAACACTGGAATATAGTTACGAAAAGGCACGAACGCGTCGATCGGGAGACGTCGTAAAATATACTGACATCTGAGTTGGAAGCGATAGACGCTGCGGCTCAGATCAAGGGTCAACTTGAACGCTGGACTTCGGGCGTGTCACAGTCGACACTGCGACAGCCTATGGGTCCCGACGGTAAGGACGCATGCGCGCTAGCTACCAGCGCGACAAGTGACAATCCTGGTTCCGAAATGCAGTGACAGATTCGAGCAGACCACGCCCATAAGCAGCGGAGACTTTGCAGTCATAACGCACACCCTGTCTCTTGTCGCACACACCCCGCTATTAACCCCGCTAGCATGTGAACGCCTTCATCCTGAGCCGGAGCGATACTCGAGCTTGCGACCTGCCGCAGAGGCAGCCGGCCGACTCTCCTCAGGCGTCCTCTACCCTCCACCCTGCCAGATCCACCCGGCATCAGCGACAGAAACGACCATCCGGCCTAATTCAAAACCGAACGGCGATGTACATATTGTATTTACCTACTTGCTTCACATTATGTATTTGCAAAGCATTCATTCGTGCTCCGATACTCCTTGAAAGACAGTTATGCCGGATTCGTTATAAGTAATTCACTATCCATTGTACATTGTACTGTTCAAGTGTTCTTGTTAGATAAAAGAGTAGATCGCGGGCAGAAGCAGAAACGCATGTGTTAGTTGTTCGCTCTGGCTGAGCTTATAGGTTCAGGGACGTTCAGGGACGTCAGGTAGTAAGATCTCTGGTAGCCGAAAGATGACGAACAGAAACGAACAAGAAGGTTCACGTTGTCGGCGCTTAATATAGATTGCTTCGGCTCTGCGCCGGTGATGCGTCGCCATGCTCACCAGAAAATCAATAGAAAAGGGTAAAGACATGTACATAGATAAACGAACTTCATACGTGTGGGAGGGAGGGGAAAGAAAACACCACTAATACAGGAAAAAAATAATTAAAAAATGGTATTTTAAAATACACCTCACCATTAAATATCATTTAATAATCGTTAGAATTTGGATCAGTAACCCACATCTTGATAATGTCTTTATATATTTTTTTCTTTGTATTTTTTCTGATAGAAAAATGTGGTGATGTATTAAATGATTTGTATTTTAATTATTGTTTTTATGTTATATTTTTAATATTAGAAGTTTTTGTAAATATCAAAGTGTTTGCAAAGTAATAGGCGTAACGAAAGGTGACAGGGGACAGCGCGACACGCCCCACGCATGCGCAGGCAATTGTCGCGATGAGTCACCTTTCCCCCTCTATTACCCCTACCACGCAGGCTCCTAGTTGATGTCGCATAAGGCGGTGACAACGCGACAGGCGGGCTCACCTGGCAATCGTCCTCATTGGTTCGTATCAAATCACACTGGTGCACATTGGTGCACATCGACCGCTATCAAATGACAAAAGCTTAAGTATAACCACTGAAATTTTATACAAATTCCAGTTTCAGACTTTCAGGGAGTGGGAGGGAGTTACTGAAACCGATACGATACGATACGAGTCCAGAGAATTTCATATTCTGGTATTCCAACATTTTAAACAATTTATACCCGATATTCGAACGAGAATTTCCTGATTAAAATTTTACTTCTTATTTATAACGGGCGAACGAATAACCCTTTCCCTCTCGATAACATTTTATTAATATTATCCATTTGTTCAATTCCAACATTCATCATTTACCACTCACCACCGACAAAATATCCTCCAATATCAAAATATCATTCGGACACTAAGTACATACCTACATTCGATTTATTGGCTAAAATAAAGTTCAATGAAATACTTCGTTTCTTTTCCTTATTATTGATTTTCAACGGGAAATTTTATGTAGGGGGTAATTATAGTAATCCAATTTGTTTACTTTTTTATAACAGGGTAAACATAATTTACTGAAGTGCCAAGTATGCTGAATTACGCAAAAGCAAAATTTTGAGTTTTGCAAGAAAAGTATGATGTCTTTCAAATTGCACCTCATAATTCCAGTTAGATTGGTTATTGAACACGTTAAATAAAACGTAGAAATAAAATAGCAATGCTTATAGGAAGGTAGGTATAGCAAACGTAAAATGAAAAGGACATCACATGGGTAGTACTATTTAGTAGTACTAGTTAGTAGTGGGTTACTAACCGTTATGAGTATTTAGTCTAGATTGATGTTTCTATGTATTTTGCAAAAACATTATAGAAACACCCCCATTTTTTAAATATATACCCATTCTGTTCAAAATAGTCTTCTGCTCAGTTTCTTTTCATCTTGCATTAATTATACATATAGGTGATACACGATATCAGAGGATTTACGTCAGAAAATTTGTAAAAAAAACCTCACAAATTTTCATTGTAGTAAATTCATGAATTTGTATATTTTTGTTAATATTATGTATGATAAACATATATATTAATGAAAAACAACAATTATAATTTTATTGATTAAGGGTTATGACTAATTTTAAGTATTATTAAGATTTTTATTTTGCTTCTATTGGCAGTGTTGACATGTTGATAGTTTACACGGCGCTTCAGTATTCAGCCATATTTGATTATATGGGTCAGATTCAAGATTATTAAAGTAGGTTACATTCAAGAAATACATAAGGTTGTCTCGTAACTTGTAGTGCTGGGAGTAAATAGACTATAGGCTACGCGTCATCCGTATGCTAACGGGACGTCAGTCTTTGTTTATCGTATATGTTATATACACGTGAAGTTTGATTTTTGGCTATAGATATAAAAATATGGTTTAATTTTTTGTTTTTCTACTTGTTTTAATTTCTTTTTTCTTCGCAAGGAATGTTTCTTCGTGCTAAATAAATTTTCTTACATTCATTTTTGATGTGAAGATAATAATAACTGAAATATTTCCATTTTTAACCTAGAAACACCCCCTAAGTGAAAAAAAAATGAAATACCATGCCTATATTTGATCCTGGTTCTATTCTATTGTACCAAATTTCGTTAAATATGTCCAACCGTTTTTAAAAACAGATATAACCTCCAATTTTATTAATTACTATATTATTATAGTAATTTGTTTTTCTATTTTTATTTAAATATACCTAAAATTATATTTGTATTCGATTTTATTGTTATTTATTAACTATAATACAAATACCTATCACCTTAAATTTTATATAAATCAGTATAAAATTTTCTTTGGTATTTATTTATAATTTATTCAGTAGAATGGTCTTGAAATAAATATCTATTATAAAAATAGTCATTAAAAATATTTAAAAACGTGCAACATCTATATTAATTCTGCATGCTAGTTTGAACTACGCATACGTGTGACGTATTCCCGCTCATGCTCTGATTGGTCAGAAGTTACGAGACAACCTTTCCTTTAATAATCTTGGGTCAAATTGACTTTTTATTGTGATACTTTTTATTCTTAAAGCTTTGGATTTTGTGTTTATAATCAAACTATTAACACTATGTGTAAAACTTAAATGCATACTTGATATTGTAATAATATTAAGTAAGTGGCAGTGTGCTATATTTACAAAAAATAAACTTTCACATGTAAATGTACTAGCAAGTGACGTCATTGTTTTGTAACTTTTATTGATAACATAAATCATCTGATATTATGGATCACCTATATCACATACCTACCTTCACTTCTCTCATGAGTCTTAAGCCAACTATTGCCAACTTTAACAGCTTATTATTTGACATTGGCTTAATATTTTACCGTTCTATTTTTTTTTGTTGGAAAGTTACACATCTCGCCTGTTTAAAGAAATCATTGTTTGCCCTAAAAAATATCAAAAACTTTTTTTAAAAATTAATTTTGTTGAAAATGGAACGGTCGGAAATTCACACTATTATGAAGTATGAGTTCTTACGTGGAACTACGGCATCGCAGACCGCGCGAATCATTAATAGTGTATTTGGCTCTACTGTTACTACGCAGCACACAATATCAAATTGGTTCGCCAAATTTCGTACAGGTAACTTAAAACCAAACAAAAAAAAAAAACCTGGTTCATCGATCACAGCAGAAATACTGCAACCAACTTAACGAAATGATGCAAAAACTTAAAGAAAAACAGCCTAGATTGGTCCACAGATCGACTCCTAACTTATTGCATGATAACGCATGACCACATACTGCACAAATGACTGTGGCAAAACTACAGGAATTGGGGTTGGAACTTCTTCATCATCCTCCATACTCCAGACCTAGCCCCCACTGACTACCACTTCTTCCGCAATTTGGACAACCTTTTAATAGGAAAACAGTTTAATTCCGACAATGCTGTAAAACTGGCCTTCCAGGAATTCATTGACTCTCGTCCGCCAGGGTTTTATGCCACCGGCCTGAACAACCTGCCGCTTAAATGGTAAAAGTGTATATACAATATGGGTGCATAATTTGATGAATAAAATAATTCCTTAATTTGTAAATTATCAACCAACTTTTCCTTTTTTTCTACAAATTTCATCCTTGACGACCTAATAGTTTGCAAGTGCAGACCTTTTTTTAGGTCATCACTTATATTTTAGAAGTGAGGAGGTTTTTTTAAAAAATCAATAGGTCATTTAAGATACATAAAGTCACCGAGCAATCCTAGATATACGCATTTAGGATATATACATAGTATTCACTCAAATGTACGGATGTTGTGTGGGTACCTAAATACGTCATACATCGTACTACCATCCATTAATTATTTATACATATTATGTAAGTATACTCTGATTGTTTTGACTTGATCCTACCAAGATTAACAAGGCATGGCTTGAAGTAAGATGACTATTTGGTAACTTTATTGCCAACTTACAACATGGGTGGTGCAATAAAATTTTATTTTGGGATAATTGTTTATTGTAATGCGTATTGCAGAGCCACATTATGAATTTGTATAGTTGTTGTACAATATATTTTTGGTTTAGTAATAAATAATAATGATATTTATTGACAACGAGAAGCCGAATATAGGGTGTGGTGAGTGAGGCACTTGCCTCGGGCGTAAAGTTGGTAATGGCGCAAAAATCATTCCGGCACCCTTTTTTTGGTCATAATTTCAACCTGTCATCATTTTTTATTTGGTTATGATCAAGATTGGGGGCGCGAGACTGGTCCTTTGTCTCGGGCGTAGAAATAGCTTTGTTTGGCTTCGGTATGTAAGTAGGTACGTCATTAAAAAAAAATAAATAAATAAATGAATAAATAAATAAATAGATAAATGATTGAGTCCTAAATATATACAATGAATGCTGTTGAAGCATAGATTTAAAAAAAAAACAATTTTTAAAAAACTTTTCGTTTTAATACAATTTTTGCCAATAATTTTGTACCACTGCTATAGAGCTGTGATTCTTAACAGGTGTTCCGCGAAACACTAGTGCTATGCGAACTTGTTACAAGTGTTTCTCGAAACTATGACGTTAATGAGTCGTCTTATATACGAGGGTTACCTTTTATGTTTTTATAAACGACCACTAGATGGCAATGTTGAAATTCGTTATTACTATATTCGTAAAATTTGACATTTGTTATTGTGAAATCAGTGGCAGCTTATAAATTGACCGATTTTTGTAAAGGCCTAACTGAACAACAATGCATAGATTCGCTTCGTTCAACTTTTGATGAAGCACCATCATAAAAGACTGTTTACAATTGGTTTGCAGAATTTCGTCGTGGTCGTGCGTCTGTTAGTGATGAATCTCGTGAAGGTCGACCAAAATCGATTGTGATTCAAAAAAACATCGATGCTGTGCGCAAAATGATTGAATAAGATCGGCATGTGACTTACCGTGAGATAGATGGATCCTTTGACATATGGCAGACTGCAATACATTCGATTTTGCATGAACATTTAGCTGTGAAAAAGATCTGTTCCCGATGGATTCCGCATAATTTGACCGAAGCTCAAAAAAGGCTCGTGTTGATTGGTGTAAGGGAATGCTAAAAAAATTCAACCTAGGCACTGCATAATCCATATAAGTACAACATCGTTACAGGTGATGAAACTTGGATTTATTCATATGAACTGGAAACTAAGCAAAAATCCACTGTTTGGGTCGTCCAAGATGAACTGAAACCCACAAAAGTTATTCGTTCACGAAGCACTTCCAAGAAAATGATCGCTTCGGTTGTACTGGACATGTCGCAACCATTCCTTTAGAGGATCGGAGAACAGTTAATGCTGAATGGTATACAACAATTTGTTTGCCAGAAGTCATCGACAAAATCAGGAAAAACAACCAAAAAAGTCGCATCATTCTTCATCATGACAATGCAAGCTCCCACACAGCACGTCAAACAATTGATTATTTGAAGGAGAAAATCATCGAATTAATATCTCATTGCCCGTGTTCACCTGATTTATCCCCTAACGAATTTTTTGTGTTCCCCTATGTCAAACAAAAAATGCGTGGACAGCGATTTTCATCACCTTAAGAACTGTTGAAGCCTTTGAAAACCATTTTTTTGAGATACGAACTTCAGAGTGGAAAAAATGTTTCGAGAATTGGTTTGAACGCATGCAAAAGTGTATAAATCTTAAAGGCAAATATTATGAAAAGCAATAAAACAGTTTGCTGAAAAAAAAAATCTTTCTTAGTTGTAAAAACTTAAAATGTAGCCCTCGAATAATTTGATTTACGAAACAAATTTGAATTTGACGCAAAAACAGTAAATGAAAAATTGCAAAATTATCAAATTTTCATTAATTTAATAGTAAAATTTTCTTAAATCTATATGAATTGGCATACCTTGTTTCCCTAATATTAACCTAGTGTGGTATATTGATCAGTTATTGACGTACAGTCGATCCCCAATGTATGTTAGTAGGGTAAGAACTAGGAAAATTAATAAATACATTTTGCCTACGCGGGTGAATTTCCCTTCCCCTTGTTTCGCTTTAACGAGTAGGAATGTGAATCTCTACTGTTATGACTACACACATATAGGTTGGAAGTGTTATATGTTATACTAGCTGACGTGCCCCTACTTCCTACAATTTTTATTAGGTAAGTGTTATTTTGCTGCAACGTAAATGTTAAATGAGATATTTTCATTTCAGGTAGAACAGAAAATAATCGTTTCTTTATTCTAAATTACTCTTTTATATATTCGTGATGTTAAGTATATAAAGAAATACTACGTTTATAGGTAGCACTCCATATAGTCCCCCAAATCTAATGAAAAACTATCTTGAACAGAAAAAAAGAGTTTCTTAATTGTAAACAAATTTTCTTGTACATAATTATGCTGTTAAATAAATAATAAGCAATATATTTCAAGTAGGTAGGTAGGCGCTTCCCACAGCTCCCCAAACACATATCTTATTAAAAACTGCATAGACAAAGAAGAATCGTTTTTTCATTCTTCACAACTTTTCTTATGTACCTTTTTGCTGTTAAGTGAGATTAAGGTAAGTCCTCCGTTTCTATACCGCCGGTCATAGATATGAAAGCCACGTGGTCACGTAGTGTGATGTCTCGACCGGTCCTATTACCCCTGAATAAACAGGTACTAATTTTAAGTATTACATACAAAGTGCATAGAACAAAAAAGTTTTCTTATTATGAACAATGTTATATATATATATATATATATATATATTTGCTGTCAAGTCAATAATAAGGGAGATATTTCAAAAGTTTAGTTTAAAGGTCACCCTCGTAACTTACCAAATATTCATCTAAATAAAAAAATAATGTATTAATATAAAAAATTGATTTCTTATTATCTATTTTTAGAGTTTTGTAGGTATGACCAAAAAACCCTTATACCGTCATTTTGTCGTCTGTCTGTCCGTCTGTCTGTCTGTCTGTTCGGTAAAATTTGTAGCCAAACGGCTAAACCTAGAGAGTCGAAATTTGGCATGCTTATACAACTCTTTGACCCGCACATAGGAAAAATACTAAAACATCGAGAGAGAGAGAGAGAGAGAGAGAGAGAGAGAGAGAGAGAGAGAGAGAGAGAGAGAGAGAGAGAGAGAGCGACAAACAGACAGAGACCAAGTTTTTTGCGGATATTGTTGTATAATAACCTGGAACGAGTAGAAATCTCCAGTTTTATATATACAGAAGATAGACTTCATGTCCTAATTTAATATCGATTCGGACCTGTCTTTATTTTTTCTACGTCAACGTGAGTTATAAAATTTATCATCCCTAGGTTTAGTGACGATTTATCTAATTATTTTAATTATTATTACCTACATACTGGTGAAGCGAGGGGTAACACTGTAAAATGCTTACCAAGAAGTGAGGGGGGTTAATCAAAGAGGACTGTTCGATATTATAGGGGTTCCGTAGGTCCCTAAGGAGCTTTGGGATCAAAATTTATCAGGGAGAGCCTAGTACTTATATTCAGGAAAATTTGTTATTGTTAATTACAAGGTATAAGGTAGGGGAGTAAACTAATTTTTAGAAAGATACATAAAAACTACTTTGCCAGCAAAAATCCGTTCGCAAACTATTTTATTTTTATTATTATTATTTTTTTTTAATAAAAGATTGTAAATACAAGAGAATATCGGCACAATATTAAACTTCCATACCGGGACTACTCCACAGAGGGAGGCAAACCTACCCCCTTAGCTCCAAGAAAAAACAATATTTTTACTTTATATTTAAAATTAAAAAAATCCAAGGTGTGTATTCCGCTATCCTGGAAAATTTTCTGCGGTCTCTCCTAGTCGTGCTTGTAAAATTTGGCGCTTGAGGCAGACCAAATTTGGGCCCGTGAGTGACCCAGCGACTAGGGTCGAGCGCAAGGGTTTTTGACGTCCCTAAACAAGATAATAATTCAGTGCCCTCAAAATATAATTCAATTGAGATATATTTGGACAGATATATAAGACAGTGGATTAGTCATTTCATTTCATTCACACACCCAGGGTGTAAAAAAATATGTTTTTAAGAGACATTTGTAATTGAACATGAGCCCGCTCTAAGAAAAAATGTTTTCTTATAAACCTCTTTACGAAAAATGTTTTGCTTCTGAGCCTTCCTCGAAAAAAAATCATGGGTGTGCACCTGTTTAATTTCATCCTTACCTGATAAAGTGAGATACAATATCTGATTTTGATGATTTTGGTTAATTTTTGGGATAATTCGCAACAATCCAATATTTCTTGATTACTTTTTATATATTAATAAAAATATTTTTACGCCTTTTTTCCCGTATTTTTTGTGTTTTAGACAAGTTTTTGTATATTATATTCTGTAGATTGAAAATTATTAATTCCTACTAAAACTTGTTTATAATAACATATGTTCATTTAAAAAACTCTAGTTAGCTTTGGAATTTTTATGAAGGTACGTGTTAGATTATATATTAAAATTTGCATTCATAACCTCTAAATTATAAAATAAAAATGAAACCTCTGATTATAAATAGGTAACCAAACCAAAGTCAAGTTTAGTTCTACAAATAACTGATTTAAACTGATTTAACAATAAATGAGATCTAACCAGAGAGTTGAGGTTATGTAAAGAAAACGTAAACACAACAAAATATGTGTTGCCGTAAGAAACCAACATACGTGAATTCTCCATGGCCTGCTGTAAGTTTTTTTTTTTAAATAAACAAACGTTACTTATGTAAACAGCGTTACAATATATCCTCACAGCCATCTCCTTATACAGGTGCGCACACAAGGGGGTGGTCCTCGGGTCCGGACCCCCCCAGGAATGGAAAAATCATATATTTATTTAATAAAAACTAAGTAATTGAAAATAAAAATCACCTTTTTTATGAATATAAATTAAATTATAATCAAAATTTAATTAATAAAGCCTACTACTACTACAGCATACTACTCTCCGTAAAAAACAATAATTTGTAATATTTTATAGATACTTTTTCGAAATGGACCCTCCGCAGACCAATTTTCTGTGTCGCGCCTGTCCTTATAGCGCCACCTGTGATAGCTGTCAAAAAGCTACGAGATTGTTTCATATGGATTATACATGACCTTGAAGCGTCATTTTTTTAGTTCGATTTGACTGTTTTCACATGACTAAACACGAATTCAAAGCTGTTTTGCGGCACTTCTTTTCATCTCGAATTTTTAAAAGTGTTTTCATGAGAAAAATATGCCATCTGAGCCTCCCCTTAAAATAAGCCTGTCCCACTGACATCAATCCAAATATGGAAAATATATATTAATGTGTTTAGAAAACTTCTAAACTATCTAAATGTCTATATAGGAAATATATTCACACATAGCTCGAAATGTACCGGAGCAAGCCGGAACGGTGTTCCAGTTCGTCAAATTATGGAAAATATTGTTCCCGTTTGATCATATTGAAATGTTGTTGTATTGTTTAGTCGCACAATAATTTTAAAGTGGCGTTCCGGTACGTGAAATGTTCCATTTTGAGCCCTGTATTCACCTTATAATACTTTATTTATTTTGTAATTATAATATAATAAAAGGAAACGTAATTTTTGTATTTTTTGACTTGAACTGTAAATAATAAAAGAACAAAATAAATAAATGGCTATAGTAAATTATGTCACGTGATACCATAGAGTTAAAACTATCATGAGGTAGTATTATGAAACAAAATACGCTCAAATACGCTCAAATAATGTAATAACATCCACCCTTACACTTCAACAGTCGTGTCAGCACAGTCACTCTTCTATAACAATCTCAAATATATCCATCATATTTGTTTTATCAATCTGTCAAAACAATCAGCTAATTCATTTTCCCGCCTCGATTCTCTGCTTCGGCTCAACCTTACCGATTTTACAACTTCAATCAATCATAAAGTCACACATAACTACTTATAAATACATACCTGTGTTAACTCCATGGAAAATTGAAGAGAAGAATGACAACGTGAAGAATAATAAGTTAAAATATCACAACAGTAAAAGCTACTAGCGCCTATAAACCACACTACAATAAAAATGTCATCTTGTTTGGCCAATTTTTTAAGTAATGACAGTATTTTTAAGGTTGTATTTTTATTTAAGATTATGTTAAGTTAGGTTAAGTTTAACTATTGTTTAAGTAGCGTAACGATGTTTAAAAAACTTTAATTTATTATTATTTAGTACGTTTTAATTAAATATTTTCTTAAAAACAAAATTATATATTAATTATTTTATACGAATCATAATTTTAATTCATTGTTTACAATACGTTTTATTATTGGCGCCACTATCTATAATCACGTGTTTAAAATTAAATTTGGCGCTTTATTTTATTGAACCAATCACAACGAGAGTCAAAGTAAAACTGAACCACGCTGAACTCAACACACAAGCAGAATCTGGAGACAATTCGCGTTCGCGAGTCTCACTTGTCCTATCATAGTAGGCGGTGCTTTTCATCACGACATTGCGCACTCCACATTTTGTCAACCAGTGGTGAGATACATGACAAACATGTGACAACAGGACGAACACAATTTGTAGTACAGGTACCAATCAGTATGATGGATAATAAAAAATATACACGCTGGCACAGAGTAAAAATAATACAGTTAATAGGAATTGCAATACAGGAAAATATGTTAAAAGAAAATTATATTTCATTAACATATTAATATTTATTACAAATTAGGCTTTCTTTTAACTTATTTTATCTTTAATAATTGTTTTTATTACATGTTATTAAAAATATTTAAAATCATCAAAATTGATATTAAAACAAACCTCACAATGAAAATGATACACATGTTTGTAAACAGGTATACATTTATCTGTCTGAAGAAACATCTTAATGATACGTACTTTATCAAGTTTGATTCTTACACACTTTTTATCGACCGCCAGATATAGAAAGGGAGGTATTGTAATCATTGAGAATAGAAAAATAGTAAGGGAATGCTGGGAAGAAAGTATGAAGGAAGAACAAAAAGGCAAATTTTCGGCATGGGGAGACAAGAAAAGAGTACCTTTGGAAGTGTGGAATGGACATAAGAGAAGCAGACATAAAGAGAAACGGAGAAACAGATATAGTAGAAGAATTGAGAAGGAGGGATAATGAAGTAGAGGAACAGGAAATAACAGACAGAATAGACAAATCGCAGAGTGTGAAAAGATATAAAGAGTTAAGAGTGATCGGAATACCGAGATACTTGAAGAGGAAAAGAGGAATATCAGCGGGTAGAGTCAAGAGGATAGCGAGGTTAAGATGCGGCAACTAAGAGTGGAACAACAGGTACTGGGCAAAGCCAGAGGACAGGCTGTAGAATGTGAAAGGAAGAAGAGGAAACCTTGGAGCATTTAGCGAAGGGATGCAGAGAGATGGCAGTCTGGGAGGAAGAGATAAAGGAACGGCAAGGGAGAAAGATGGGCCAGAAAACTGGAGGCAAGAAGGAAGGAGATAGGAAAGAGAAGCCGGAAGGAGAATAGGAAGAAAGAGAGGGATACTGGATGAAGAACAAAGAAATAAAATAAAAAATATTGTAAAATATCCATTGTATTGTATGATACTTTGATTTTCCTTTCTTTTTAATTGTGAATACCCTAAACGCCGCAAGGAGAAATAAAGAATATATAATATGGTGGTATTGTAATCATACCAATTTAGACATACCAGTTTATCTCGTTGAATGACGTAGAAATTTTGGGTCCGTTTTTCTTTTCCATTGTCTGTATCAATAACCTCCCAAACATACTTACTGATAATGTCAAAGTTGTACTGTACGCCGATGATTCATCCAGGATTTGCATAGTCGCTTTCGAAATTTTCAGATCTTCTTTGCAGTCTCTCATTAGATTCTACATTTTCTCGCCTCCTCTTTTCGCCAGTATACGTTCCACTACGTTCTTCGTTTCCAACCCGAAACCTTGCAACGATTTATAAATTTCTGCTGGTCTTTCTCAGATATCTCGGGCTGTCTAAGGATTGAAGATATTTGTATCAAGTGTTGTAGTGTGATTTTTCTATTCCATCTCTTCTTACCTGGACTTGTAAATCTTGTGCCCTTCTTGTTATTTCTTCTTTTATTCTTTTGCCTTGTTGTACTTGATTTTCTAGTTCCTGCGGTGAATATCCATTTTTCTGGTAATAGTATATTCGGTGTTCTTCAATCGCAATATTAACATACATATTGAGTTTGGGGGACCAATTAAATTTATTAGGATTCACATCGACAGTCAAATTAACTTTCATGATCACATTAACTATTTGGCCAACGTTCTTAAAAGCGTAAACTACGCATTCATCAGGCTGAGAACTTTTGTATCTTTTGATATGTTTTACTATGCTGCTTTTAGTCATTAAAGTACGAAATCATTCATTGGGGTATAAGTTCTTCAGTCAATAGAATTTTTTCACTCCAAAAACGTGCTGTAAATTGCCTTAAGCAATTTTGCTTATTATTCATTTTTGGTATTTTTTACAGATAAGCACGAAGCTAAGGTCCGCTTTCTTAAGGCATAAGTATTTCCTGTCTTACTGTGCGGAATAGGGGCATGGTCCGTCACTGAGGCTACATCCAGAAGAATTCAGGCTTTTGAGATGTGATCTTATCGAAGGATACTAAGAATAATCTGGGTCGACAAAGTCAGAAATGCCGAAGTTCGCAGGAAGATACAAAAAGAAATTGAAGTCTTTAAGAACGTCAAGATCACTAAGCATACCTGGGACACATTATGAGGAAACCAAATAAATATCACTGCCTCCAACCATACAGGGCTAAAAAGAAGCCGGTCGAGGGCCAGGTAGAAGAAGGACTTCGTGGTTCATAAATTTGCGACAGTGGTACGTTGCTTAGAAACAAAGCGACTGTACGAATTCTGGTTTCCGCTCATGTGATGTCATTGGCCTGAACTCGTGGACAAAGCACTCTACCGCCTACTAGATGTACGGCCGAATAATAAGAGAATTGCCGGAAACTGACTATTGCTATCGCATGACTGAAAGGTTTGGAGAAGTAATGGAGAGGGCCGGTGGACGAAATCAGCTGGTAGATTATTCGTTAATAGACTCTACAATAAAAGTAGAGGTAGACCACCTGCTATAGATATACTGACAAGAAGATTGTCATTGATATTGCCTACAGACAATGTGTCTAACGTTCGCCAACGCTGGTACTGGCGCTGGCCTTAACATGTAGCACTGGCGGACACTTGTACATGCGTACCATACAGACGATGTATCGATGATGCGTCAGTGGTAGCAAAGTACAAAAATAGTGAACATGGACTAACGTTTGTAAAATGGCGTTTGACAGTGAAAGTGAGGTTATGGTCGCAGCTTCGACCTTGCTTCTGATATTTAAATTAGATTAAAAGTATAAAAAAATACTTTTTACTTTAAGTAGACTTCATAATTGAGCAAAATTGGTTATAACCTTCCTTTTGAACATTCTCGATTGATGTGATGATAAATGTGTGCGCGTCGTGTGTACGGTGTTAACATGCATATACAAGTCTGCACCAATGTTGGTCAAACTCCGCTGACTTGTGATGAGAATATAGCCTCGGAAGCGAACGTCGGCTAGCGCCAAGCCCAGCGTACGTTGGCTGTGACTTGTGACTTGTTGCCCATACACATGATCCGCGGAGCTAGAAAAATGTAAACATTGGCCGTGACGCACCGTGACACACCGTCTGTAAGTGCCTTTAGAAAGAAGGGTTTGGAGAAATAATGGGGATGCCTATGTTCAGTAGTGAACGAAATTCTTCTAGCATATGATAATAATTATTTGTTTATAGACTCTATTAGAAGTAGAGGTAGGTAACCTACCAAAGGGATGAACGATGTTGCCGGATATTATAATAAATCCTCGTCATCTGTATATTTTTTTCCATGGTTTTGGTTATACGCGGCTGAGAAATTATTTATTATATTATTATTTTTTAAATAACACACTAATTGATAGTAGAAGTCTATTTCAGCTGGAATGTGCTGCTTCTACTAACACAGTGAGCACCATGCCTCGCACCTGATTGACCACTGTCACCACTTCTCATATTCCAAAATGCCTAGTCTTATTATCCGCGGTTTTCTTATTCGCGGCAACGTTGTCGAAATATAACCCCTCCTAACCTAACCTAACCTCCTACAGGTATAACTTAATGCGCGTATATTATTTATTTAGTGTCGTTAGTTCCTTTCAGTGGCGTAAATATAGGCCTGCTATGCCTGCAACCCCAGGAGGCCACGCCAATTAAAAGCCCATCAAATTCTACATTTTTTTGGTTGCTTAATCTCCCTAAACAAAGTTGACGAACATAGTACGGGACCCAAAGAAAATTAAGCAAGGGAGGCATCATATGAGGTTACATCACTGGTTTCTTTAGAACCTTTGAATGTGAATACTTTCAGACTGTTTTTATCATTATACCAATTGATAGGTCTTCATTGTAGTAGAAATTTCAATTATATGAGAGGGACCCCTTCATAGGTATAGTAGTTAGTAAATAATAAGTTTTATTAACAGTTTCACTTTCCAATTGTTAATAATATTGTTTGCTCACGGGCGGAATTTGTTAGTAGAGATTAGTTCAATGTTAGTAGCGGTCAGCGTTATGTATTTTTGCACACGGGCGGCTGGCACCCACGCAGCGTTCCTGGATTTAAGAATAGTTTCAACTTAAAACATGGATTACATGGAACTATATATGTTAAAAGAATTCGTTTACAACCTACCCAATTACTTAGTTCTTTGGTAGGCAGAATAGGTGAGTAGCTCCCTCTATTGGATGCCAGAGCAATGACTCAAAACCATATGCTATTGCGAAGGGGATCTTTCACATAAAACTATGAAAGAATTGTACAAGAGGGGATGCGGAATTGCGATTACCAAATGTACTACTGACATACTTACCCACTACCAAATATTGGACTGAGGGAAAAGTCTCGGCTGCACCAGAAACGATTACTGGATTAACTCTCTAATGAGAGCATATTCATTATTAATAAATACATAACTGTATAAATTTATTTAATTTATTATTTAATACTTAAAATGGTTTTACACTATCATCATCAAATTACGTGAAAAATTGTCCAGCCGTTTTTGAATGAATCTCGGACAGATAGACAGACAATTGAAAAACAAAAAATTGTTTTTTTTTTTTTTGCTGATATCGTCTTATAATCATTTTAAAGATGTAGAAACCAAATATGAGGCTTAAAAAATAAAAAACAGTTACAGCCTTCAATTTTATTAATATAGAAGGTATGTAAGGTAGGTGCACTAAATAAGGCCCACCAAGAGAATTTATTATAAAAAATTGATGTCAAGTGTGAATTTTCACACATTTCAGGGTTTTGCAGGTATTTAGTAAGTAAATGATGATTATTTTGGATGAGAAAACAAATTTTATATTAAAATATTTTTTTTGTTAATTAGAACGCCTAATACCATTATTTAGGTTTCTAAATATGTGCAGTATTTTTTTTTTATATAGCAAGGTTCATTAAGAATTTTAAAAATTGCGCGTATGGCTTCCATTGGTTGTTATAAGTTCCGCCCCTCTGATTTCGTGTACATTGAAACAGAATTAAATTATAATTTAAACAATTTCCACTGGCTATTAAATTTACGCTTTTAAAAATTAAATGCAACATTTGCCAAAATATAACTAGAATTTTGAAAAAATAATTTAAACAATATAAAAATTAAAAAAAAAAAAAAAACAAAAAATAATATAGTCTCTTCTCACAGGGTTCGATCTCTTTCGGGTCGGGTTACTTGGATGAAAAATAAGCGTCAAATACCAGCACACACGTTACAGTGTGGCGTGTTACAAAGCTATAACTTGTGTACATTATTAGCCAAAAATCACAAAAAATGCGTTTTTTTCCAAAAACATAATCTGATCAAAAATTCCTGTTGAACTATTCCGGTTCACACCAATGTACATTAATTAGAATTTTTTCAGATTTTTAGTTTAAACCATCTGGGCTACAGGGTATGGGACAAAAAATTTTTTGCACAATTTTGGCAAAAATCGCTTCAAAATAATTTATTTTGCAAAAATAAAAATTTGATCGTTAATCCACGTACCAAGGGCTTTCATTTGATACCCTACTCAGAATTATAAAAAAATATTTTTTTTTTCGATGAGCACATATTTGTTTATATTTTTAGGGGGATATGTTTTTTAGATGTTTTAGTATTTTTCCTATGTGCGGGTCAAAGAGTTGTATAAGCATGCCAAATTTCAACTCTCTAGGTTTAGCCGTTTGGCTACAATTTTTACCGAACAGACAGACAGACAGACAGACGACAAAATGACGGTATAAGGTTTTTTTTTGTCATACCTACAAAACCCTAAAAAGGCATTAAATGTTACAGGAAAGAAATAAATCTTATATTACAGAACAAACATTTATTTATATAAAAATCACAGTTTCACAAATTTCAATTTAATTCTTTGGTTCAATAATATCACTATAATCATACTCTGCAACTGAGCCTTATTAGGCACATGAGGTCCTAATAATGCACACCTTAAAATGAAACCTAAATATCGTACATATTGTAAATTAATTAAAAAAAAAAAACACCCAAAAAATTAAAATTAATTGTTTGTTGATGATGCAGCGTTATCCTGCAACCCTTCTCATCCATATTACACATTTTTCCTGGACTATTTCTTATACCTAGATTGTTCATTAAAGTTGCCAACTTTTCAAAGTGATCTTTCACTATGTTCTTGTTAAATTTTTGCGCTCTGGCTGGGTTCATCATTTGCGCCTTGCGATTAACTACCTCTGGGTGGCTCTTTAGGAACAAATTTAACAATTTTTTACCTGCCATTTCGGTTCTGTCATTAAACGTATTCTGTATATTGTTAGCTTTACAGAACTTGTATGCTGATTTGGTGTTAATAGCAAGCCAACATCGGAATAGCGAATGATGCGCCGAAATAAATCTTTCTCTAATTCATTTGTTAAATGGATTTTCGATATTTTTTTTTTTAATTCAGAGCCAAAAGCAATATGGTTCCTTAAAATTATCTTTGGAATGTTCTCTCTTTTTTTTCTCCCTTTTTTTCCATTACAAACACTAGAAATACATAAATTTTAGTGTAACTATTACGTGAATCTAATAAGGCCCACCAGTACCTTGACCTGGGCCTTAGTAGGCACAACAAATAACAGGCTACTGACAAATAAAAGTGTCTGTATATAACAAATATAAATCTAAAAACTAACATTTTTAATATTGTAATATTCTACATGTACCCAAATTTTAATACATGAAAAATATTAATTTAAAAAAAAATTGACGTGTTAATTTTCACACATTTCAGGGTTTTGTAGGTATTTAGTCCGTGAATGATGATTATTAGAAGGCCAAACGATGAATGCCTGTCACTACATAACACACTTACAAGTGTTGGTTTTAAATCCTTTAAATCAAAAGGCACGACAAGAAGGTTGCAGTTAGATTTTTTCTACCGTGTATCATATATTTCTAATAATACCATAATATATATTTTAACGCATTCTTTTTTTTTTTTTTTGGTATAATTGCAAATATCATTCAAATACAGACCTGGCAACACTGCAGGCTATCTTTTGTCACGCAAGAGCATAACACCTGGAGAGACATGTTTATATTGCGACTATATGAAAAATTAAAAGATTCTCTACTAGAAATGTAATCCCAGCAACCGGCCAGTTATATATATATTCTTTATTTCTAGGCCTTGCGGCGTTCAGGGTATTAGCCATTACAAATAGAAATAAAATAAATAAAATAACCAAAAGAATCCAAATTACATAACGTACAATAAAGAACAATTTAATTTACAATATATTACATTTTCTCATTTCTTTCTTCTTGCTCCAGTGTCCCTCGCTTTCTTCCTATTCTAATTCTGGTTTCCCTTTCCGATCTCCTTCCTTTTTGCTTCCAGTTCTCTCGCCCATCTTTAATTTATTTTATTCCATTCTCTTCCCCTCCAACCGTTTCTTCACCCCTCCTCCTATCACCCTTCCTTCCTCCCCATTTCCAGGTGACCTCAGCCCCCTTCCATCCTTCCATTTCTCGCTTTCTGCCTCCCACCGGGCCTCTTTCTTCCTTCCTTTACCCCTTCCTGTTATCCTTCCCCGATCTCAATCCTTCTTGCCTCTAATTCCTTCGCCCACCTCTCCCCCCTTCCATCTTCGTGCAACAGGTCTAATGTGCTCTTTTATCACCAACGAAGGAGGCTCGAACCACCGACCGCCCAGACCAGACTGTATATTCCACAAGTCTAAACCACATGACTCAATGCGCTCGGCCACTCCGTTGGCTCAACCGGCCAGTTATTTATTTATATTCCTAGTCGATATTTGCAACATAAATTTACGTACCTCTTCTCTACCCATAACAAAATGTATCCATGTATACACAAATATATTTTTTTAATTTTAGCTAAGATATTAAACGAAAATCTTAATACTTGGCAAAATTTAGTCCAAATGAAATGTATTTCAAAAATCAATTACCGTTCTTTAATTTGCACTTAAAGAGCTTCTATTTAATGTCCCAGCAATAAAATTTACATAATAAAAAAATAACACAAAAACTATAATATTTTCCAAAAACGAATCGGATGAAAAATTCCTCTCGTACGTTTCCAGTTCATAGCAATATACTTTTTTCAGATTTTTAATTTAACCCCTTAGGGTTAAAAGTTGTGGGACACTGATTTTTTAGTACTTTTTTGGAAGAATTTACTTTTCCTGTTGAACTATTCCGGTTTTCATCAATGTACATTATTGAGATTTTTTTCAGATTTTTAGTTTAACCCCTCTAGGAGATAGGGTGGGAGACAAAAGTTTTTTTCCATTATATTAACAAAATTCCATAAAAAAAAAAATCAAAAATAAAAATGTGTTTGTGTATCTACGCATTAAGAGGTTTCATTTGATAGCTCACTGAAATTATAAAAAAATATTTATTTTTCCATTAAATACATATTTGTTTATATTTATCCCGCACTGATTTTTTTAGTTTTCCTATATTTGGGTCCAAAAATTGTACAAGTATGCCAAATTTCAACTTTCTATGCTTAGCCGTTTGGCTACAATTTCTACCGTATAGACAGACAGACACATGAGTGACGTTATAAGGGTTTTTTTGGTGGTCATACCTACAAAATCCTAAAAATTAAATACAATTTCTAAAAACTAACCTTTCTTCTAAAACGCCTGTCTACAACCACTTATAATAAATGTTCGCTTCACACTAAACACACGTGTTGGAGTAGAGATTTTAGATAGTGGGGATTAAAAGTGTATGATATAGTAATGAATGTGGGAGTTTCTATCGATTCTCAGCGCGAAATTATGAAAATTGGGCCTTATTTGGTGCACCTACCTTATCTACTTTTATATTGCCAGGCCAAGAAAAAATATCGAACTTTTCACTGATTCGCGATGCAAAAACGGTTAAGAAACATTGGGCTAGATACAACCCACATCAACACGCGTCAAGTAATACCTTCAAAGATTTTGAAGTTAATGACCTTAAAATTAGCTGAGCTGAAAATTAATTGAATATATCACTTTTAGGTAAATAAACTGACTAAAATAAAATTAATATCTTTAGGAGACCTTTACAAGTGAATATGTATTAATAAAATCGCAGTATCGATAGCTTACCCTACTCCTCTACTCTTGTAGCCGGAGAAAATTCCCGGGGCCTCCGGGTGTTTGGGGCCCCGGTTAAGAGCCCTAGGAACGACCTGGCATCGGGGCAAGTGCCAGAGACGCATATCCGTCACTAAATTGTATTTTGGAAGTGAGGACCTTTTTTTTGCTCATTACTTGTATTTTTGGAAGTGAGGACCTTTTATTGTGCTCATCACTTGTTTTTTGTATGTAAGGACCTTTTTTTTTAGGTTATTAGTTGTATTTTCACCTGTATTATAATAAAAATTCCCGGATGTAGAATTGATCATTACCCGGGGTCCACAAAAAAAGTATCTCCCCGGGGCCCGCAAAGAAAGTTTCTCCCCGGGGCCCCAGTCCTGTCGGCGGCCCTGCGTATAGATTGTTTTTATAAAATTGTATATTAGTTTGATTTTGTATGATTTTTTAAATAATAATCTATCTATTCATCATCAAAGTAATTTGGTAAATGCAAAAATCTTTGTATTTATCCTTTTTGCAGTATTTTATTTCTATAGACACTTAGTTATCGATCGAGTACAAGTAAAGAGCAGGGCAGACGGGCAAAGTATCCCCTTTCAATCTAACAGCATGATAGGGTTCGCCGTCTAACTCTGATTTAATGTTTTATGAAACATTTTTAGCTAATTATGTACGGTTCGTTATATCTTACCAGACAATTTACATAATACTATTGAAAATAGGATTTCATTTATAAAATACAAAGGTAAAATATAAACAGAAAATGAAACTTGTTTTAATATTCAGAATAATTCGACCACCAAAGTTTTTTTGTTTATTATTTTTATTTTATACCTAATTGTTAAAGTTATATCATCAAAATTTTCAATATTGAGTTTTTAAGATGATAACGAATTACTTGCAATCGCTTTTTTAGAAATTCGACTTTATTCATCAACATACACTCCTTCAAGAGTGATACATTCATTCCAACGCTCCTCTAACTTTTCGATGCCTTCTTTGTAGAACGATTTGCCCTCAAAATAGGCCTCGGTTTCGGCAATCACATCTTCATTTGAGCCAAATTTCTTTCCCTGGAGCATCTTTTTGAGGTCTGCGAAAAGCCAGTAGTCGCTGGGGGCCAGATCTGGAGAGTACGGTGGGTAAGGAAGCGATTCGAAGCGTAATTCATTCAATTTAACCATCGTTTTCATCGACTTGTGACACGGGGCGTTGTCTTGGTGAATGAGCACTGTTTTCTTTTGTATGTGAAGCCGTTTTTTTCTTGTTTACTACACTCAATCGATCCAATAATGCCATGTACTATTCGCTATTGATAATTTTACCTCTCTCAAGATACTTAGTCGATAAACAAAATACCATGCGCGGCCCAAAATACGGATGCCATAATCTTGCCAGCTGACTTTTGAGTTTTTGGTCGCTTTAGACGACTTTCGCCGACTGCTGTCCACTCAGCTGACAATCTTTTTGATTTAGGTGTGTAGTAGTGGATCCATGTTTTATCCATTGTCACATATCGAAGCAAGAAATCCTTTTTATCTCGCTTGAACAGCTCCAAACAGCGCTGTGAATCGTCGATGCGTTTTTGTTTTTAGTCCGGTGTAAGCGAACGCGGCACCCACTTCGAAAGCAATTTACACATGCTCAAATTTTCGTGTAAAATTGTAAACATACTACCTTTTGATATCTTTAAGGTGTCAGTTATCTCACGCAACTTCACTTTACGGTCTTTCATAACTATTTTGTGGACTTTTTTTATGTTTTCCGGAACAACTGCCGATTTTGGGCGACCAGAGCGTTCAGCATCATCGGTGTTTGTACGACCGCGTTTAAATTCAGGGAACCAATCAGTAATAGTTGATTTGCCTGGTTCAGAGTCTCTATAATGCTTATCAAGCCACTGTTTGGCTTCAACAGTATTTTTTCCCATCAAAAAACAATGTTTAATCAACACACAAAATTCTTTTTTATCCATTCCTTTGAGAATTAGAAAACTGGAGTCACTAAAACCTCTAAACTAATTGTCAGAATGTCATGAAATTTTCACACGTATCGTTTGAAGGTTGGTACTATCCAGAAATCATATGGGTCTGTCAACAGTGTTGCCATATATATGTCAGACCGGAGACTTATTGAGTGAAGTTACTTACACAAAAATCATTAATTTTAATGGGTTAGTGGTTTTAAGATATTCTTTCTACATATGCTATAAAGATACCTTGATACCCTTATTTACGCCACTGCACGCCCCTAGACATATTATATTGATGAGCAAAAAAAAAAGGAAAAAAAAAGGAAAAAATGACGCTCTGTTTGCTAGTAAAGGCAGGTGCCTCACTCGCCTCGCCCTCAACATGGACCTAACTGCTGTACTTAAAATAGTTATTTGTGTACCAAGAGCGCGAAATTCCAGTTTAGCACCAAAGACCTAAATATATTTCGCGTACGAAGTACAAACATTTTTTTCTACAACTGAATTATAAAATCAAAAACGTAAGAAAATTCTTCAAATACTGTTAAAAAAAGTTACACAACTAGAAGTATGTCAGTTTTGCGGAATACGTCTTTGTGCTCAGCTGATATGGGATGATTCCCGGAAATCCTGCGTTACGAAGTATATATTTCAAACGCTTATTGCTACGCGTACAATAGTAGGCCGCAGGCGCGCACCCATAATTTCAAAATAAAAGAGCCGTAATTTTTACAGCTGAGCGCCTCAAGCAACACTGAAGCCGCAGGTTCCTGAACTCTGGTCTAGTCTCATGATTTCCAAGTCCGTGAGAATATTGATCTGACGGTATGTCTGTCTTTTGATCCAGAATTATATCTGTACGTTAGTCTATCAGCCTGTTTGTCTGTAAGTGTATTGATATGTATGTTTATAGGACTATTAGTATGTCGGTCTTTTGATAAGTTCGGTAAGTTATTGACTTTGATAAGAGATGGCGTTCAGATCACAAGTTTGATATTATTTCTGACATTTGACATTCTTTGTAGACATACATACTAATTTTCAAACAGATCTGTGAAAGAGTACATATTTAACAGCGTTCGGAAGCGGATTAGTTTGTATTTATTTGCTACGATGGAAAAAAACATTAAGGAAACCAAGCAAAGCATAAACATATTATGGAAACTCTGATCCGTCACACGGAATGGTTCAATGAATTTCGTTGTGGTTGTACGAGCACAAATGATGCTAAGCGCCCGGAACTTCCGAATGAGGTCAAAACTGAGGAGATTGGCAGTAAAATTCATGATATCGTGTTGGACGACCGCCGAGTGAAGATACGCTAGATACCCAAGATGGTAAACATCTCAGACGAACGTGTGTTTCATATCCTGCACGAATATTTTGGCATAAAAAAGCTATCGGCAAACAGGGCCGCATCTGCTCACAATGAATCAAAAATGGAATCTCGTGACCATTTCGAAGCAATATTTGGACATGTACAAGGACTCCTGGATTGGAGTTTTGCGAATTTTAATATCCTTTGATGAATCATGGATACAATGATACACACCAGAAATGAAAGAACAGTCGAAACAGTGGAATTCTCCTAGAGAACGTGCTCCAAAGAAGGCAAAAAGGATGTCCTCGACCGGAAAAGTCATGGCCACGATTTTCTGGGATTTGCTAGGCATATTCTTCATCGAATATCTGGAAAAGGGAAAAACGATCACATGACAATATTATGCTACTTTATTGGATTGATTACACGCTAAATTGATGAAAAAGCGGCTCCATATGTCGAAGCAAAAAGTTTAGCTCCAGCATGACAATGCATCAGCTCACTCGTCTGTAAATGCAACAACCAAATTGGCAGAATTGCGCCACGAACTGCTTCCCCATTCACCCTTTTCTCCAGATTTGGCACCTTGCGACTTCTTTCTCTTTCCAAACATGAAGAAATGTCTTGCTGGAAAAAGATTTGCATCGAACGAGAAGATCATCGCTGAAACACAAGCATGTTTTGCAGGGTTCGAGTAATCGTACTTTTTGGAACGGCTTAAAGAAGTTGGTATTTCGTTGGGCAAAATGTATCGAGCCAAAAGGAGACTATGTTGAAAAATAAATCGCATTTTGGTAAAACAAAATCTTTCATTTTGAAGTCACTGACTTATCAAACACCTTTCGTATGTGTATTTTAGTCTGCCCGTCTATCTGTCGTACTCTCTGCCTGTTGCTATTTTTACTTCCATTCAATAGGTATTTTGATAGTTTCTTCTTTTGTGGCTTCCTTAGCGAGTTGGTATATTTGTTTGTTTACATTTATAACTACGTAGTTCGTGTACTTTCTGATGAATATTATTTTACATAAAAAATTAACTATGGTATCTGAAATCAATCATGGAGCTAATTAAAAGAAACTATAGGAAGCTAATTAATATCATGTTATCTGAACTAACTTTTTGTAAATATAGTTTATGAAAATATATAATCTATATATATAAAAGCAAGTGTCCTGACTGACTGACTCATCACCGCCCAGCCCGAACCCTTGGGCCTAGAAACTTGAAATTTGGAGAGTATATTCCCTCCATGACGTAAGCACCCACTAAGAAGGGATTTTTCGAAATTGTACCCCTAAGGGGCGAAAAGGGGTGAAATGTGATTTCACGGATTCTTTAATATCTCTTCGGGTCGATGGGATATCGACTTAGTTTTTCTTACAAAGATTACACATACATATGCCGAAAAACTTATTTCAGGATTTTGTCCTAATCAACCCCTAAGGGGGTTAATCTACAATCAGGGTGAATTTTACATCCCATCGTATTTCCTGTGTTTGTTGAGTTATAAGGTTTCTTTTTGGCACATAGGTGTCTTTTTATAATATCTCGAAATGGTTTTGACAGTTTTTTAAAATTTCACCCCTAAAGGTTGAAAAGGGGTGATATGTGATTTCAAGAATTCTTTAATATCTCTTAGGACCAATAAGATATCGACTTGCTTTTTGCTTACAAAAATTACCCATACAAATACCGAAAAACTAATTTCAGGATTTTGTTCTTATCAACCCCTAAAGGGGTGAATCTACAATTGGGGTGAATTATACATCCCGTCGTATTTCCTGTGATTGTTGAGATATAACATTACTTTTTGGCACATAGGTGTATTTTTAAAATATTTCGAAATGGTTTTGACAGTTTTTTTTAATTTCAGCCCCAAAGGGTGAAAAAGGGTGACATGTGATTTCAAGGATTCCTTAATATTTCTTAGGACCAATAAGATATCGACTTGTTTTTTTCTTACAATAATTACTCATACAAATGCCAAAAAACTTATTTCAGGATTTTGTCCTAATCAACCCCTAAAGGCGTAAATCTACAAACGGGGTGAATTATACATCCAGTCGTATTTCATATGTTTGTTGAGCTATAAAATTTATTTTTTGCACGTAGGTGTCTTTTTAAAATATCATCCCTAAAGGGCGAAAAGGGGTGAAATGTTAATTCAATGATTTCTTAATATCTCTTAGGACCAATAAGATACCGACTTGGTTTTTGCTTACAAAGATTACTCAAATGCCGAAAAACTTATTCCAGGATTTTGCCTAATCAACCCCTGAAGGTGTGAATCTACAAACGGGGTGAATTATACATCCCGTCGTATTTCCTGTGTTCAACGGGCGTCAATTCAAGGATTTCTTAATATCTCTTCGGACCAATAAAATATCGACTTGGTTTTTTCTTACAAAGATTACTCATACAAATGCCGAAAAACCTAATTCAGGATTTTGTCCTAATCAACTCCTAAAGGGGTGAATCTACAATCGGGGTGAATTTTACATCCCGTCGTATTTCCTGTGTTTGTTGAGTTATAAGGTTTCTTTTTGGCACATAGATGTCTTTTTAAAATACCTCGAAATAATTTTGACAGTCTTTTAAAATTTCACCTTTAAAGGGGTAAATGGGTATTTTTTTATTCGATAGAACGTTTTTTGGACATAGATACATGAAATTCGCAAAGTATATTCTTTCCATGACGTAAGCACCTACTAATAAGAGATTTTTCGAAGTTGACCTCGAAGGGTCTAAAAAGGGGGTCAAATGTGATTTCAGGGATTCCTCAATACCTCTTAGGACCAATCAGATATCGACTTGGTTTTTATTTACATTGGTTATCTAAACAAATGTTTAAATAACATAGGAATTCAGAATTTTGTCTTAATTAACCTCTAAATTAAACCTCTAAACCCTTCGTATTTCCAGTTTATTAGTTTCAATCTTTATTGAGTTATAACCCTCATTTTTGATAGAACATCTCTTGGACATAGAGACATGAAATTCGGTAATTATATTCCGTCCATGATGTAAGCACCCACTAAGAAGGGGTGTTATGAAATTCCAGCCCTAAGGGGTGATAAGGGATGCAATTTAATTTCAGGGATTCCTCAATCTCTCAGGACTAATGAGATATATACTTGATTTTTGCTTAAAAAGGTTACCCATACATTTTTTTTTTTTATTCAGGATTTTTCCCTAATCAACCCCTAAACGGGTGAATCTACATTCGGGTTGAATTATAGAAACCTTTGTATTTCCTGAGCTATAACATTTCATTTTGGTGCATAGGTTTCTATTCAAAATATTTAGAAAGCGTTTTTACAGTTTTTTTAATTTCATTCCTAACGGGGTAAATTGGTATTTTTATTCGATAGAACGTCCCGTGACATACAGACATTCGGGAAATATATTCCCTCCATGACGTAAGCACCCACTAATATGGAATTTTTCAAAATTCGGTCCCTAAGGGGGCGAAATTGGCTGAAATGTGATTTCACGGATTCCTCAATATCTCTTAGGACCATTGAGATATTGACTTGGTTTTTACTTACAAAGGTTACCTATAAAAACATAAAGTTATGTCAAAATTATACCCTAATCAACCCTAGAGAAGAATTATAAAACTCTTCGCATTTTCTTCGTTTGTTGAGTTATAATATTCCTTTTAACATATATATGTCTTTCTAAAATGTTTAAAAAGTTTTACAGTTTTGTTTTTACTCAGTAGTTCGAGCCCTATATAGCGTAAAAGGGTATAATGTTTTTTCATGGTTTCCTCAATATCTCTTAGGACAGATGAGATATCGACTAGGTTTTTGCTTACAAAGGTTACCCATACACATGTTTAAAAACAAACTGAGGATTTTACACTAATGCGTCCGTCAGTATACCGTAGCGAAGCACGGGTACTCAGCTAGTACCTTATAAAACAATTTTCAAAAATTGTAAACTAATAGTTATGAAATACGATCTGCCGATGTTGTATTAATTTAAAAAACTTATTTAAATAATAGTAAAAAGGTTTAAAAGATGATATTAAAAAAAGATTTTACAGTTTTAAAAAATATGTGTTGGTGAGGTTAATACTCGATCCAATTGATTCTACCCAAGAATAGAAACTTAGAAATTACTAGCTGTCGTACCCGTACTTCGTACAGTTTATGTTCATTTTGCTATAACCTAAATGAGGTTTCACTTTCAAATAGAACAAAAAAATAATCATTTCTTTATTTAAAAATACTCTTTTGCATATAATTTTGATGTTAAGTAAATAATATTAGGTCGTCAAGGATGAAATTTGTAGAAAACAAGGCAAAGTTGGTTAATAACTTATATAAGGAATTATTTTATTCATCAAAGTATGCACCCATATTGTCTATACACTTTTGCATTTAAGCGGCAGGTTGTTCAGGCTTATGGTATAAAACCCTGGCGGACGAGAGTCAATGAATTCCTGGAAGGCCAGTTTTACAGCATTGTCGGAATTAAACTGTTTTCCTATTAAGAAGTTGTCCAAAATGTGGAAGAAGTGGTAGTCAGTGGTAGGTCTAGTGAGTATGGAGGATGATGAAGATGTTCCAACTCCAATTCCTGTAGTTTTTGTACAGTCATTTGTGCAGTGTGTGGTTTAGCGTTATTATGCAGTTGGACTGGACGACAAACTGGACGAAATGATGCAAGTTTTTGCATCATTTCGTCTAGTTGATTGCAGCAAATTTCTGCTGTGATGCATGAGCCAAGTTTTTTTTTTTTAAGTTACCTGTACGAAATTTAGCGAACCAATTTGATTTTGTCTGATGCGTAGTAACACTAGAGCCAAATACATTATTAATGTTTTGCGCGGTCTGCGGTGCCGTAGTTCCACGTAAGAACTCTAATACTTCATAATAGTGCGAATTTCCGACCGTTCCATTTTCAACAAAATTAATTTTTAAAAGTTTTTGATATTTTTTAGGGCATACAATGATGTCTTTAAACAGACAAGATGTGTAACTTTCCAACAAAAAAAAAAAAAAACAGAACGGTAAAATATTAATCCAATGTCAAATAATAAGCTGTGGATACCAGAGGGCCGACCGCCATCACAAAGTACTTGTTTAATTTATGCTGCTTTATCAAAAAATGTCTCAAATAAAAGTTTGTTAAAAAATTTTTTTCGAAATATTTCTCTGTTGTGAAAACTTCGCAAAAATCTTAAAACCGACACGAGTAAACTTCCATTTTTAGTTAACCGATTTTTACCAAAAGTTGCTCAACTCGTGCCATTGATGTCAAAAACTTAAATATGAAGTTTCATAAAAATCCTTTTAGCCGAATTTGCTCTGCACGCGTATACGGACCGACAGACAGACAGACAGATAGACAGACAAACAGACAGACAGACAGATAGACAGACAGACAGACAGACAGACAGACAGACAGACAAAGAAACGAAAATAGTCAAAACGGTATGTAGAGACCTCAATTCGTCGAAATCCATCGTAATCTCGAAATGTCAACATCGGTATGATCACAATACCTCCCTTATATGTATATGTTGGCGGTCGGTGAAAAACTAGCGTTATACATTTCTTCTTCTATGACTACGTAGGTGTGCCGCGAAAGTTTTCTTCTTTGGAAAATGTGCCACGAGAGTAAAAATATTGGGAAACACTGTTCCATAGAATGAAAAATTTTAGATAACTTATACCATAGCCTATGTTTCAATCCTGGTTTTACTCTAGAACTGTACCAAATTACGGGAAAATATATTAAGCCGTTTTTGCGAGAATCTCGGACAGACAGACAGACAGACAGACAGACATACAGACAGACAAACAGATAGACAGGCAGGCAGACAGAGAGACAGACAGACTGACAAACATTGATTTTTGTAGATATCGTCTCATAATTACTTGAAATGTGTAGAAGCCAAATGTGAAGCCGAAAAAATATAAACACAGATATAGACTCCAATTTTATAAATATAATTGAAAGAGTCTTGTCTGTACATAACTTTGAGAAACACTGCACTAGTATCGATCAAGCATGAACAGTCGCAGACAACACTAAAATAAAAGAACCTCACCACATTTGCGAAAATTAACGCACGAAAAGCACAAAGTAACTTTTATAAAAAATAAATTTACACGCCTATGTTAGAAACATATTTCAATAATTCTTGCTATCTGCTCGATCATATAGAAATTCCGCAAAAAAGTTTCAAATATAAACTCATATAAAAAAAAATTATTTTAATTTTTCGTAATAAATGTTTACTGAAAATTCTGAAAGAATTTAATTATATAACATTGTGTTGGTAAATTATTAAAACTGAAATATTTTGTGTCCATGGTAATAACAACAGTTATTTTCGTTTTAAAGGACGAGTCAAAAACATAGCTGATAAAAATACTAAAAAGGGTTGCTATGAAAATCATTAATACACAGGGGCGTAATTTTTTTGGCTCCTAAGCTCGCAAATTATTAAATAGGAGATCCCAAAATCATAATACAGTGGATATCGTTTATTACGACATTTGATAAAACGACATATCGGTTTTTGCGACGAAATTTCAAAATTTCGGCCAGAAACATATCTTTTTATACGTGAAACTTATAACGATATCGGATATTACGACAAAATTAATATAACAACGAAAAATGGCTTGAAATTTGGGTCAAATTATCTTTTATAACGACGTATCACCACTGCCTAACGCCGGGGAAGTACTGAATTGGCTAGGGGAATTACCGAGTTATGAAAAGGCAAGGCGAAACGCGACGGATAGACATATTCATTCAGTGATTAACTACGAGTTGAAGGTAGGCCATCGACGTCGATATGGCGAAAGCATTAATGTAATTTTTTCAAATATTGATGAAGAACTCGAAACGGAAGGAGATATGACGGAAAATGAAATTTTAGCTGAGTCAGATCCGAATTTGGAGTCAGAAATAAACAATGACGAAGTGGAAATGGAAGAAACGACCGAGTGCCAAACACCTATTGTAAAGAATTCATTTTCAGTAGTTGAAACAATTCAACATTTTTTCACGTTTAATCAAAATTTAAAAGAGGCTAAAACAGATTTTTAATTGCTGCATTTGGAAAAAAATATCGAAAAAACTTTTTAGAAAACCAAAAATCACAAAAACAAACCAAAATGACAAATTTATTTGTTCATATTTAAATATGTATACATATATACATAGTACATACGTATGTAAAATTATGTAAGTGTTAAGTGTTAAGTATTGTTTGTAAAATAAGTTGGATTGTTTTTTAGGGTTTTGTAGGTATGACCAAAAAACCCTTATATCGTCATTTTGACGTGTGTCTGTCTGTTCGGTAAAAATTGTAGCCAAACGGCTAAACCTAGAGAGTTGAAATTTGGTATGCTTCTACAACTCTTTGACCCGCACATAGGAAAAATATTCCATTTTCAGGAGTTTTAAGTTGCTTTAGTTTAATTCACTGTATTGAAGTCAACTGCTTATTTCTGGCTGAGTTGAGGTTCTAGCCATACCTACGCCCGAGAAGCTACGGACCACCCTAAGAAAAATATTAAAATATCTTAAAAACATATCCCCAAAAAATATAAACAAATATCTGCTCATCGAAAAATATATATATATATATATATATATATATATATATATATATTTTAAAAATTCTGAGTAGGGTATCAAATGAAAGCTCGTAGTACGTGGATTAACGATCAAAATTTATTTTTGCAAAATTGTGCAAAAAAATTTTTGTCCCACACCCTGTAGCCCAGATGGTTTAAACTAAAAATGTGAAAAAATTCTAAGTAATGTATAATGGTGTGAACCGGAATAGTACAACAGGAATTTTTGATCAAATTATGTTTTCGGAAAATAACGCATTTTTTGTGTTTTTTGGTTGACGATGCATACATGTTATACTCTTATAACACACCAAGTTGATAAGCGTTTGGTGGTCTAGTGGCTCAGTTGCTCGACAACCACACAGGATCGTTATTCACTACACAGGTTCGTTCCTGGCTTGTGGAGTCAATTTTATTTTTTGTTTTTTTTTTCATATTTATTATGTTTAAATTAATTTGTTAAAATTCTAGTTATATTTTAGCACATTTTGAATTTAATTTTCAAGAGCGTAAATTTAATAACCAATTTCCAATTTCCAATTATATTTTCATTCTGTGTCATTTATACGAAGCCAGAGGGGCGGAGCGTATGATTTAAGACAACCAATGAAAGCCATAGGCCCAATTTTCAAAATCTTAATGAACCTTGTTATATAAAAAAAATACTGCACTTATTTAGAAACCTAAATAATTAGGTATTCGGTATTAATATTAGGTATTCGAATTAAAATTAACAAAAAAATATTTTAACATAAAATTTGTTTTTAAAGCTCTGAGATTAACAGACGATAAATTATTTTAAAAAGATCGTTCATTTTACCATGGTTACTACAAAGCAAAATTTGTCCTACACACTCAGCATGCCGCCTTCACTTATTATATACCTGCGAAACCCTGCAATGTGTGAAAATCCACACTTCACATCAATTTTTTCTGTTTTTTTTTGCATTTTTATTTTATTTAAATTTCAAAATTCTAGTTATATTTGGGCAAATGTTGCATTTAATTTTTAAAAGCGTAAATTTACTAACCAGTAGAAATTGTTGAAATTGAAAAAACGAAATCAGAGGAGCGGAGTTATGACTTAAACCAACCAATGGAAGCCATAGGCGCAATTTTCAAAATCTTAATGAAATTTGCTATGTAAAGAAAAATACTGCACATATTTAGAAATCTAAATAATTGTATTAGGCATTCGAATTAAAATTAACAAAAAAAATATTTTAACATAAAATTTGTTTTGGCATCCCAATTTATCATCATTCACTTACTAAATACCTGCGAAACCCTGAACTGTGTGAAAATTCACACTTCACATTAATTTTTTTATGTTTTGTAATACTTGTATATTGTTTTTGTTGCTTAATCTTCTTTCACACATGTAAACGTACTCTTTTCTAACATATAAAAATGTATTTTTCCTATTTATAGTGTTTGGATATAACGACCTACGGTTATAATGACCTACGGTTATAACGACCGAATTTCATTGGTCCCTTTAACGTCGTTATAAACGATATCCACTGTAGTTAGCCCATTGTCATTTTTTACCTAACATTTTTTCTTGAAATAATTATGTGGAAAAAGTGAAATAATACATATATTATACCTGTTTATACAAGAGTACTAGGACCAGCCGAAACGTCACACTAACCACGTGGCTTTCTTATATAAGTCCGGCGGTCTAAAAACAGAGAACTTACCTTGTCTGCCCCTTATACACCTATCTAGGTGTTGAAATCATATTATTTATATATTATTATTTTTATACTTATTAATATACTTTATCATTTAATTAAATTTAAACATATTTACCCACAAAATAAACTTAATTATATCTCTCTAGTAGTTTTCTTCAGTGTTAAGGAGTCGAGTATGAGAGATAATCACCATAACATGTCCTTGTCTCCAAAACGTGCTGGATGTTATGCATCTGTTTCTCTAGAGTCTAGAAAAACCGAGTCTAGACGTTCTCTGGTTCTTGGTTAAAACATTACGTGTTTTCTATATAATTCTTATGTAGTGTGTACATCCGAGACAATTTTTTTAGTTTTTTTATCAATTCGGAATATCAATCGGGAATAGATCACAAGCTGTAGCAATTAATGGTGGCATCTCAGATTTCATAACTGTAACCTCCGGTGTTCCCCAGGGGTCGCATTTAGGGCCGTTCCTGTTCATTATATATATTAACGATATTCACACTGCAATAAAAAAATCAAATTTTTTGTTATTTGCAGACGACAGTCAAATCTATAGGAAAATAGCTTGTATCCAAGATTGCGAAGATCTTAACAACGACTTAAAACATTTATATTCATACTGCTCAGCAAACTATCTTTATCTAAATTTTAAAAAATGTCACAGTATAACATTCACTACAAAACGGTTCTCTATCAAATTTAAATATCAGACAAATATTACACCCCTGATTGAGGTTAATACAATGAAAGATTTAGGAATTCATTTTGATTCAAAATTCAGATTTGATTACCATGTAGCAACATAACCAAATCAGCGTTCAAACAACTTGGCTTTATCATGCGTTCATGTAAACATTTTTCGAAATTTAAGAGTATAATAACTATATACAAGTCATTAGTTTGTAGTAAGTTAGAGTATAATTGTTTAATTTGGAATCCGTAATATGCTATATACTCAAACAAAATTGAAAGCATTCAAAAACGCTTTTTAAGGTATTTAGATTATAAATTTTATTGCAATACTCCATCTAATTATTATGTTCAATTAACCAGATATAACCTACATACTTTGAAGAACCGTAGAAGCAGTGGCGGCGCTAGCGGGGGTCCGGGGGGGGGCGGTCTCTTCTAAAAGTTGCTCTGGCCCCCAGTTGACCCCCCCTAGAATTGCTTGGAAAAAAATATATTTTAGAAGTGAGGACCATTTTTTTTAGGTCACTACTTGTAATTTTCATATGTAAACGATAAAAAAATATTTCCTGCCCCCCCCCAAATTTTACTCAAAATTTTTTTGGCCCCCCCAGATTTTAAGAGCTAGCGCCGCCACTGCGTAGAAGTAAATTAGAGATGAATTTTGTCTATAAAATTGTAAATAGTATGATTGATTCTGAAGATATTTTGAGTTTGATAAACTTTAATGTACCAACTACAAATCTGAGGCAAATATATACGTTTTACTCTGGAAACTATCATACAAATATTAGACAGAATTCACCTCTAAATAGAACTATGTGCACATTTAACCATCACTTTAATACGTGCGATATATTTTTCCTGTCATTTTCTGCCTTTAAAAAATTAGTGGAATGTAAATTAAGAACTTAACTCAACGATACGTATGCACTTATATATAAAAAACTCATTTTCTTGTATTAATTTTTTATGTAAATATTTTTCTTTTTTTTTTAATTGTATCATTGTATTTATAATTAGTATCTTATTGTAAATTTTTCGTAGAGGTCTATAGGAACTATGTTCTGTTTGACAATAAATAAATAAATTCAAAACCTTTTTTTTATGTATAAACAATTGTATTTGCTTTGTGAGCTGCCATAGATCTTTTGCTGCTAAACATACATACATACATACATATATATATATATATATAAGAATATGAAATTATTTTGAATTAACAGTATAAAGTTATTTTAAGAATGAAAATTGATATCAAAATTACAACCTCCCCGGGAATCGAACCCGCATCCTAGAGATTACGCGTCTCAGTCTCCTCCCCCAGAGCCATGGAGGCATGAGAGAATTGCATTTGATATCAGTGGACAAGTCGTGACTTCAATTAACATATTACATGTCCGAAAGAGAAGCTGATTTTTCTAACGAAAAACACAATTTAACACTAATGTCTCAGTCAGTGCGTACACCACCCAAATATTTAAGAATATGAAATTATTTTGAATTAACAGTATAAAGTTATTTTAAGAATGAAAATTGATATCAAAATTACAACCTCCCCGGGAATCGAACCCGCATCCTAGAGATTACGCGTCTCAGTCTCCTCCCACAGAGCCATGGAGGCATGAGAGAATTGCATTTGATATCAGTGGACAAGTCGTGACTTCAATTAACATATTACATGTCCGAAAGAGAAGCTGATTTTTCTAACGAAAAACACAATTTAACACTAATGTCTCAGTCAGTGCGTACACCACCCAAATATTTAAGAATATGAAATTATTTTGAATTAACAGTATAAAGTTATTTTAAGAATGAAAATTGATATCAAAATTACAACCTCCCCGGGAATCGAACCCGCATCCTAGAGATTACGCGTCTCAGTCTCCTGCCACAGAGCCATGGAGGCATGAGAGAATTGCATTTGATATCAGTGGACAAGTCGTGACTTCAATTAACATATTACATGTCCGAAAGAGAAGCTGATTTTTCTAACGAAAAACACAATTTAACACTAATGTCTCAGTCAGTGCGTACACCACCCAAATATTTAAGAATATGAAATTATTTTGAATTAACAGTATAAAGTTATTTTAAGAATGAAAATTGATATCAATTTTCATTCTTAAAATAACTTTATACTGTTAATTCAAAATAATTTCATATTCTTAAATATTTGGGTGGTGTACGCACTGACTGAGACATTAGTGTTAAATTGTGTTTTTCGTTAGAAAAATCAGCTTCTCTTTCGGACATGTAATATGTTAATTGAAGTCACGACTTGTCCACTGATATCAAATGCAATTCTCTCATGCCTCCATGGCTCTGTGGCAGGAGACTGAGACGCGTAATCTCTAGGATGCGGGTTCGATTCCCGGGGAGGTTGTAATTTTGATATCAATTTTCATTCTTAAAATAACTTTATACTGTTAATTCAAAATAATTTCATATTCTTAAATATTTGGGTGGTGTACGCACTGACTGAGACATTAGTGTTAAATTGTGTTTTTCGTTAGAAAAATCAGCTTCTCTTTCGGACATGTAATATGTTAATTGAAGTCACGACTTGTCCACTGATATCAAATGCAATTCTCTCATGCCTCCATGGCTCTGTGGCAGGAGACTGAGACGCGTAATCTCTAGGATGCGGGTTCGATTCCCGGGGAGGTTGTAATTTTGATATCAATTTTCATTCTTAAAATAACTTTATACTGTTAATTCAAAATAATTTCATATTCTTAAATATTTGGGTGGTGTACGCACTGACTGAGACATTAGTGTTAAATTGTGTTTTTCGTTAGAAAAATCAGCTTCTCTTTCGGACATGTAATATGTTAATTGAAGTCACGACTTGTCCACTGATATCAAATGCAATTCTCTCATGCCTCCATGGCTCTGTGGTAGGAGACTGAGACGCGTAATCTCTAGGATGCGGGTTCGATTCCCGGGGAGGTTGTAATTTTGATATCAATTTTCATTCTTATATATATATATATATATATATATATATATATATATATATATATATATATATATATACATACATACATACATACATATATATATATATATATATATATATATATATATATATATATATATATATATATATATATACATTAAATTTGATAAGTGGTTAGTATTACAATAACTAGAGCAAAAATAAGACAAAGATAATCATGTGTCTTTGTGTTTAAGTGTCATATATTATTTATGCCCATATATTACTCTATGTGAGAATATAAAATAAATTAAATCTGGACAAATATAAATTTTATTACTATAATGTTTACTTCCTGTACATAAATAATCTTCTTAATAAAAATGACGGAATTAAGAAAACGCGGGATAAAACATCAGAAAATGAAGAGAAACTTCCTCAAGTCTAAACATGCACGTTCACGTTATATTTGGTTTTGCTTCAAGTATTATGTTAATTACCCCTTGATGACCTGATTACAAATTCATGAGAAAGAAAATTTCAGAGAAGTAAAACATAAAGATAAGGAAGTATAAAGATACTTAGATGGTATTATATTTAAATATAAATGTCTTTGTATCTGACTTGTCTCAGGTAATATATGTTTATTAGCGTATTTTTGTGAAGTGTCAGGAAGAGGGCAACTGTTGCGGAACACAATAGAGGGCACCACTGGCCTTCTAGAACATCTGATTAAAATGCAAATATAAGTGAAACATTTTTCGACAGTTACATTTTTCGTTAGAAATTACAGTAAGTTTAAATGTTACATGCAGGTGATTTTAATTAACTGGCTTAGAATAAATCCTCAATTTGAAATTAGAAATATACTCTTAGATAGAATATATGGTTTGAAGAGTTGGTTTTTCCCAAGACTATTAAAGTAAAGGTTGTCTCATAACTTCTGACCAATCAGAGGGTGAAGGGAATACGTCACATGTCGGTTTAGTTCAAACTAGCGTTAAGAATTAATATAGATGTCACACGTTTTTAAATATTTTTATTGACTATTTTCATAAATAGATATTTATTTCAAGACAGTTCTACTGAATAAATTATAAATAAAAATCCAAGAAAATTTTATATTGATTTATATAAAATTTAAGATGATCGGTATTTAATAATAATAATAATATAATTTATTCCCATTAGTTAAATACATTTATTGTATTACAGTTAATAAATAATAATAAAATTGAATACAAATATAATTTTAGGTATATTTAAATAAAAATAGAAAAACAAATTGCTATAATAATATAGTAATTAATAAAATTGGAGGTTATATCAGTTTTTAAAAACGGCTGGACGTATTTTAACGAAATTTGGTACAATAGAATAGAACCAGGATCAAATTCAACTAAATTATTACTCCTTCGTTCGACAATTCTCTGTTGGACAGATTCCAGCATTTTAGACGAAAAACTATTATTGTTTTTGTGTAACCCATCCAAAATAAACACAAATACACCCTCTGCTTTAAGTAGTGTTGCGCCGCGTCGGCCAAGTCTCTCAATACCAATTTTTAATGGCTGTAATGCCGTTACCACGTCGTTAATTACTAAATATTCCTTATCGGAAAAAAGCGGGATTTCCGGGTTGACATCCTGTATGGGATGTATTTTTTCATTCGGGATCCCGGGAAAACGGGACAGTTTAAGAAGCCCTAAAACCACCGCTGCTACGGTCTGGAAGCGTCACATACTAGACCGAATCAGGAATGAACATGTCCTTGGTAGCTTCTAGCTTTGAAGTTACCATGGACATGTTCATGAATTTCAAAGTACCCCATCACTAATGACAGAAAAATTAAAGCAAAACCGATTATGATGGTGTGGACATGACATGATACGGAATGACCACATGGTTGGACGATAAGTCATGGATATAGAGGTTCAAAAAAAGGGACCCGACCGCCCCGAAGCAAATTATTTGACAACGATTGAGGGAGATCTGAATATTTTTAAATTAAAAAACACGGCAACGACAGTATTTTTATTTTTCTTTCTTGTCTTAATTTGACTTTTTGTGAACAAATTGTAACGTCTTTATCAAATACTGATATAAAATGTCTTAAGTATCATATTTCCAACAATAAAAAAGTCATAACAATAATGAAAATAATCGGATACCCTTTTTATCTGTAAATAATTATAACAAATAACATAATAATACGATGCTAAAACGAGGTATAAATTCGTCCAGATTTACACGTATTAAAGTGAATCATTTCATAGCTAGAGGTATAAAAAGTGTAAACCAAAACAGGTGTAGCATAATTCCCCTCAAATCTCTTAACGAGGTTATGTTTTGATATCGCAGCGTCAAAATGATATTGATGCTTTATTATTTATTCACAATGTATTATCAAGCTCAGCTCTGGATCATTTCATCAACAAATAATAATGAATTTACGTAACTCTGTACACTTTCAATATTTGATTTGATAATATTTGTCAATTTGTCAATTGAGTTTTACCCTTTTTTGGAGGCTGGAAAATACTATTTACCTTTTATTTGACCTAAATAATTAAATTTTTGCAGAAATTGACTTTTTGTTGTCACATACAACCAGTGGTATATTTCGGAGTGGGTTTAAGGGACCTTTCAAAAAATAATTTGCCTAGTATTAGAATGAATTTGATTGTATGCGGCGTACTATGATTTGGTAGAGCCCAGGGTCACCGCAAGGGTCCTTGACGCCCCAAGAAAAGACATAATTCGGCGGCCCTAGGAAAGACATAATTCTGCGCCTTCTAACTGTAATTCAATGGAAGTATAAGAAAAATATGAAAACAGAATTTTTACATGTTACACATAAATACATAAAAGTAATAATTTCGGTGCCCTCATTTCGTGGCGCCCCCAAGCGGTTACCTAGAACCGCCTAATGGTAAAACCGTCTCTGGTAGAGCCTGATTTTGGTATTTCAAGTGTCACGCAAGAAACGGGAGCCAGAAGATTACAGTGGATAGGACATGTGATGACGATGAAAGAGGACAGAAAATTTTAGTAAAAGTAGATACAGTTTTATGTATTTTAGGTAATATGAGTAAAAATAGAAAAATTGAACTTGGATACAAACAATTTTAACTTATTTAATCTGAATGTATTATTAATGTATTAAATATGTTTGCTTTACTGTGCCAAACTTAAAATTGTTACAAAGTGTTGGTGTATAATTAAAAATTTCAGTGCCAATGCCGGTTTTAATTCTAATATTACAACTAATTTCGACCACAAAACTGTCTAGTTAGTTGAAATTTTTGACGTACTGCATTATAGGCTGTTTGCGCCTGTACGGCTCAATAAATATCACATGGTTGATCTGAACAATCTTTAATATAAAATAATAAAACTGTATAACTAGTAGAGATGGGTCGTTCATGAACGAACCGGCTCGCTGAGCCGGCTCAGTACACTGACCGAAGTGACACGGTTCACGAAATTGAAATGAGCCGGCTCACGGCTCACTGTATAGTTTCAAGTTTCAAGAATAAGATTGGTAGGGCGTTTGTAAACAGTGACCGGAGTGATCCGGATCTGGCTCGATGTCATGTTGAACATCGCGAGAACTCGGCTTGTAATGTACTATCATAAAGTGTATTTTGTCATCAATTTGTAGGGCAGTTTATTTGAAACTAATAGGCTTAGTCTGTATTTTCTTACAACCATAATATAAAAATATTAAAAATATTGCCCAAATCCCAGATGTCCGATTTATAAGGGCAATAAACATCGCCATAAACTTAACACATCTGGTTTAAATTACAGTAGCTACATAAAGTGAATTGTTTGTTTCAAAAATGTTAGATAAGACCCGGGGCTAAGCGACGTTCTACCTACGAGCGAACGACCGACAACTGACCGCGTCTAAGCAAGAGCCGGCTCTAAGCGACGTTCTACCTACGACCGAACGACCGACCGACCTGTGTCTCGGGATCATGTTTACAGTTCATATATTGCAAGAACCGGCTCTAAGCGACGTTCTACCTACGACCGAACGACTGACCGACCTGTGTCTCGGGATCATGTTTACAGTTCATATATTGCAAGAACCGGCTCTAAGCGACGTTCTACCTACGAACTAACAACCGACCTGTGTCTCGGAAACATGTTTACTTAACCGGATCACTGAGCCGGATCAATGAACCGGCTCAACAAACTGAACAACCTCCACTGATCCGGTTCCGCAAACTGAGCCGAAATTCCCATCTCTAATAACTAGTAACTTTTTGATAATTGTTGCGCTTCCAGTTGCTTAGTCCTAGAGCCGCTACTATGGAAAAATGCCGCTGGTATGTAAAAAGCTGCTGGTATGGAAAAAGCTTATGAGCTTTAAAAGCCCGTGACCCACCCCCTTACTTGGTGCACGCTATTACACTATTGTTATATTGATTAATATATTTATTCGCTAATATAATTTAGTAAAATATATCTAAGAGCTTAACGCATTGAATAAATGATGAAATATGGACATATATGATAGCTGCTATATATACGAGGGGCGGTTGAAAAGTAATCGGCCTAGATACGAGATGGCGCCATCAGTATCATATCAATATTGTTTTTCGTAAATCCTAACCTTCAAATTACTTCCAGTAAAAATTTCAACCAGCTGCGTCATTTAGTTTTTGTTGACAGTCATTGAAAGCGAACAGCTTTTGCATTTTTACAAAACTAAATAAAATCGAATATCGTGCAGTGTTTAAATACTGGTTTTTGAAAAAGAAAACGAACGAATTTTAGATTAACACCGAATTAAACGATGTTTATGGGGACTCTGCGCCTTCGATATAAACAATTAAATATTGGACAGCTGAATTTAAACGCGGTCGTAAGAGCATTTTTGATGATGACCGTCCAGGCCGTCCAAAAGAGATCACACCGCCAGAAATGGTCGATAAAATCCATGGAATAATAATCGACGATCGACGAGTGACTAAGCGCGAGATAGCTGAAGCTGTGGGCATCTCAACCGAGCGGGTGCTCAACATTTTGCATGAATATTTGAGAATGAGGAAGCTCTTTGCCAGATGGGTGTCGCATTTGCTCTCAGTCGACAACAAACGCGATCGTCTGACCATTTCGAAGGAATTTTTGACGATGTTCAACCAGGATAAGAAGGACTTTTTGCGCCAATTCATAACCGCGGACGAAACATGGATCTATCACAACACACCAAGGCCAAGATGGGTCTGTGGGCCAACAAAGTCACAGTTTTTTGGGATGCGCATGGTATCAGTCACATCGATTACCTGGAAAAGGGCAATACAATCACGGGCGTATATTATGTAGAGCTGGTGGACCGATTCGACGCTGATTTGAAGCGAAAGTGGTCGCATTTGGCGAAGAAAAAAGTGCTGTTCCACCAGGAAAAGCACCAATCCACAAGTGTGCAGTCGCAATGGCAAAACTCCATGAATTGCGCTACGAATTGGTTCCTCATCCACCATATTCGCCAGATTTGACCCCTGCATTATTATTTATTTCCAAACTTGAAGATATGGCTCGGTGGTAAGAGATTTGGGTCGAAGAGGAGTCATCGCTGTAACAGAGGCCTATTTTGAGGGCTTCGAGAAATCGCATTATTCGGAGGGCATAGAAAAATTTGAGAATCGTTGGACGAAGTGTATAGTTCTAAAAGGAGACTATGTTGCGAAATAAATTGAACTTTGGTGAAAAAGTTGTGTTTTCTTGCCTAGTCCGATTACTTTTCAACCGGCCCTCGTAGTTGTTTATAGTTTTAAAAAATTTAACTGGTGACAACTTGTTTGAATTGTCATTTTAATTTAAAATTTAAAAATACAGTATTAACAACCATACGAGCTGCTGTATCATAAATATTAACCAAAACACTCGTATAGTGGTGAATTATTTTTTATTTCTACCTTATGAATTGAATAGCCCCAGTAAGCTTATTCAAAATTATGTAATTGAATTGATAAGCTGCTATTGTTGGAACAGTATGCGTGACGCCCTCTTTAAGAACTTAAATACGGACTATTTTTTATATTATTTTACTTAAATACAATGGATACTACCTGTTTCTACTATCCCCTAATTGGATCTAATTCATGGTAATAAAGAAACATTTTTATAAAAACTAAAAATGAAAAATTGATGTGAAGTGTGAAATTTCACACATTTTAGGATTTAGTAGGTATCTATATATATGTTTGTTTGGCTCCTATGAGAAGCATAGGGCTTCCACAAAACTCTTGCAGCGTATTCTATTGACCGCAAGATGTTTAATCTCCAGCCACGATTTTCCATAATTCCTCGCTTCTTGAATAATTGTTCGTCTCCAGGTTGTTTTTGGCCTTCCGATTTTGCGAGTGCCTTGTGGATCCCAATCCAAGGCCATTCTAGGCACGCTAGTCCAATCTCTCCTCAGGACATGTCCTATCCATTTCCACATGCGCAATTTTATTTCCTTCTCGATGTCTGTTTGGTTTGTTCGTTGCCATAGCTCTGCGTTCGATATTCTTTCCGGTCAGAACACTCGGATGATTCTGCGGAGACATCTATTTACAAAGAATTGCAATTTGGAAGAGATTACACGGGTAACCTTCCAGGTCTCACATCCGTAGAGTAGCACCGATTTCACATTTGTGTTGAACAAGCGCAGCTTTGTGTTTCTTGAGATATAATTGGAGCTCCAGACAGCATTTAACATATCGAAAGCTTGCCTGGCCTTGTTCAAGCATTACTCCTCAATCTTTGGCAATTATGCTGACAAGGTAACAAATCTCATCTACATCATCAATATCTTCCTGGCCAATTTTTAACTGTCTTGTGTTGGTGGTGTTTATGCACAAGGTTTTTGTTTTATAGATATTAATTTCGAGTCCTGTTAGCTTGGCTAGTTGAGTAAGTTGGTTCAGATTTACCTGAAGGGAGTCGAATTTATGAGACAGCATGCAGATATCGTCTGCATAGTCTAGGTCTGTTAAATGGTGTTGGAGATCCCACAATATACCATTTATGTTCCCACTTATATGTTTTATTATCCAGTCAAGGGCTAAAATGAAAAGCAACGGAGATAACGGACATCCTTGTTTTACCTCCGATTTAATTGGGATTGTGTTGCTAGTGACGCCTTGGTGAAGTACTCTGCATTCTGCTTCCGAGTATAATGCTTTGATAATCCTTGATATCTTAGGCGGACTTCCAATTCTGTAAAGGATTTCCCATAAAGCGCTGTGATTTAAACTGTCAAAGGCGCAACGAAAATCTATAAATGAGCTATAAATCTATAAATCTATACTCCGCAACGTGTTTATGTAGTCGATGCAGGACTTATTGGGACGGAATCCAGCCTGATCCTGTCTACGTCTTGCATCAATTTTCTTCATAATTCGCATCTGTACGATATGTGCTAGGATTTTGTTTCAACTATTGAGCAGCGTAATTCCGCTGAAAGGGAATTACGCTGCTCAATAGCGGAAAATCAATTTTCGCATCTAATCTGAATGTTAACAGGATTTTCGCCTATGGCTTGGGTGCAAAATTTCATCCTCGCGATATCCTCCATTGTATCCTTGTTAAATAAAGTATTAATTTCGTATGTTCCTGCATATGGTTTTCCCGCATTTACCCTTTTGTTCAAAAGGTCCCCTCAAAAATGATAGATAAAGGTTTCACGCTGAATTTATTTAGATTCAGCTTCGATTCAGGTTCAATAACAATATATTTTTAGGTTCAAGAACCTATATTGTTTCAGGTACGGGTTCGGGTTCAATGAAGATTTTAAATAAACTTATAAGAACAAAGTTAGCCGACCGGCGTAGCGTAGTCATAACAAACATGCTCTGCTTTGCTAAGGTCTTGGATTCAAATCCTGTTCTTGGGTTACGAAATATATCAAATTTGAAATTTTTTTAAAAATTTGAAGTTATTGTGTGGTATCAAAACAAAGCTCTTAAGACGTAAATTAAGGAACGGAAGGTACACTCTAAAAAAGTAGTGGTAAAAGGACTTCATGGTACACTAAAAAATAGATGTGAAATGTGAATTTTCAGGGTTTCGCAGGTATTTAGTAAGTGAATGATAATTATTTGGGATGCCAAAACAAATTTTATGTTAAAATATTTTTTTTGTTAATTTTCATTCGAATGCCTAGTACCATTATTTAGGTTTCTAAATATGTGCAGTATTTTTTTTATATAGCAAGGTTTATTAAGATTTCGAAAATTGCGCCTATGGCTTCCATTGGTTGTTTTAAGTCATAACTCCGCCCCTCAGATTTCGTGTATTCAATTTCAACAATTTCCACTGGTTATTAAATTTACGCTTTTAAAAATTAAATGCAACATTCGCCCAAATTTAACTAGAATTTTGAAAAAATAATTTAAACAAAATAAAAACGCAAAAAAAAACAGAAAAAATAAAATTGTCTCGAGACCGGATCGAACTTTAGTTTGCAAATTAGAACGCGAGCATGATAATCATTACACTATCAAAGCGTGCTGGGTTACTATCTTACATAAGTTATTAAATATTTTACATGGTCAAGCAAAAAACACAAAAAATGCGTTATTTTCCGAAAACATAATCTGATCAAAAATTCCTGTTGTACTATTCTGGTTCACACCAATGTACATTACTTAGAATTTTTTCAGATTTTTAGTTTAAACCATATGAGCTGCAGGGTGTGGTACAAATTTTTTTTGCACAATTTTGTCAAAAATGGCGTCAAAATAATTTATTTTGCAAAAATAAAATTTTGATCATTAATCCACGTACTAAGGGCTTTCATTTAATACCCTACTCAGAATTTAAAAAAAATATTTTTTTTTCGATGAGCAGATATTTGTTTATATTTTTAGGGGGATATGTTTTTTAAATGTTTTAGTATTTATCCTATGTGCGGGTCAAAGAGCTGTATGTCTCTCTAGGTTTAGCCGTTTGGCTACAATTTTTACCGAACAGATTGACAGACAGACAGACAGACAGACAGACAGACGACAAAATGACGATATAAATGACGGGTTTTTTGGGCATACCTACCAAAACCCCTCGCTTTTCGTGTTAATTATTTACACTTGTGTTTTGGTATTAAATACCTACAGAACCCTGAAATGTATGAAAATTCACACTTCACATAAATTTTTTTGATTATATCGACGAACCTTAAAAGTCAGAACTAAAACGATTTATTGTTGTGTTCACAGTTTTGAACCAATTTTTAGGGTTTTGTAGGTATAACCAAAAAAACCCTACACCATCATTTTGTCGTCTGTCTGTCTATCTGTCTGTCTGTCTGTGTCTGTTCGGTAAAAATTGTAGCCAAACGGCTAAACCTAGAGAGTTGAAATTTGGCATGCTTATACAACTCTTTGACCCGCACATAGGAAATATACTAAAACATCTAAAAAACATATCCCCCTAAAAATATAAACAAATATGAGCTTATCGAAAAAAAAATATATATATTTTTTTTAAATTCCGAGTAGGGTATTAAATGAAAGCCCTTAGTACGTGGATTAATGATCAAAATTTTATTTTTGCAAAATAAATTATTTTGACGCCATTTTTGACAAAATTGTGCAAAAAAAATTTGTACCACACCCTGCAGCTCATATGGTTTAAACTAAAAATCTGAAAAAACTCTAAGTAATGTACATTGGTGTGAACCGGAGTAGTACAACAGGAATTTTTGATCAGATTATGTTTTCGGAAAATAACGCATTTTTTGTGTTTTTAACTAAAATATGTAAAATATTTAATTCGCTATGTAACACAACAAATGAGTAAGCGTCCGTAGTCTAATGGTTATCGTTCTCGCTTCCTAATTTGCAAACTACAGTTCGATTCCTGTCAATTTTATTTTTTCTGTTTTTTTTTTTTTGCATTTTTATTTTGTCAAAATTCTAGTTATATTTTGGCAAATGTTGCATTTAATTTTTAAAAGTGTAAATTTAATAACCAGAGGGAAGTGTTGAAATTATAATTTAATTCTATGTTTGAATGTATACGAAATCAGAGTGGCGGAGCTTATGTTTTAAGCAACCAATGGAAGCCATAGGCGCAATTTTCAAAATCTTAATGAACCTTGCAATATATATATATAAAAAAAAAAATACTGCACATATTTAGAAACCTAAATAATGGTATTAGGCATTCGAATTAAAATTCATAAAAAAATATTTTAACTTAAAATTTGTTTTGGCATCCCAAATAACCATCATTTACTTACTAAATACCTGCGAAAACCTGAAATGTGTGAAAATTCACACTTCACATCTATTTTTTAGTGTACCATGAAGTCCCTTTACCACTACTTTTTTTAGAGTGTACCTTCCGTTCGTTAATTTACGTCGTAAGAGCTTTATTTTGATACCAAACAATAACTTCAAATTTTTTTAAATTTTCAATTTAAAATTTCAAAATTTGATATTTTTCGTAACCCAAGAACAGGATTCGAATCCAAGACCTTAGCAAAGCAGAGCATGTTTGTTATCACTACGCTATCAATTTTTTTTTAATAAAAGTTTTGGAAGGTGTTGAATATTTTTTGGTTATTAAATGAAAACGGCTTTTTAAAAACAACAATTTTGAACTAAAATTTGTATTATGTACTATTATCTATTATTATTAAAGACTTCCATTCATGGCAGGTGTTTGAAATTCAAAATTTTTGCCATTTAGCAATTTGAACTAAGCTATTTATAATTAACCCTATTACTGCTTAAAAGAAATCTAACCTCACACCTGAGCATTAAAAACATTATAACATTTCGTTTAACTATTTTATTGGAAAATTTATTATTTATTATTTATTAAATATAGATTTATTAATACTAATAACAGATTAGCAAACACTAATGTCTTTATTAAGAAAAATATGTACGTGTTAGAAATGTCAGGAATTGCAAAAATTTTGTTATTAATTTCGATTTGGTACACAGATATTTATTAAACACTGTGACAGCAATTTAACATTTGACACAGAACTAATAAATCATCTGTAAATATCATATATACTAATATATTAGTATAAGCATAACAAATAGGTTTGTAACTAGTGACCTCTAGAGAAACTTGTGGAAATGAAAAGTCATATCTCAGAAATACTTGTTCATCTCTATACTAATAGACCATATTAGTGTGTCGTCACATACATGTGCTGCCATCTGAGAGCTGAGTCCTTTTGAAGTTTAAAATACATGGGACATTACTTTTGTTACCTTAATTTTATAAATATTTTCAATTTTGGAGCAAAAAATATGTATTTTTGATAAATATATACTAATATATACAGTCTAGACACTTTATATTATAGAATAATGATTTTATAAATATATAAATAAGGATTCGAAGATATATTCATAGGTTACGTTTTTAAATAATAGTAGTATGAAAATCGGAATATCTTTAGTATTTATTTAATTAACACTAAGTAATCATTAATATTTTGTTTTAGAATGCATATTGATGTATTGTTTTGCTCCAAATTGTAACAATTACATCTACATTATTAATTGCAAATTTTTTCGTTTTTTGACAGATGAAAATGAAAAACAATAATGGAAAATTAAAAACAACATATTATTCCTTTAAACCATTTACATAGATATGGCACACACTCTTATTGCTATGTTACTTGCCATAATAACGATTATTAACGTAAATTTTTCAAAATTAACCTGCAAAATAATATTGTTCTGCATAAATAATGACATATTAAATTATAATGTATAAAATAAGAATTTTAATAAATAAATATTGACTTGTAGTTTTGATGTGAAGCACTCCCTTACTTTGAAAACTTAATTTATATTTCCAAAATACAATTTAACAAAAAAACAACATGCTAAATTCAAATAAAAGGAATCCAACCGCGAGACGGCAGCACTGAATCCCATTTTGTGACGTAGTTACTAATATGGTCTATTCAGTTACTCATCATCATTGGCTCTCATATCCTTTCAATTCATTTAATTATAAATTTAAAAAATTGAGGTTTTGTATGAATTTAAAAAATTGATGTGAAGTATGAATTTTCAAACAATTTTTTTTGTTGCTTTTTGTAGGTATTTAATAATTGTAAAGTTGGTTTTACACAGTTCAATTAATTGATCAATAAATTGATCAAGTTTTTTGTCAATTAATTGAAAAATTTATTGGTAACCTTGGAAACAAAACCATCACTTTACGCACATCAATGTATTTATTAATTTTTTTGAAAACTTTTCCATTACCAACGGTAAAACATGTTGACTTATTTATCAGAATGAAAATATTGAAAAAACCTTCACAAATTTACGAGCTGTGAACAATAACAAAAGAAATAACCTAGATGATGGTAAATTAGAACGTTCGAAGTCCTATCACATTTGAAAACGAAACACAAACAATATATTTAGAGGTTATGCTACAACTAAACAGTTATCAACTAAACAGGCAATATCTTAACAGATAAAAATATACCTAGAATTCCCTAAAAAATTTGTTGAAAAATGGATGAAAAATATAACTTGTTCTATTTTCAAAATAAATTGATCAACTTTTTTGTTAATTAATTCATCAATTAATTGACGAAATTTTTACACTTTACACACATCAATTAATTGAATGTCAACTTTTTCAATTAATTGATCAATAAATTGAATCGTGTAAAACCCACTTTAGAAACAGAATGCTGGATGTCTAGGAACAGAGCCGTAACTAGGTAGCAGGGGCATATACCCAGGGCCCAGATCGAAGGGGGGGTCCAGAAAGCAAAATATTGGCATAATAATTTGATTTGGGTGAGAACCTTTTTTTAGATCATCACTTGTATTTTAGAAGTGAGGACCTTCTTTTTTTAGGTCATCACTTGTATTTTAGATGTGTGGAACTTTTTTTTTTAGGACATCACTTATACTATTATATAATGTTTAGGGGGGCCCAATTATAAAATCTTGCCCAGGGCCTGAGAAAAGCTAGTTACGGCCCTGTCTAGGACAATATATTTTCTATAAACATATCAAAATCTAAAGGTAGTAATTTGAGAGTTTTCATTTATTTTTTAAACTACATTTAAATAATTTGCTAAAATTTTGACACAATAAAATTTAAATTGTAAAATCCCAGCATTTTTTCTGCGATTTGCTTTGTATCCAAGTCTTCATTAAATTAATAAAAAAATATTGATAAATGGCTACATTTTTTCAATTTCAGAAATCTATTTTTCACGTTTAATAATGAACAATTAAGCTTTCGAAAATGAAGGCTACGCAACTTGCATTACATAACGTACTGTAGTTCGCGGAAAAATTATAGCTCGATTCGCAGCTATTAATTTTTTTTTATTATATTTTTAATTTTAAAAGAATGTGTACACTACCTTAACCATAAATACAAAAAAGCCATAATATTACTATTCATAATTTAGCCACCAATTAAAAAAATATGAAATTTTGTCAAAAACACCAAAAATGCGATATCTTCCAAAAATATTATCTGAACCAAAACTTCTGTTGTACTATTTTAGTTTACATTAATAAACGAGGGTAGGTCAATAAGTCCTTACAAAATCTAAGAGATGGCGCTAATAGTATTAAAACAAGTTTGTTTCTGAAAAGTACCATCTGTCAATAGACTGCTGTCAAATTTTCAGCCATATTCATCGCGTGGTTTAATTTTTACAATTGATTGAAGCAAATAATTTTTGGTTATTTTCGTACAATGAAAAAAAAAACGATTTTCGTGTAGTGATTTGAGATTTGAGAAACTCATTTGAAATGCAAAACACCGAAAACAATCAAAGCCGTGTTGGATGAAGTTCATGCCACATCTGCATCAGCGTTTAAAACTATTTACAGTTGGGTGAATGAGTTTAAACGTGGTCATACATCCACAGGTGATGAGAATCGTTCGAGACGTCCACTTGAGGTAACTACGCCAGAAATGACAAAATCCATGATATGGTCTTGAGTAATCGACGAGTCAAAGTACGCAAACTTGTTGTAGCAATCGTGTGGTCGATACAATGACTGGTTTGGCGCTTTTCCGTCGCAATCTTAACGAGTTTCTGCGTCGATACATAACCGTTGATGAAACATGGATCCACCACTACACTCTAGAAACAAAGGAAGAGTCCAAACAGTGAGAAACCCACTGTTTGGAGAGGCGACCGGCTCCAAAGAAGGCGAAGAAAGTGAAATTGGCCGCCAAGGTCAGAGCCGCAGTAAGGGGGGGCGGAGGGGGCGACGGCTCCTAGCGCACTAAGGAAAAGGGCGCCACATTGCGAAAGTGAGGACCTTTTTCTTTTTTTTTTTTTGCTCTTCACTTGGAATTTTCGAGGTGAGGACCTTTTTTTTTGATCATCACTTACATTTATTTGCCAAGGGCGCCAAAACGCAGTTTAAATAAAAATTTGCTTGTTTATACGCAAATAAAAAGCTTTAATTTTCTACTCCACTCAAAATTTTAAAACCAGTGGAGAAAGGAGACCTCCGTTAGACTTGCACTCCCATAAAAAATATAATTAAAAAAAAAAAAAATTTAAAAATTAAAAATTAAAAGAAAAAGATTTAGGTAAATTTTAAAAATACATACAATTATGTTTTATACAAATTCACTACCAACTTGTTATGAATTTTTTAAAATTTTAATAACTTCCGTTTCTGGTTTCAAATCTTCATAAAAAACAATAGGCTTCTTTCCAATTAATAGGAGAATTTTTTAGTATCAGAACGAACTTTCAAAGTTGAACCGTTCTTGAGTTATCGTGTATACACACACACAGAAACACAGACACACACACATACGGACGGCACTTCGAAAATAGGTTTTTTGGATTCCTTGGACCTTGAAACGTGGTCATCAGTCAATTTCGCGATTTATATGTGCTTTTTTCTAACTCTCAATAGATTTACTCTATGTGGGTCAAAGCGTTGTACAAGCATGCTAAATTCCAGCAGTTTGTGTAGACATACAGACAGACAGACATACACATAAGTGATGTTATATGGGGTTTTTGGTCATACCTACACAGCCCTAAAAAGGACAAAATTCCTATAATAATATGTATAACTTTCCCATTACTTCCTCTATTCAAATTATTAACGTCAGGGTCAGTTTGATCAATTTTGGAGCCTGAGGTGGGTCTTAAAGAAATGCGTCTTTTAGAAATATTGAAAAAACTACTGATACTTATTTAGAACTAAGGATGTGGTGAGAAAAATATGAGTCTATTAAATGAAAGGAAAACATATATTAATAATTTATTAATAAATTAAACATTAATAATCAATAAAAAAAAATCACAGAATAATTCTTCAGTCCTTGTAGCAAATATCAAAAATTATTATTATTACTGTTATAATTGTATAATTAAAGCAATATCACTTAGCAGATCCTGTCCGTAAATAATTTTACGCACAACTGGGCAAAACTGTTTGCTGGTGTATTTGGAACCAGTTGTGCGTAAACGTTGTACGTAGATACCTCAGGCCGAAAGAAAGTTTACACTTTTGGACGAATCTTCCGTTACGCTTCGGGCCTCAAACTTCGTTCGCTGGTATAAAGTTTCTATTTCGGCCATTGACATATTTGACATTTTTAAAACATTTGAGAACACTGCTCTCATTTCCTACAAGAGCTATACTGGATTCTTACGTTTGAACGGACTATATTTTAATATTTTGTTAGGATTTGCAGAGGGTGGTTTCGCGTAAGCACAATACAACATAAGTTGAGTAAACTTATTTATTGTAAACTGATATTAAGATTAACTACATATGACACACACTCACGTTGGACCACACACAACGGTTAAACTTGACATACTGATTGTTATGTGTGTTAAATCACTACAAAAATACAATCGCTTATTGTCTGCGGTCCAGACGCTAATAGGGGATAGGCATGATTTTTTTAATTTTTTTAATTATATTCCTCTTGTTGCATATAAACATAAAAAACAGTTTTGCATTTTTTTTTTATTAATTTGAAGGCTTAAAAAATCATAATTGTATGTAGCGCGCGAAAACGACGTGTGACGTCATACCCCAACTAAGTGTACTGCGTACAGCCTACCCAGTGTACAACGTACTGCCTACACTGAACGTGACCTTATTTGCTTGTATAAATTTTATAGGTTTTAAAGGTTATGTAAGTGATATTAATTAAAATAAAGTTTAATTCTATAAAAACAATTTATACATGTTTACCGAATTAAATTTTATATTAAAATATATAAAATATGGAAGATCCAGGCCCAAGTACTTCGAAACATAGTCGAAAATATTGTTTAGTACCGATGTGCACAAATAGTTCAATTAGAAATCCAAAAAAACAATTTATATCATTACCTGATGGCGAAAAACAACAGAAAAGGCGAAATTTGTTGCTGAAAGCTATGAGGCGAAATAAAACCGATATTTCAGAAAAAAGTAAACTTTATGTTTGTGAAGAACATTTTAATGTGAGTACATATATTATATAAATTATTTTAATAATAAATGCTTGAAAAATTGTTTTAAAACAAATACAAAACTCTCGAACAATACAATATACACACGTAAAGATTATGTTTAGTCTGTGACGTCAAACCCCAGCAGTCTCAGCCGTATTTACTCGGCAACCTTCGCGCCGTGGTCGGCTTATTTCAAATTTACAATATTTTAATTAAAAAATTTGGCTATAATATTAATTAAAATGTGATTTTTGTTTTGTTAGGTGACATAACTGACATTAACATATCAAAAAAATGTAGTTTTAAGGAAATATAAATTTTATGCGTATCCCCTATTCAGCATTTTGTGTGATACAGGCATCGCTCTTAAACGCATGATATCTAAACTTGTAAACCCAAACGCAACTGATTTAAATATCTAACATATTTTCAGCTCCGAATTATTTTTTTCCAGCTGCTACAGTTATTAGTAAAGTAAAAAGAACGACAACTCTAACGATTTTAACAATTTATTTAATTTAAAATTAACCGAAGGGCAATATTCCTTAGAATACATGTCATTTTAATTACGTATTTGCAATTAATCAGTGTATGTGTGCTGTAAATTCAGTTCTTACTGAAAAATCAAGAATGCAAAATCAAGTTTGTGCATGATTTAATCCCCAAAGTCGCATTAAAATTAGTTTAAAAGTTTTTTAGGGAGTCCCCTCAAGTAACCCCAGTTACTGAATAATTAAGAAATCTTGGGCTTCGTCATGCACAATTTCACCAAATCTAATGCTTAAAAATGCACATCAAAGTCAATATTATGTACTATGTTTAAAGTGACTACATTTTGAGTGCAACAAGGTGGAAATATTAAAAAAAAAAACGTTTTATTTTATATAACAAATGGTTAGCATTAGCATAGGGCAGAAGAGATTGAAGGCATGAAGAGAGGCGAATATCCAGGCGCGCACCTAGAATTTCTTCTTGGGAGGAGGCTTAGAATCATTTTTTTTTTCTTAGGAGTGCTTAGAAGCCAAATTATTTTCGTGGTGTGGACTCAGATTAAATTACAGGGCAAATATGTCCATATAAATGTGTTTTTAGTATGTCGTGGAGCAGTGTTTCCCAACCTTTTTGCCTTGCGGAGCCCTTTTTAGGATCAATTTCTATGGCGGAGCCCCTTAGGCCTACCCTACGAGGTGTGTAAATTAAGTAAGTGGACTGGCAACATAGCGTTTGATCTGGCAACCTTTGGGACACGGGACTTGAAGGGGCAGCAGATGAACATGTGATACGCCTTCAGTACGAGTTTGAACTTGTTAGAGTAATTTTGTTGTCCGTAGCGATTTTTTTCGTGAAACAGTTTTTTCTAAAGCGTTCTAAAAATGAGTGACATTCATTTCGAGCAACGGTGTGCTATCAGGTTTTGCTTCAGACTTGGGCACAGAAACTTTTGCAAAACTTCAGCAGGCCTACGGAGACAGTGTTTTGTCAAGGACCCAGGTTTTTTTGTGATTTAAAGCATTTTTAGCAGGAAGAGAGTTGATTGAAGATGAATCACGCAGCGGAATACCTTCATCTTCAAGAACCGATGAAAATGTCGACAGAATCTGGGATCTTGTGCGTTCAGATCGTCGGTTGTCAGTCACAATGATCGAGGAAGAGTTGAATTTGACTCACTCACTCGCCTTGTCACACAGCAATTTCAATAAACGAGTTTTTTGCCAGTAAAAACATTCCTGTGGCTGCTCTGCCTCCTTTATCGCCTGACTTGAGTCCTTCACCTCAAGGGACGTCATTTTGGGACAATTGAAAACATTCAAACGTCAGTAACCGACCAGCTGAAAGCTATTCCAGTATCCGAGTACCAGCACTGCTATGAGGATTGGAAGAACTGCTTCCAGCGCTGTGTGGCTTCCCAAGGAAGTCATTTTGAGGGAGACAATATTGAATTGTAATTCTATTGGAATAAAAAAAAAAAATTAAAAAATCAGTCCGGTTATCTAATTTACACACCTCGTATGGCTTACTAATTAATGGTGTTTAGAAGTAATGTAACAGGGGAAAAGTGAATCCCCATTTTTCTCTTTCACAACTCACTTATTGATAGATAACAGATTTTTATAAAATGAAGCAAATAATCAAAATACACGCAGATTATTCAAACAGCAATGCACCTCGCCGATTCCATCATAAAGAGTCATAAACCGACTAGAGCAGCGATTCCCAAACGATGCGCCGCGAGATCGTTTCAGTATTCCTCCAGCGTTCCAACATTCAGCATTCCAACAGCGTTAGTTAGACCAATATTTTGACTTGGGGCGCCGTGGGAAAATTCTGATACATTAAGGACGCCGGGAACCGAAAAAGTTTGGGAGCCCCTGGGCTAGAGTAAGAAATCAGTCGGACATAGATACATTCAAATTTTCGTTCAGAATGTAATTTCCAGTTTTATTATTTTGATTCTTTTTTTTTTTCTAATTCTTTCGATTTTATTAAATTTTTATTCATTTTATTTCCTGAAACGGCTGCGGAGTCCCTGAGAAGTGCAAGCGGAGCACTTAGGGCGCCGCGGAGCACAGGTTGGGAACCAATGTCGTGGAGGGTTCAAGTCCGTGAGACCCCTCTTGGGGGCACGCCTGGTACCCACAGCTTCACTACCGGAAATAAAGCAGTCGTTTCCGGTTTAGACCGGGCCCTTGTAAGTATGATTTTGTGCTAATAGATTTAGTAAGGGTCTAAGTATATTTTATTCTTACAAAAACAATTTAAGTAAGGGCTTCTTTATAAATGATATTGGTAGCAGTCACTAGATGACAATAAGTATAAGTGTTTCGCTGTATCAACTCGGGAAAATGCCACATACAATTGCCTGTGTGAGAAGCACTCATCACTTAAGTCGACGTCGGCCACATGAACCGTTTGACTTGTGCTTCATAGGAAATTGAAATGTCATAATATCAATTAGCAGATCAGAGGATATCATTAGAATTCTGGGTGTGCACTCTTTCTCATTGAAAGTTAAATATATAAAACGTATTTTTTTTAATACAGACCAGGAACTAAGTTCCAATTCCACTGTAGCTCACAAACATACATGCCCTGACTTTCTGATGATACGCATCTTGATAACGTCAGTTATGAAATTTTAGACACTGAGAATTTCTGTATTTTTAAATTAAATTTACTATATCTTTAAAGAAAAACTATATAGTTGTAGATAAAATATTATATTTGACTGGCATATAATGGTTATATTGCACTCAGATTACAACTCTCGCCTACGGTTCAGGCGTTAAATTTCATTCTCGTGAAATATAGCATCCATTATATACTTGTTAAATAAAATACTATTGTGAAACTGTAACAAGCATTTCATTTAAGAACCATTTAATTTTATTCTAGTTTCACCAAGTAAATTCTAAATCAACTATTCAATATATTACTAGCCATTAATTTACCCACTATATTACACGAATAATAATCAAAGAATAATTTAATTATATTAGCTGTCTACTTCAGCCTTCTCCATTACAATCTTGGCATCAATACTATTATTTTTCGACACGTACTTAGTTGTGGGTTTCCTTTATTAAAAAATAGGGTCATTAAAGAGGGGGAATTAAAGCAGTTTAGGGAGGCCTGCATGTTTCTTACGAAGTTTAGGGAGTTGTTTCTTTAGTTCGATCTAGAAAGATTTACGTCACATTAAGGTTAGAATCAACAGGACCGTGGTACGACAGTTAGCGGTGTACGAACAAAAAACAAGGGAGATTAAAGAAATAGGGTGTAGATACACAGTTGTACTACAAACTTTTCTCACGAATTAGGACATCACACTTTTCTCGAATATTTTATTTTCTATTAAATGTTGAAATCGTTTAGGCAGATTGTAAGAGTATGGCAGGACAAATCCTGGGCACAAACAACTGGAGAGATTTAGCAAAGGGCAAAAGAGATTGTATTGTTAAACAGACGATTAACCAGCAAGGATCAGTGTTGCCAATTATAGATACTTTCAATGCACTAAATAGAGCGTAAGAATTCACCAAAAATGCACCAAAACTGGGGCGTAGTCCGAGTTTGGGGAGTTCAAAAACAATATAAAACAATTACTTTTTAGTTGTATGAAAATGTCTGTTAATAATAATAACAAATTTATTTATTTATTTTTTTATTGTTGAATAATAACTTTTAATATTTTAATATTCAGTACAAGAATATTAAATATATAATAAACATTAACTATTAACTTTATCACATTCAAAACTAAAACTACACATTGCAAACTCCCAATTGCCTATTTAACATATTTTTAATCACAAGATAAACTAAATGTTTCTCATCTTAACTAACAAAATAGGAACTCCGAAAAATTATTATTTATTTTAATTTATTAAAGATAGATATTAAATGCTTCTTCCTCGTCTTGATTTATTTCATTTTTGTATGTTTCGTTTGTTTTGATTTTAGAAACTGAATCCGGCAGTTCATAATTGATTTGTTGTATGTTTTAAGTCCAGCCTTTACTGTTTATATTGCATTAACAGTATCAACCTGAAGCCTATTTCTTAATTTGTTTTTAATTATGTTCAAATGGCTAAAAAGTCTTTCTACTTCAGCATTAGAGTGTGGCAATACTAACAATGATGTGTGTGGAGAAGGTTGTACGGGTTGCGGACATAAATGATACAACTAGATCTAGCTGACCAGTTTCGAAATATTTTATTTTTTCATCAGAGATGATCTAAAATGTACGGTCATTGTGAGATAGTAAAAATATAGAAATTAAACATTAGTAAAAGTCATAATGTCAAATAATAAAAAACTAAATAAAATAGTCAGTAGTTAAAATATAAATAAATAAATAAGAAATAAATAAATAGTAAATGAATAAACTAAAGAGGTTTACAAAATATTAATTATGTAGCACACAAGTTATAATATAAGATGTCGCCGAAAATGTGGTTTTAAAGCACAGTTGTAAATCATCAACATATGATTTAAAACAGAAACACACCAGAATTTGCACTAGCGCACTAGAACGCAATTTTGGTCACTAGATAGGCTTTCAATACACCAGATCTAGTGCAAAATGCACCAACTTGGCATCACTGGCAAGGATAAGAGAACTAATGATGAATCAGAATTGCGTATTTTTATAGAAATATATGCCCTTTGTATAATTCATAATAACATAAATTAAAATCTACTATCTATTTCCTACGGAAAAATTGGAGGCCAGCTGCACATCCTCCCAAACACTAAATAAACCAGGGATAGGAAGTCGGTAGAAAAATTACTGACTCTGGACCCCGGAGTCGGTATTTTTGAAGACCGTAAATCGTAAAGCCAAATATTTAAGCAGAACTAAATAGATTTTTGATTTCTTAAGTTATCACGTGTTCACTATTTAATGATCGAAGTGGGCTTTTGTTAAAAAAAAAAAATTATTAAATGCCTCATTCAATCGTTAAGAATTAGTATATATCAATGTCTAGTACCACTTCAACTAAAGAAACAGACTGTTTTTATATAATGTCATTTTCAATTCACCTTGACTTATTGAGTAATTTTTACAGCAAATTTTTAAATATATGTAATTAGATAAAAAAAAATAATTTTAAAAATATTTATATACTTCATTTTTCATAATATGTCACTTTTTCCTTTTGACATTTTGATTTTGGCTGCCATCAGGAATCTCGGTTTTTCCGCTTAAACAATTATGTTTATTAAAACAAAGTATTAAAAAAAGAGTTATGAGTAAAAGCAAAATATCTTTACTGCTTCATCGTATTATGGTGGGTTTAGTCATCACTTAGCCTTAGTCTTAACGTAAGTTTTAATTTTAGTGTTAGTCTTAGTTTTTGTCTTAAGCGTAATAAATGAGTACGAGTTTATACAATGATTTAGTTTTAACAAATAACCAATGAAACGCCGAGTTTAACGCACGCACATAGTGTTGATGAACAAAGCTTGTTATAACTAATATTTGAAACGTCAAAAGTCAAAATCTTTGGTTATAGATAACGGTTAAAGAAATAAACATTGTGAATAAAGATGTTCCGGAATAAAAACAATAATAAAATTGTTAATAGTTCGTAACATATAACCTGCACATTTTATGTCAGAGTGAGCGCACGCGCATTTGTGCGGTTTTAATCTTAGTGCTAAGAAAAGTTGAATGTCAGTTATCTTTCAAGGTCGGTTTTAAGAAAGTTAAGACTAAAACTAAATCAATGTGTTGTATGAACTTGCTCGTAGCGATATGATACTTTATCTTTTAAGGTTAAAAGTAAAACAAGTTTAAAACTAAGACGAAAACTAAATTTTGACTAAACCCACCATTAATCTGTTAATACGAGTAGAATCAATCAAATTTTAAACTAGAAAGCATGAAGGAAACCGGGTAAATTCGGTATTGAATATTTTTTATTTCATTTTCGTTCTTGAACAGACAACAAAACGTCGTTCCTGTTCCCGTCATTTAAAAAATTCTGGTAATATGGTTATTTTGCTTTCGTTTTCGATTTGTTCTCATCCTTGGTAAATATAGAATTAAAGAGTCGGGAGTCGATAACTTTCCGACTCCCGACTCCCGACTCCGACTCCGACTCCCCATCCCTGAAATCCCCCCCAGAAATATTTTTCTGCGTATGCCACTGGTGACGGTATGAGGGTTTTTACATACAAAGCCCTAAAAACGTTGTTTAGAAATTATTATTTTCTGTTCAATGCAGTTTTAATAACATTAATATTTGAGGGGCTATGGGGAGCGCTCCCTGTGAACTTATAATATATTATTTATTATTTAAAATATCTCACTTATCATAAAATATATGTATATTATTACTATTATTTTTAATGAAAGAAAGATTATTTTTTGTTTAATGCAGTTTTAAATTAGATGAAAACTTACGAAGTACGCATAAATCGGTTAGTTTGTCAATAAGAATTAAATTTGCTGCACACTTAGTTTGTGTTATTATTAATTATTACAAATACATAATGAAACAAAGATATTTTTATAGAAATTTCACCCTTGGTATAATTTACATTTAAGTGAAGTTAATTTAAAATTCTCTATCGCTTCATCCGTAAAATGAGTTGTTTGATCATTAGGAGAAATGTATGCAACCATGCGTACACATAATCAAGTACGTTTATCGACGTCAACATCAGAAACTACATTACCTGTACAGGCACAACACGTAAATCACTGATCCTTGAAGCTAAATCTCTATGACAGACTGTCAACTATGTTATTTAGTTACTTGATTATACATAACCTTGTTGACTATTATTTCATGCCGTTGGTGACATCAGCTATAATAATACATTCACGAAATCAGGATATAATTAATCATATATTGTCAATTGACAATCTTATAAATGTTTTTCAATTATGTTTTTTATAAATATGAGGTTGACAATCACTTTTAATAGTAGAGTCACATGTATGATCTAACCGATCACAGGATGTGGTAAGATGTTAATTAAAATTTTTAGCATACAATATAAACCCGGGGTGGGTATCCCTGTCGGTCATCGCGATAAGTAGTGAACTGGCCAGAAAGTGTGGCGAAGTTGTTTAACTTATGTATTATACGTAATTTTTTTAATTACGTAAGTTAATTGATTAACGTATTTTAGTGTAAAATATGGTTGTACATCGATGTTTAACATCGATATTAACATCGGCGCCTTACTATCGATGTTGAAAAAACATCGAAGGAAAAACATCGATGTATCGGAAACATCGATGTCTTATTAATATTAAAAAAAACTATTTATTTATATTATATAGGTTTTATTTAATAATGTAAAGATAAAATACGAAAAAAGTAACATATAATACACAAAAAGCATTTATTAGATTTTGAAATAGAGATATATATATTTTTAATAGTAATTTATTTCACATTAACATTATTATACCTAATATAATAATCCTAATTTGTACCTACAGTCTATTCCAAACGATTAGGCGGAACTAACCGCAATTTTCATTTTTGTAATTTGTCATTAGATATTTTTTTATATATTGAAGTTGACTTTTCCTGAACAAAATGATCAAAAGCTTCAATCAATCGGTAAAAGTGCTAAAACTAGAATTGAAAATTTAGTTCCGCCTAAACCAAAGGAACAGACTTTACTATTTTTACATTTCTAAAATGAAATATTGGATTTTATTACAATACTAATATAGTAATCTTAATGTTAATTTTATATTATTTAACATAAAAATAACACTGTCACACAATTATTTTTATACTTTTTTAAGTTGAAATAAAGTCTGTTCCTTTGGTTTAGGCGGAACTAGATTTTCAATTCTAGTTACTTTTACCGATTAATTGAAGCTTTTGATCATTTTGTTCAGGAAAAGCCATCTTCAATATATAAAAAAATAGCTAATGACAACTTACAAAAATCCAGGGATTGGAGGAATAACAACTGGGAAAGTGTCAACAAGACTCAAAAAGAAAAAGTGTGTTGGCGTCTTTGGTCGTTCGCATTGTTTGCAAAAATTAGAAGTTTCTTCTTATTTTTTCGTATTCTGCTAACTGCTAAGAAGAATAAGAACTAACACTATTAGTATTGTTATATCACAATAGATGGCGCTTATATTTTGTGTACTAATTTTAATAAAAAATAAATGTTTAAGATTCCAGCGCCCCTAGCGGTAGTTTCTGAATTTCAAAGTTTAAACATCGACATCGGTAGTAGACATCGATACTATCGCCAGCTGACCATCGATGGTAAAAACATCGATGTTTTTAAAACAAACATCGATGTTTTCGATACATCGATGTTTTTTTCCCATCCTTAGTGTAAAATATCTGGTGACACGAACTCCATAATTGTGTCTTTTTCACAACTTCAACAATGATTTATCAATTTTTATATGGTGTGGCGAGAGAGAGAGAGAATTAAGAAGAAAAGAGGAAAGGTGTATATGGTATTTATTGACCAAAAGGCGTTCGATAAGCTGGACAGGAAAGAATTGTGGGAAGCAATGGAAAAAAGAGGCGTAAGTGAAGAGATAAAAAGGATAAAAGAAATATATCAAGAGACGAGATGCAGAGTGAGAGTGGGAGAAGCAGAGTCACAAAGTTTCTGGGTGAATAAGGGAGTGAGGCAGGGATGTCCGTTGAGCCCTACACTGTTCAACCTATACGCGTCTGATTTGGAAGAAACAATAAGGAAGGGGCAAGACAGAGGAATGGTGGTGGGAAGAAGAAAGATACGGACACTAGGGTACGCTGATGATATGACACTGATGGCGAAGAAAAAACAAGAACTGAAGATGATGATGGACCGAGCGGACAAGTACTTTAAATCAAATAAATTAGAGGTAAACATAGACAAAACGTAGGTAATGGTATTCGTAAAAGAGGGGGGGGGGAGAAAAAAAGTAAGATGGGAATGGTCAGGAAGAGAAATCGAAAAAGTGAAGAGTTAGAGAACCTGGGATACGTGCTAACGAGAAATAATAGGGCAAAGGAACACGTTAGGGAAAGAGTGTAGAAAGCAAGGCTGGTTATGAGAAACCTGTGGAGCATAGGTGAGAGAAGGTTTAATGACGATATTAAGTGGAGGATGAAGATATTCGATGCAATAGTGAATAGTATCCTTATGTACGGAGTGGAGATTTGGGGATGGAAGGAACGGGAGATGTTGGAAAGGGAACGAGAGGGCTATATGAGATGAAAGAGAAAAATCAATATTTTTCGTAAAACTAAACTGATCAAACATTTCTGTTTGAACTATTCCGGGTCGCATCAATGTACATTGTTGAGAATTGTTCCAGATTTTTAGATTCCTCTGAGAAATAGGGTGTTGGATAAAAGTTTGACAATGGTTTGGCAAAAACCTACCCTACTCAATTTTAAAAATACATTAATTTTTCGTTAAATACAAAGTTGTTTATATTTTCCGAGCGATGTGCTTTTCGAATTCTCATTTTTTTTTTTCTATATATGGTTCAAAGAGCTGTATTTGCATGCTAAATTTCAACTATCTACGTCTAGCCGTTACGCCACAATTTCTACCATACAGAGAGATAAACAGACAGACAGACACCTGATTGACGGCATAAAGATTTTTTGGTATATACCAAAGGGTTTTGCATGTATATACATGCAAAACCCTAAAAAGGGCATATGGCCACCGTATCTATAACAGTAGATAGGAATTCATGATTCACAAATGATTCAATTTTTGGTTTTATAAATGGAAAGTAGATGGCTTTTGATGTACGAGGGACACAATAGATTACTTTAATGGGACAATATACCTAATGACAGGCTTGAATACATCAACCCTTAGCAGCGATTAATATACCCCCGACTTCAACAATGTCATGTCATGCACAAGGGTTAATCATCATATAATTAATCTTCCTTCTTTCATGCTAATTCATACTTAATTGTACAGATACATATTTTTTACATTATCGTTATCATAAAAAAACTGTTTGTGCTTCTTTTCGAACCCTTTGAAATGAAATACTCTTTTTACGTAAGTCACTCTCTAACATGTTCTCCATCTTCTTCTAATAACACCAATAAAAATATAGCCAGACAAAAATGCGTATTTTAATATAAAATCTATTCTACTCTATGGCTGTGAGACTTTGGGTGTTACAGAAAAATTTGCTACAAAAAAAACTACAAACACTTATCAACAAATTCTTAAAAACTATATTTGGAATATATTGGTGAAGCGCCGTAGCTAATAAAGATCGGTGTTACCCCATAGATGAAACAGAAATAAGACAGTAAATTAATACACCCAAATGGAACTGGATGGATCAAACTCTAATACTGGGTTTACAAATAGCAAATGACAGCAAAAAATCGAACAAAACGAAATAAAAGAACAGCGAATTCGGTATTTGTAAACGGCAAACGAACAGACAAATTCGTTGGCTTTCGTTGAAATTCCGATCTTATTTGTTATATTTAGAAAATGAAATGGAATTATAAAAGTATTTCAATTAATTGAATTGTAAGCAATATTAGTATCTGTGGAGTCCAAAATATAATAATTACAAATTAAAAACATAATGAATCGCACACAGATCTACGCGGAACAGTGACTACGAGGAACAAGTGAACATTCGGAGAGAACTGAGATGAAATTCACTGGACCAAAGAAGAGTTGGGAGACCAAAACACAAATGGCGATGTAACGTAGAAAAAGTACGGAATGATTATAGAAAAGATGGAGTCAAATAAAAGTCCTGACAATAAACTGAACTAGGTGGTGACATTTAGTTGAAATCGTTTGGTCCACATTGGGAGTTATAATACCTACCTGTATATATATATATAAATGTGAAAGCATGTCTGTCTGTCTGTAGGTGAATCACGCCAAAATTGACGATTTTCACGAGATTTTCAAGTAATTTTGAGATGAATTTGGGACAGGTTATAGGTAAAATATCATTTCAGAAGGGGGAAGGGGGTAATTTTGGAGGGTGAGTATAAAAATATCAGTTTTTTCGTTCTAACTTTAAAACTACTCATCATAATTACTTCTGGCTTTTTTAATTAGAAAAAGTTTCCAAAAACTGAAAAAAGATACATAATACCTCTAACTGTTTTAGTTTTTGAGAAATATTTATCTAAATGTTGTCAATGTTAGAAATTGCCTAGAAATCTTTTCTGCAATAATTTATCTATGAAATTTAAATAAACGTCTTTTTTGAATATTACTGAATAAAACAAAACCAAAATGATATAAATCAGTGAATCTGAAATGAAATTACGAGTTTTAAAATATTATAATTTGTGCACACAGTATTGTGAGCGTTGATTTAAGAACGAGCTATTCTTCCACGGCCAGCTCTATGTTACCTGTTCAATGGTGAGTTGAAGCATAGATTGATTCATTAGTGCGCCGAATGGAAAGAGGACAGTGTGCACCAAGCGGGGGGACTCGGAGGTTTGAGTCTCCCCCCAAGCACTCAAAAACACGTGTTTTTAGTGTTTTTAAGAAACACACATAGGTTTTCACAACTTCAGGAGCTTCAAGAGTTCAGGACATTTTTTGGTTAATCATCATTTGAATTTTTAAGGTAAAATCCAAAAAGGCTCAGCACTTGTTGTGAGCCTTTAGTTTAGTTTAGAGAGATGCGCGGGTCGTGTTAAAGTCGGACCCCGCATGACCGCACCGTGTGTTGGGCGTCGCGTTATGTTCTCTTGGTGTTATTGATAATCTCCAATATGTATCTTCTTTCTTCAGTTTTTCTTGGAGTTTCAGTTCCAGTTGGTTGAATGTGTGCATCGACATTCTAAAATATTCGTAAAACTTCGTCTCATCGCACTTTAGGTGAGACAGCAGCGAGCAAAACTCCCCTTCAACACATCTTTTCTTCCATGCGTTGTGAACCCACATTCTTCTCCGATTTCTGCGATGATTTCTCCTCCAATTAACATCTTCTTCCTCTAAAGCAAGTGATACCATCCCTAATTCACTATTTGTAAAACTTCTCAACAATTTGTCTCCACGAAACAGCTGCGTGAGCTTCAAAAAAGATACTGAACTGCAATTGTAAAATAATGTTGTCTTTTAAGCCCCTCCAAGAAAAAATTATGGGTGCACGCCACTGTAAGACAAATATTTTCTTTGCAGGACAAGATAAATTGATGACAAACAAGTGTTTAGTATCGAAGTCCAGGAGGATTATGTTTGGCTTATTAGCGGAGAGTTGCCCTGTGGTGGAAGAAGTCAATAAATCATTATCGAGTGTTCAAGGTGTTGTCAAACTTCAGGCTGAAAGCGAGCACGTCATACTGAATACACACGACTGAATCCTAAACCCTGGCGCAATGCAGTCGTGAAAATTAGGCCAGATCCAGATCAATGCAGAGTGATCCGAGAAATACTGCCTTCTGAATCCTGCTGACCAATGAATTAGCAGAAGATCTATAATTATTTATATAGTCTTAGCGTAAAAAAAAAAGAATAATTGCGTCACAAATGTTGTCATTCTGTTGGTTACATCTAGGTGTCATCCTGGAAAATATCTAAACGGGCTGTCGACCTAATCAGACTCATTCCTGAGTTGTTGGTTCCCCAGGTGTAAAAAAATATCTCCGCCCTTATTAATTAAATATTGTTTAATGTAATGTATACTTTTATATATGTATATACAAAGTTTTAGGTATTTATCAAGCAGAATAACTATTTACTAACTTTAATTTTCATAAAATAAAATAAAATAAAGATCTTTAAAAATATATATTCTTTAAATTTACCTAGGTCTTGCGGCGTTTAGGGTATTAAATATTTCAAGAAATGAAAAAGAAATATATATTAATAATAATATACAATTCGTATATTTACAGCATTTTTTAATTTCTTTCTTCTTCCAGTGTCCCTCTCTTTCTACCTATTCTCCTTCCTTCTTGCCTCCAGTTCTCTCACCCATCTTTCTCCCTTGCCTTCCTCGCTCATCAGTTCCTTTATCTCTTCCTCCCAGACTGCCATCTCTCTGCATCTCGTCGCTAAATGCTCCAATGTTTCCTCTTCTTCCTTACACATTCTACAGAGCTTGTCTTCTGGTTTTCCCCTGTACTTGGCGTTTCTCTCTTCGTTGCCGCATCCAACCTCGCTATCCTTCTAACTCTACCCCCTGATCTTCCTCTTTTCCCCTTTAAGTATCACGAAATTCCGATGACTCTCATCTCTTTATATCTTTTCACATTCCGTAATTTGTCTATTTTGTCTGTTCTTTCCTGCTCCTGTACCTCCTTATCCCTCCTTCTCAATTCTTCTACTATATACGTTCCTCCGTTTCTCTTTCTCTCTGCTTCTTTTATGTCCATTCCACGCCTCCAAAAGTACTCTTTTCTTGTCAAGATCCTTAAAAATAAACGGTTTTATTTAAGATTAATATTTTATTCAATATACGAGATTATTTCAATATACGATTATTTCCTATTAATAAATATAAAACTATTAATACATAACAAAGACAACTGTTACTATTAAATAATTTAAATATATTGAAAAAGTAATACATTATTTTTGACAAATACGATTTCTCGCAAGTATCGTATTGAGAATAGAGAATAATGCAAGACTATAAATATATATAGTAAACGGGCCACCTTTGTCGATGGTCGATGTCACCTTTCCTGTGACATCGACGATCTGAGGTAATTTTTAATAAATTTTAATTTAGAAAAACTTTTACCTTGATGCCAAATTTACAGACAGAGTTTAAAAAAAAGCTATAGAAAAATTTGAGAATGAAGATAATAATTCTTTGTCTATTATATAGTCTAAAGCAGTGTTTCTCAACCTTTTCTGGCATGGGACCCCCCAAAATAACTTAAATATTGTCTGCGGCCCCCTATATATATATATATAATGATAAGAATTATATGCAGATGGTCTGCTGCAGCAGAAAGTTAATTATTTTATTTAGGATAAAAATATTTGATCTATGAAAAAAATATATGATCTACAGAATAGTACCTATGAAAATAATAGTTTACCTATGTATTAAATACTTGATCTATGGTTTTAATTTTTGACCTATGGAATTAATTATTGAGCTATAGAAATATTTATCGACCTATGAAAATAATTTTCAACCTATGTAAATATTTAATAGATCTATGGAAATAATTATATACCTACTGATATAATTATTGATCTATAACATTTGATCTATAAAATTAATACTTGACCTATAAGTACTCTTGCTAGTTAGTAAGGGTTTGGTTAGAAAAAGCCGAGCGAAGCGAGCTACCCATCTTCTAATTTAATGACAAAACACTATCTTAGGTTAGGTTTGGTTAGTAAGGGTTTGGTTAGAAGAAGCCGAGCGAAGCGAGCTACCCATCTTCTAGTTATATACAAAACACTATCTTAGGTTAGGTTAGGTTTGGTTAGTAAGGGTTTGGTTAGAAGAAGCCGAGCGAAGCGAGCTACCCATCTTCTAGTTTAATGCCAAAATAAACTCTAGATATATGAATCGTTCAAATAATTTTGGAAACTGTTAGTTTACAACTGATTTTAAGGTTATATTCACGGATTAGTTAGGTTATGTTTTATCATAACGCTACTAGTCAATAGATGTCACTACTGTCTATAGGTAGTTTATTATAGATCAATTGATAATTTTCTATAGGTCAACTATTAATTTACTATAGATCATTTTTTAATTATCTATAGGTAAATGATTGATTTTTCTATAGGTAAAAATATAAAATTTCATAGGTAATATTTGAATTATTAATAGATCATAAAATTAGGATCCTTTTATTTATTGTACCAGTACAACAAATATTTTTAAGAGCCGGTTCTAACTTATAAATTGTTGTTGCTATACCAATATAATTCAATATTCATTTAGTCAATAATCGGGATTTATGAAAATTATTTAAAAAATAGTTTTGTTTCTCTAGTTATAGCCGATAGTGTATGCATGTATGTGTTTCTATATTGTCCATAGAAGCACATTCTACATAACAATGACTTACATTCTAAAATTAACACAAAATTTCTACAAATACCTTTCCAGTCGCTCCAATTTTGGTCTGCATGGAGTCCAAACACTAAAGTCCACACTATAACACACTATTTCAAGTATTTTCTGCACTTTTATCACTTAAAAATAACTAAAAACGTCAGAAAAAAATGAAGACGCCACTTGCAAAAATCACGTATCACTACATATCAAGATGGCTAATCCTGATAAAGCTCATTAAGGAATATAGTCATTAACAATTAATAAATAAGGAACAGAATTGCTTACAATAATTCTTTATGAGAATAAACACATATATTAATATTTTATCAATAGTATACAGGTGGTTGAAATTGAACTACCGGGCCCAATACACTATTTTTTATTATTGAAGATGAAGTACAACGTTAAATTTGGGAGTTACTTGGTACTACATGATGTAAAATAGTTTATATTTTGTTACTTTGTATCTTTATATAAATAGTTATACATTTTGATTCAGGATTTATAAAATTTCAGAGCTATAGCGTTGGAGACACGGCCTATATGGTAAAATGGGAGGACAGAGGTGATAATAGGATGACTTTTGGGCTATCAATGATAATTCTGAGATCTCAAAAAGGGATGAAAACTACTATTGGAAGTATAATGGAGTTATCTTTCGAGAATTTTATACAGGTTAATTTTTTTATTTACGGATTCATTTGGAGGGCTAATGCTTTCCATTTTGAACACTTTCGCATCCTTACTCTTTAGCTAACAGTAGCTCGGAGCATAACAAAAAATATTGCAAGTTCAAGTCGTACCTCCTTGAAAGTACTTGAAGTACCTCCAACGCGAACCGTTTTAATTAGTTTAAATTAGTTGTCAAAATAAGTATAATTTATTTTATTTAAGTTTAAAAGGTATATTTTAATGAATATAAATGTCATATATTTATTAATATATCTTGCAAAATTGAGCGTTGTTCTATTATAATTTCATGCTTTGATTTTATATGACTTCGCGGCCCCCCGACGAAGCTTTCACGGCCCCCCGGTTGAGAAACGCTGCTCTAAAGTAAGTAATGGTTTTGTAGAGATGGAAAATATTTCCTTAAAACTTAATATTTAGTTAAGTATTTCAAGTCCATTCTGGTCATTTGCCACAACTCAAGCGGTCTGCAGCCGGCCGCTCATGGGTTCGGTCGCCCAGGTGCGAAGGCACCTTTGGCACCAGAGCCGCAGTAAGGACAACTTGCGCTAGGGACAAAACCGTGTGTTGGCGCCCTTGCAAAAATAAGGTTCTCACCTCCCAAAATGTAAATGATGAGCAAAAAAAAAGGTCCTCACCTCCCAAAATCCAAATAATGAGCAAAAAAAAAAGTCTTCATTTTCCAAAATCCAAGTGATGAGCAAAAAAAAGGTCTTCACCTCCCAAAATCCAAGTGTTGAGCAAAAAGGTCCTCACCTTCGCAATGTGGCGCCCCTTAGTCATGCTCGCCAGCACCCTTTTCCTCAGTGCGCTAGGGGCCGTCGCCCCCTCCACCCCGCCTTATTGCGGCTCTGTTTGGCACCACCGTCAGGAACGGCCCTGGAGCTAACTGGTAATTTCTACTTCTTAGCAGAGACAAGTAATGGTAGATTATTCTCATTACGTTTTGATAATATACTATTTGAGTTTTCAATTAAAATGTTTACAGAAAATATGACGGTCCACATATGCAGGTACTTAAACCTGCATGTATACATAAAGTGGTATAATATCAAATAATGTAGTATATAATTTCAGTATGGGTTGTTTTTAATTAAGTAATTTAATAAAACTAATTAAATACTCGGTGTTACACAAAAATATACTTTCACCTTTATCAGTTGAGTCACAGGAAGCTCTAATTGTAAGAGTTGAATAGTTACAGGTATGACAAGGCATGTGATATGGCCAAGTCATGAGAAATCTTTACAGATACACTATTTTAACTTAGTAATATGATCAAAGTGTATTATAATATCCTGCTATTAATAGATGAACGTATAATTTGTAATCTGGTCAAAATCAGGGCCGTAACAAAAATTTAGAGAGTGTATCTAAGAGTTTAGACTAAAAAATGGTAATATTTTTTTAATTCCTTCTTTTAAAGGAAAATTGGGTAACGGGGGTGTATAATTGCGCTCACTATGTTTTCAGCCAAATTATTTGCTCTACGAATGACTTACTGTGGTGTCATTCAGTAAATTGAAAGCTATATTACTCAGATAAAAATATTAGATGCATATTTTATATTTTACAAGCTTTTATATTTTACAGCTGGTGTAATGTTTCATAATTAATAAGGTGATAGTATTTAAAATAACGTTCTCATTATTTTTGGTGTACACAAATCTCATATTGATGTGATATGTTTCTAAAGCCAGCATTTCCAAAGCCTATGAGGGGTTTTTGATAAGTCACTGACTTTGACAAGATATGGCGCTCAGATCGCAAGTTTGATATTATTTACGATATTTGCTATTATTTGTAGACTTACACACTAAGTTTCATGTAATCTGAGAAATAGTATATTTCTAACAAAGTTCTGAAGTGGATAAGTTTGTGTTTATTTGCTATAATGGAAAAAAGTGAATTCTGTATGTTGATAAAGCACTACTTTTTGGGTGGAAAAACTATTAAGGAAACAGAAAAAAGTTAAGAAAGTATTATGGGAGCTCTGCTCCGTCACATGGAATGGTTTACAAGTGCTACACTGAATTTCGTTGTGACCATACGAGCACAAATGACGCAAAGCGCCCGGGACGTCCGAATGAGGTCACAACTGAAGAGACGGTCAATAAAATTCATGATTCCGTGATGGACGACCACTGACTGAAGATATGCGAAATAGCCAAGATCGTAAACATCTCAAACGAATGTGTGTTGCACAAATATTTGGGCATGCAAAGCTGTCGGCAAGATATCGCACCCATCTTGCCACAATGGATCAGAAACGGAAATGCATGACCACTTCGAAGCAATGTTTGGACATGTACATGCGCTATCCGCTTTTGCGGCGTTTCATTGATGAAACATGGATCCATCACTACATCAGAAATGAAACAACTCAGATGAAATAAATAATAAGTCAAAATAGTGGATTTCTTTTGACAAACGTGCTCCAAAGAAGGCAAAAAGGGTTCCCTCGGTCGGAACGGTCATGGCCACGATTTTTTAAGATCCACAAGGCATAATCTTCATTGACTATCTGGAAAAATGGTCGCTGGATAACAGACAGACAGACAGGCAGATAGATAGACAGACAGACAGACAGACAGACGACAAAATGACGGTATAAGGGTTTTTTGGTCATACCTACAAAAACCTAAAAATTAGTACTCAAGTAACGGTTAGATAAAATGACCTGAGGTTAGAATTTTTGGATTCCTCGTAGTTTATTTAGACTAGAAAAAATTTGAGGCCTAATTCGTTCAGCGTATTTTAAAATTAAGACAAATTTTAATATGGTGTGATTTATAGAAATTTTCATCTTCGCATGGACGTATCGCAAAAACGAAATGAGATAAAGACCTGAGGTTGAAATTTTTGAAATCTTGAGGTCCTAATTGACTTGAAACCATATTTTGAAACAAAATTTTTGATTTTTTTTATTTTTTTAAAAATTTTTTTGAAAATTTTGATAAATCGTAACTATAAAATGGTTAGGGATAGAAATCTGCGGTTTGAATTTTTAAAATTTTCCGAGATTGTTTAGTCTAAAAAAAATGGGCTTCAGTAAACCAATTATTAAGTTTTGTATGGGCAGTAATCCAAAACCCTTGAAAATGGCCAAAAATCGAAAAATCGTAGGAGGTAGCTTTAACAAAAACCTTAGGTAACCTTAAAAAAAATCATGATTTTCAAGCAAAAAAATTTTGTCTCCGTTTTTATTGAAAATTTGTACAAATATGTATTTTTTGTGATAGATCAACAAAATTTGGTCTATTTTGAAGTTTGGGCAAAAGTTTTGGAATTATGGGCGAAAAACTGAACCAAATCGGTTCTAACTCAAAAACTAGGAATGCATGAATTTATAAAAAAAAATTTCATAAGCCTCACCCCAAAATTATCTTAAAACAATATTTTAACTAAAATTGGAGTCAAACATTAACATTACCAAAATTAAAAAATTTTAGTAGATAAAAATTTTTGAATTTTGTTGGTAAATTGGTATAATTACCTATATATTTTTAGCCTTAGATCACAAATATATGGTCACTTTTGATTATGTCTAAAATTTTGACATTTGTGGCAAAAAAAGTAAAGAAAAAACCAGTCCACAAAAAAGCTCGGAGCCGATGAAATGTTAGCCTTCCCCCTTTTTTTAACTATCTATATTAGCAATTCCCAAACTGTGCACCGCGGAAATATTTCAATATTCCTCCAAAGTGTAAGTTAGACCAATGTTTTGACTTGGGGCGCCGCAGAAAAATTCTGATACATTAAGGGCGCCAGGAACCGAAATGTTTGAGAACCACTGCTATACCTGAAAAGACTGGACACTTAACAGAGCAGGGTAAAGGTTTTATATTTTTTATTTTCACGTGCCATCTCCGCCACGAAGGTTGATTAAATTACATGTTAGTATTAATTTTTGACATCACGCTGCGAAATCAGGCAATAGTTTGGTCTAAAAATTATTATACTTTTCAGCCCCGAAGTTACTGTTTGCCACTGATCTTGTACCAGGATTTGTATAAATTAAGCCCATAGGCGCCCGCAAGGGGGGGCAAGATGGGTCAGTTCCCCCCCCCTGGATTTCGGAACCAATTACCAATTCGTATCTTAGAAAAAAATTATATTATTTAAATATAAAATTCATAAAAAAAGCGATTGTTTATTATTATATTTTTGCTTTAGCAACTTTGGCTATTAGCCAGGATAGGTATAGAGAACATATTTTAAACTAGAAAATAAATGTTTATCCTAAGCGGGGATCGTTCCCAGACCCGCCACGTGAAAAGCATTGTTATAATATGACATCTATATCTATGTTTTGGTCTTGCCCCCCCCTAGAATAATTTCTACGGGCGCCTATGGTTAAGCCCATATATTCCATATTTCCAAATTTTAATAGTAGGTCATGTTCAAGTAATAGGCAGAGTAAAACAAGGGCACATTATGTTATACTGTTTTCAGATATGGTTAAAAATACAATTTACAGAAATGTAATAATGTTAAAATAACGTACAAAAGAAAGATACAATCATATATTCACATTTACCCAAACACAAAGAATAATTGAAAAGGTCAAAAATGAAAAAAATAATAATTTTCTTTTCGAATATTTACTCAGTTTTATGACGACAATGGTCGTGTAAAAACATAAAACAAGCCGTTGACTTAAAATAATATGTTTTTATTAGTGAGTAACGTAATATAAGGATTATTTTACAAAAGGGCTGCGTATAATCGAGAAGAGTAATTAAAAATTTGAATACCAGAGGGAGCAAGGGTCGCGACAACCCTACAGTTATGCATTAATAATAAATGTCACTGTGTGGTCATACCCGAAAATGAATTTAGAAATTGCGACAATGTCTTAACAAGATCTAGTGACGTAGTCGTAAGGGGGAGAACACTAGCCTGAAAAGGGATAAAATGATATTACTTTGACATGTATAGTAAACTATATGGAACAGCTATGTAATTGTCAGAATTATTGATATTCATCCAGTGAACACGAATTATAGGCTTATAAGAACCTAGAAAAGTTTGAGTATGTGACAAAAGTACGACCTGTGACCAGGGGGTTTATCTGTAAGCTTTTCGACAATATATATATAAGGAGAAATAAACTGTTGGACGGTTTTGCACCATTGCTCCAATGGCATCTGCAATCATCTCCATTGATCCCAGTGACGATGTCATCCTACAGTCAATATTCTTGAAGGAATTCGATATATTTTCGAAATTGTTATTAATATTTTGCAAGACTTCTTGCATTTCTATTTAAAATAACCACTTGTTACAAGTCTATTTTTTTCTGTGATATTCGATGGTATTTGGCCCCTTTACAGCCAGTTACCATCACTCTGCGTCTGTTCAAATTTTCCTAATTTTCCTTTTTTATCCTATTTATTTGTGTTTGTCCGTGCAAGGTTTCTTTTATTGAGTACTAGCAGTATACCCGCTGCTTTGCTACCGAATAAGTAGTCGTAGCCGGCTTAGGCCAGACCCATGGCAGAATCGGTTTAAGACTGGCTCGGTGCGAATTGTTTTTGGAAGATTGAAATATATTTATTTGTTTTAATCTACCATTGTATTGATATGTGCTTCTTACACAAATAATGTAAGTAAGGGCTTCTTTGTAAACATTGATAGTACAGTCATTTGGTAACAACACGTATAAGTATCCCGTTGTGCTAACCTAGGAAAATGCCACAAACAGTTGCCCATGTGAGAATCACTCATCGTCCAAGACGGCGCTGGTCACGTGAAGCATTTTATCTTGTACTTTATGAAGTTATTTGTTATGAATAGAAACAGACAAATAATAATAATAATAATAATAATGAGGGAATGCTGGGAGGAAAGAGCCAGAGAGGAACAGAAAGGAAATTGGAACGCGCTGGGGGGAGATGAGAAAGGAGTATTACTGGAGATGCGGAGTGGATGCGACAGAGGTGGAAAGGAGAAGAAAAGAAGGGATAAGCGTGATTGAGGAGTTGTGGAGGAGGGATAAGGAAGTGGGGGAGCAAGAAAGGACAGTCAGAATAGACAAATCAAGGAGCGCAGGGAGATATAAGGAGGTCAGAACTATAGGGGTACCAAGCTACTTGAAGGGAGAAAGAGGATGGTCAGGAGGGAGAGTTAGGAGGATTGCGAGGCTAAGGTGCGGGAATGAAGAGAGAGGAAATAGATATTGGAGGAAACAGGAGGAAAAGATGTGCAGGATGTGCGAGGAGGAGGAGGAGGAAGATATAGAGCACCTCGCGAAGAGGTGTAGAGAGATGACAGTATGGTCGGGGAGCACATTAGACCTGTTGCACGATGATGGAAGGGGGGAGTGGTGGGCGAGGGAATTAGATGCAAGAAGGATGGAGATTGGGGAAGGATAACAGGAAGGAGTAAAGGAAAGAAGGAGGAGACCCTATGGGAAGCAGAAGGGGAGAAATGGAAGGAAGGAAGGGGGATGAGGTTACCTAGAAATTGGGAGGAAGGAAGGGAGATAGGAGGAGGGGTGAAGAAATGGTTGGAAGGGAAGAGAATGAAATAAAATAAATCAAAGATGGGTGAGAGAACTGGAAGCAAGAAGGAGGGAGATCGGAGAGGGAAACCAGAAGGAGAACAGGAAGAAGGAGAGGGACATTGGAGCAAGAAGATAGAAAAGAGAAAAAACATTGTAAATTGTAAATTCTATTGGATTGTTATTTATTTATTTTTGGATTGATGGTTTTATATTTTGTATTGGTTAATACCCTGAACGCCGCAAGGCCTAGGGAATAAAGAATATATACTAAATATATATAAGCTATTTGTTATGATATTTATTATAATTATTCCTTGATTACTCCTGATCTATAAATCGTACCTATATAGGTCAGAGCAGTTTTTTACCGTTAATAAATGCTCTTGCCACCGAAGAAAGTTTTATTCGTACTGTTTTAGGGGCTACGAAAATGTTCAACAGCGAATTTAATGTTATAATTCTCGTCGAAAACTGAAAATAAAAAATCTGGGATATATATCCTCGGGAACATTTTTGTAACAATGTTAAACCCTAAAAGTCCTTCATATATATGTATATTGAATATGTACATCTTTTATAGTTTCACCGCCATAGCATTTTAATGTGATTAATGTAAAATTCAATTTTTACATTACATTTTTGTACATGTGTATGGGTAACCTCTATCAGCAAAAACCAAGTCTGTATCTCTCATTGGGCCTAAGAGATATTGAGGAATCAGTGAAAAAGTATTTTGCTCCTTTAGGGGTAAAATTATAAAAAAAAGAAGTTTCTAAAGATTTTAAAAATACACTTATATGCCAAAACGGAATGTTATCACAATAAACATAGGAAATGTGAAGCGTTGTACAATTGACCCCGAATTTAAATTTAAGGGTTGTTTAGTACAAAATCCTGAATTTCGTTCATAAATATTTGTAACCTTTATAAGCAAAAACTAAGTCGATATCTTATTGGTTCCAAGATATATTGAGGAATCCTTAAAATCATATTTCACCCCTTTTCACCCCCTTAGGGGCCGAATTTCAAAAAATCTCTTGTTTGTGGGTGCTTACATCATGGAGAGAATATGCTTTCCGAATTTCCAAGGGACGTTTTATCAAATAAAAAATAGCAATTTACTCCTTTCGGGGTGCAATTAAAAAAATATGTTAAAAAGATATATTAAGTTATTAAGTTAACAGTTTTAATCCCGAAACACTCCCTTAGAATGAGAATTTTAAGATGCTATAAGGCCTCTGTTCGAATCCTGGTTTTACTCTATTATCTATGATACTAAATTTGGTTAAAATATGTCAAAATGTTTTTAAAAAAAGATTCGTCAAAAGCAAAAATAAATAAATCAAAATAATAAAAAAGTCCATAAATATCGGCAAAAATAAAAACATATAATATAGATGTTGTCTCGTTCTACATAGACTAATCATAGTTTTGCTAAATAACTGAATAAAGATTAGTGCTGTTTACCGACAATATTTGAGCCGAACATTTCCGATGCCACCCGAAGAGCTGCTATCTGAATATAGTCATGCAATCAATTATTGAACGAAAATTCCTATCCGGTCACTGCATGTTTAATAGATATTCCAATGGTCCAATATAATTAAAAACAAATTTATTAATTTCTCGTTTCTGATGGGACTTTTTTGAGATTTTCTAGTTATGATGAAGGCATTTCCTACCAGTATGCAAAATTTCAACTCGGTAGCATGTCTGGAAGTGGGTTAGAATTTCCGGACATACCCACAAATATTCAGTTTTATATATAAAGAAGATGTGTATAAGATTTTATTTATTTATTGTTTAATTTATTGTTTTAAATATATTCTCTAGGCCCTTGGTTCTCAATCTTTTTGAAGTCGGGGAACACTAACCTCTGATATTTTTTTGCGCGGAACACTTTCAGTACAACACAAGCTTTAAAGCCTTGGTGGCCAACCTTTTTGAAATCAAGGGCGCAGTGACATTGCTAGCAAAAATAACTTCAGTATTGAAGAGAAAAATGGTATAGTGTCGCGAGCGCACTTGCTCTTGCGGGCGCGGGTTTTTCTACCCTTTCTTCAAAGTGTTACTTTTATAAAAGAATAAAATACCGATGTTGACTGATCCAAACATATTTATTTAAAAATCACTTAAAATTACTTAATACTTAAAGAAATACTCATATTTGATGCGATACATGAGCTTGGCCATCTTTGCAGATTTCAGCAATATTGGGACGAATAAATGGTAAAGCCACTTGCAGCTCCTTTTCTAAATTTCTCCGGCTCTGGCGTTTCTTTGTTTTAATATTAACCATCGTTGAAAATCCTGCTTCGCAAAAATATGACATAGAAAATAATAATAAAGTGTTTGGTGCTTTTTTTGCTAAATATCTTTATTATTAGTATTCATTCGGGTATTCATCTTTAACAGAGATCCAGAATTTGTCAGAAGTATTTTCAATGAGCTTCAATTTTAATCTACGATCTGAAGAGAGTGACGTCAGTTCTTCTTCTTCATTCAGAGTAAAACTGGAAAAGTCGGAAGACACAAACGGATTTCTTATCCAATCAAATTGTTCAGTTTAACAACGGAAAATATTTTTCAAAATTATTTTACATTGTATTGATTTTTATTTGCAACAATATTTAATTGTTTATTTGATTTTTTCGCGGAACACTTGAAGTTGTTTCATGGAGCACCAGTGTTCGGCGGACCACGGATTGAGAACCACTGCGCTAGGCATTTAGATGGGCTATGTTAAGCGCCAATAGCCATCGTTACTCTGCGCTAACAAAATTTAACTAGCTAAATAACTCACAAGTCTATTCTGACTGATCACAATATGACAAAAATTTTAAATGACGCCACTTATTTTCGATAATGCTGAGTATAAAACAGCATCACTTAGGGGACAGTTTACTGGGACAGTACAATATGCATAAGTGATAGGACAGTGTGCAAATGACTGCTGGCAAGTTACAGAATAGACCTTCAGGGCAAACATATAGAACAGGGTCTCACACTCATCCGGAGAAAAAAATAGTGCCTCAAATTGTTGAAAATGAATAGATAAAAATCGATGAGCGGGAAGCATATATTCAGGAAGTCACTTGAAGAGCAAGGACCAGAAATTCATAAAATCATTTGAGGAAGCGGGACAGAAATTCAAAAAAATACTTGATGAGCGAGGGACAAAAATTTAGGAAAAAATTTGGGGAATGGCCTAGTTGTTAAAAAAACTATCTGAGTAGCAGGGGCAAGAAAATAACTTAAGAAACGGGAAGCAGAAGTCAGAAATTTAAAAAAATTACTTGAGGAATGGAAGGCAGAAATACAAAAAATCACTTGAGCGAGGGGCAGAGAACCTGTCAAACACTGCCAGTATTAACAAAATAAATATGTAATGTAAATTTATTTTAAAAGGCATGGAAAAGCAAAAAAAAAACAGTATAAAAAACTCGTTACATTAGACTTTTTACAGAAATTTCGATTAGAAAACTCGTCGCTACACACTCTAACTTCGACGTGTGTAGCAAAATCATATTTTATGAAACTTGTGTTTTAATATACTATTTTAAGATGCAACGTACGAAGCTGACTTATTTTTTAACAATTTTTATCAAATAATGAAAATTATTTTCAATTCCTGTTCCATTTTCATCAAATTTAAATGCAGCTAAGCCTATTTAGTAATTCTGTCTCCTGATTATTTGGGTGTTCATGTATCGTACAGTACGTGGAATTGTTTTAAATAAGGGGATAGTTGTTTTATCTTGTGGGGGAGTAGGTAGTGTGGTGTGTTTTAGGGTAGGGGAATATCCCTAAGACTAGACGTTGTTGCAGCCTACTTACACAGTTCCGCAGTTGATAATGTAGGTCAAATAACGACCCCATACACACCACTATATACTGAATATTTGGGATTCACTCCATATGCGGGACAGTAAAATCGATATTTTGGCTACTGAAATTAGGTCCATTCTTTTCACTAAGACTTCACCGTGTTTTTCTTCTTTTTCTTTAAGTGTCATCTCCGGGACAAAAATTGGTTACTACAGTGATTCTTAACCAATGTTCTGCGGAACACTTGATTGTTGTGAATTTGATAATAAGTGTTCCGTAAAATTATGACAGTTAGCTTGGACTAGGGGTGTTTGATACCTCAGTGAGTTTGAAATGAAAGATTTATTTTACCAAAATGCATTTTATTTTTGAACATAGTCTCCTTATAGTTCGCTACGTTTTGCCCAACTACATTCCAACTTCTTTAAGACTTCTAAAAAGTACGATCTCTCCAACTTTGCAAAATAGGCCTATGTTTCAGCGATGATCTCGTTCGATGCAAATCTTTTTCCACCGAGCCATTTCTTGATATCTGAAAGAGAAAGAAATCGCAAGGGGCCAAATCTGGAGTATAGGTTGAAAGAGTAAAGAATTCGTAGCGCAATTCGACTAATTTAGTCGTTGCAAAATTGCGAACGAGAGAGCTGATGCATTGTTATGGTGGAACAGACTTTTTTCTTCCCAAATGGGGCCTATTTTTCATCAGTTCAAGCGGCATAATATTGCCCTGTGATAGGCTGTGAAAATATGATGATTTCGAATTTTGAAAAGATGAAAGCGGACCGTAAGCAGCACTTTGACCCGCTTCCATCTTTCACAGTTCAAAATATTACCAAAATAAACCGGGCACTTAGTTTTATTTAAAATTAATTTTTTTTCCAAGTATATCTAGGAGGGGGCTGCTGACGGTCAGATCAATTATTAGCCCCACCAGACCCCCGCTGGTGCCACCACTGCCAATATGGTAAATATGTCAGACAGAAGGTGTTTTGTATCCTCCACGAACATTTGGGTATGAAAAAGTTATCGGCAAGATGGGTGCTGCGGCGGTTCACAGTGGATCAAAAACGGAATCGCGTGACCATTTCGAAGCAATGTTTGGACATTTTTCACATACCAGAAATCAAGAACAGTTAAAATAGTGCATTTCTCCTGGTGAACACGTAACGAAGAAGGCAAAAAGGGTTCCCATGGCTGGAAAGGTCATGATTACGATTTTCAGGGATTCGCAAAGCATAATCTTCATCGTCTATCTGGAATAGGGACGTATTATGCCGCTTTAAATACTGGAAGTATTTCAAATACTATAAAAGTAATTGATATACTAAAAGTATTTCAAATACTGAAAAATGTTTGAATCGCTCAAGTATTTGAAATACCCAAAATATTATAAATATCGAAAAAAAGAAAGAAACATTTTAACATAACGACTGAAAAATAGTTTTGAAAATAAATAAAATAAATAAGTAGAAAATATATAAAAATTTCTACTTGGTATTAAATAGTCACTAGCCAAAGGAGTGGCGGAATTCTTTAAATCGTGTAGTTCTTACTGGTAAAAACAGTCTAAATTGTGAGGTTGCTAGTTCAAGTCTCCGTTGGTGATATTATTCAGGCGAGAATAATTTGTTAACATTACTCCCATTTTCACAATTATTAACCCATCATCCAGGTGTAGGAGCTCGCCCCCTGGCATAACCACGAGCATCGCATTTTCTCTTCCAACCGAGTCACAGACCCTACTTTCTCCACGACCACCAGAAAAAAAAATAACAAATAAGTATTTTAACAAACATTTTATCTTAACAAATAATTTATATTACATAACAAATTAATCAATTAGTGAAACTTATTTTTTTTATTTATTATTTGTTTAATTTTAATTTAATTTGCCGGACATCGGCCACTATTTAAGTACTTTTTAGGAAGTTATGTTGCATTTATTTAATGTAAACATTGTATATATGTAACCCTACAAAAACAAATGACAACAAGCATGGAATAGTTATTCCATAACAAGTGATGGAATGAAATACACGCAAAATGCATAAGAAGATAAGTTTTAGAATAACATTCCAACTCTTGCGTTAAAATATTAACTTTCTGTACTCAAAATTGGTTTTGAATTGGTAAATTCTATAGTGGTCTTGATGAAAATACATTCCTAAATTACATATATACTTTGGGTCCCATGGCATTCCAAACTGTGATAATATAATTTGAAATAAAGGAGAGTATTTGAAATACTAAGAAATATTTGAAATACTACGGAAATATTTGAAATACTAGGGAAGACTTGATAAAGTAGGAAAAATTTGAAATACTAAGGGAGCTTTGAATAATTGAGGTAGATTTGAAATACTTGGGAAGATTTAAAATACTAGGAAATATTTGAAATATGTATCTCAAAGGTGTTACCATTAATTTTTATATTGGTCGTGTTGTCATACTACATTAACTAACAATGAGATACTTGGTATTTCAAAGACTTTTAAATGTAGTAAATTTCGCTTCCTTAAGGTCTGGCAGTATATTGAGTTATTCTTTTTCGTTATTCTTAAATACTTCATTAAGAAATTGATCTACACAAATTACTTCTCTACTTAAGGCTAAAGAATATCGTGTATAAAATAAAAATTAATTTACAGCGTTATTAAATAATGAATCTCATGTAACTTATCTTGTAGCATCAAAAATTAGATTACATTTTGTCAGAGTATAAGCGCTTAGAGGTCACGCACCGTTCAAGTGGACGGAGTTATTTCGGGAATATTTATGTTTAAGGATATTTAAAACAAGGGTCTTCTGTGCCATAACATGCTATCTGCTTCTTTCTACTTCCAGTACAGCATTCGTTATAATCCATTAGCACAGATAATTATAAAAAACAAAAAATGATGTGAAGTGTGAACTTTCACACATTTCAGGATTTTGTAGGTATCTAGCAAATGACAACAAATTGTAGATACATATAAAATCATAATATTCGATAACTCCAAATTTATTAATATAGATTTATTTATCTTCATTATTTCTTTAAAGCAAAATATAAAGAGACGGAGCTTGTGAACAAGTCATAAATTACTTCTTAAATCATAATATGCAAAATAGGCGAGGTACCACGTGCATATTGGAAACATTCGTATTGAGGAATAGATATGGGAACTGACTGACGTTTTCAGGAGCTGTTTCAGTAATCTGAATGACAACCACTGAACCGGTTCCGTGAACTGAGCCGAAATCACATCTCTAATCATAATGTATATTTTTCAATAATTATCAGGTCTGGGGAAAAGTTTGTGGCATTTTTGCTGATAGACGGCGCCAATTGCAAATAACTCTGGAAACACAGATCGCAGCGACACCACTAAGCGCTCGTTGGAAAGGTGACAGTTCGAGCGTTACTTTGAGTATCTAAACATCAAAATTTGTGCAGTGGTTGGAAAGTTGTTTGCGTTTGAAAATGGAGAAAAGTAATGAAAAATTGCGTAATATTATTACGACAAAGGGAAGAATGCTGCTCAGGCTTGTGAAAATATTTGTGCTGTGTACGGTGAAGGTACTTTATCAAAATCTGCTGCGCGGAAATGGTTCGCTCGCTTTCGTTCTGGTAATTTTAATGTGAAAGATGACTCACGCTCTGGTCGTCCAATCAGTGAAAAAACTGACGAAATTCTTGAAAAAGTCCAGCAAGATAGGCATATCAGCAGTGTCGATATTGGTAAGGAGCTAGGCATTGATCATAAAACTGTTTTGAACCATATACGGAAAGCTGGCTACAAAAAGAAGCTCGATATATGGGTTCCTCATGAGTTGAACGCGAAAAACATGATAGACCGAATTAACATCTGCGATGCGCTGCTGAAACGCAATGAAATCGAGCCATTTCTGAAACGTGTCATAACCGGTGATGAAAAATGGATCACGTACGACAATCGGAAGCGTAAAAGATCGTGGACAAGGGATGGTGAGCCGTCAGAAGCGTTCGTGAAGCGAGGATTGTCGCCGAACAAGGTGATGCTGTGTGTGTGTGTGGTGGGACTGGAAGAGAATCGTCCACCATGAGCTACTTCCAGTTGGTTAGACGATTGATTATCAACTCTACTGTGGACAACTAGAGAGATTACCAGGCAATTGAAACAGAACGGCCCGAATTGAATAAGAGGAAAGGTGTTGTCTTTCATCATGGCAACGCCAGACCACACATTTCTTTGATGACCCGTCCAAAATTGCGAGAGCTTGGTTGGGAAATTTTGTTGCATCCACCGTATAGTCCAGACATAGCACCCTCTGACTATCACGTATTCCGATCTCTGCAGAATTCTCTCAATGAAATTAAGCTGGTTTCAAAAGAAGCCTGTGAAAACCACTTGATTCAGTTTTTCAACCAGAAACCACAGAAGTTCTTCATCGATGGCATCATGGCTCTACCCGAAAAATGACGAAACGTTGTCGATAATAATGGAGTATATTTGGTTTAAATAAATTCATTTTCACACTATAACAAAACCAGTTGAATTTTACTAAAAAAACGCCACGAACTTTTTCTCAGACCGATACAAATACATATTTGTTTTCAATATAACCTCAAACTCAGACGTCAAATGTCAGTCAAATGATACAGCAGAGTAATGTTGTCGACCTAATTAAAAAAATATATATGGCTATATATTTGACTTTTTTTCTTGATCATAGTATACAATCCGTGCACTGCTTCATATTAAGTGCCATAAATTTTAATTTAAATCTTCATAGACAGACGAGAAACTTTATGCTTTATACTATTAGCTGTTAAATGAAATATTTGTCTTCCTGCCTTAACCAATAATTAAAGTAGTTTCTGGCTTCATTGCGGTAGCACAACTTAATTTTTGTGGTGCAGGAACCATAACAATTCAAAATAAAATGAATATATCGTTTACACAAGCCATTAACTAAAAACATAATTAGTATTTTCAACCCTTTTGATAAAATTAACTAATCTAAAATCATACTAAATATTAACATTAATAAACGTTACTAACGACAAACATTTAATCATAATTATACATGCAAGTTTATATGGTATCTTGTTAATGATCAACAGAGTAATTTTACGGACGTATCATTGTTTTAGATGTTATCATACCATGTTTTTTGTTAGCCCATTACTCGCTTTAGGTTAGGGAGCAGGGAACCTACACGACAAAATTGTTTTAAATAAGGGGATAGTTGTTTTATCTTCCATGGGGGAAAGTATCTGCTGGAAAATGGGCTTTAGTGTTACAAGGCACAGTTTTACCAATATGCTTCATCCGCAAATCAACAAAATAAATAAAATCACAAACTTTGTGTTAAATTCTTGATAATGACAAAACTGTCGAGTGATATCGAATAATATCGAATAACGAACTTACTGGAAATAACTGATTCATGGTTGTATTTGTTTTTTACATCATGATTCACAATGACATGAATACTTCTGGTCAACATAAATAATATAAATCACTTTTAGGGTTTTGTAAGTATGACCAGGGCCGCCGAGAGGACTTCTGGGGCCCCGGGGAGAAACTTTCTTTGCGGGTCCCGGGGAGAAACTTTCTTTGCGGGCCCCGGGGAGAAATTTTCTTTGCGGGCCCCGGGTAGTGATCAATTCTATACTTCTATACCCGGGGCCGTCAAAAGGGTGAAAACTAATTCTTTTAGCGCAGACTCTGGACCATATACCTTGCGATCATAATTTCTTGTCAGTTACATAACAGTAACTAATGAGTTTAAAAATATCAAAATTGTGTTCTAATCCACAGCTGAAAATCCCAATTTAACAAAGAACCAATCAGATTACTTCGTTTGCCCGAACTCACCCGAGAAACAACGAAAATAAAAATAATGTGTTACCTAACTTAATACCTGTTGTCAACTCATTGGCGTGTAGAGAAAAATAGTGTTCATTAATAATCAATTCGTTTAAGGTAATAAAAATAGAATGTACGCCTATGTGTACATATCCTTGGAAATAAGTTTGATAACTAAATGTTTCTGTCAATTATTGCATAACGGACAAGATTTCTTGATCGCTCTGTACAAATGCAGCTGGAATTTTCATTATAATATAGGTGAAAATACAACTGATGACCTAAAAATAAAAATTTATGTGAAGTGTGAATATTCACACATTTCAGGGTTTCGCAGGTATATAATAAGTGAAGGCGGTATGCTGAGTGTGTAGGACAAATTTTACTTTGTAGTAATCATGGCAAAATGAACGATATTTTTAAAATAATTTATCGTCTGTTAATCATATAATAAGATAATTATTAAATTTACGCTCTTAAAAATTAAATACAACATTTGTCAAAATATAACTAGAATTTTGACAAAATAATTTCAAGATAATAAAAATGCAAAAAAAAAAACAAAAAATAAAATTCACTCCGTACTCGAACTCGAAACCCTTCGTTTATCAGCGAGTTTTAGCTTACGACACCAGTGCTCTAACCAATAACGCCATCGTACGCCTTGCATGTGAGTGTCTTACATTGGTATAACTTTTGTACTTTGTGAACCAAAAACCACAAAAAATGCGTTATTTTCCGAAAACATAATCTGATCAAAAATTCCTGTTTTACTATTTCGGTTCACACCAATATACATTACTTAGAATTTTTTTAGATTTTTAGTTTAAACCATCTGGGCTACAGGGTGTGGGACAAAATTTTTTTTGCACAATTTTGGCAAAAATCGCATCATAATAATTTATTTTTCTAAAATAAAAATTTGATCGTTAATCCACGTACTAAGGGCTTTCATTTGATACCCTACTCATAATTTAAAAAAAATATTTTTGTTTTCGTTGAGCACATATTTGTTTATATTTTTAGGGGGGTATGTTTTTTAGATGTTTTAGTATTTTTCCTATGTGCGGGTCAAAGAGTTGTATAAGCATGCCAAATTTCAACTCTCTAGGTTTAGCCGTTTGGCTACAATTTTCACCGAACAGACAGACAGACAGACAGACAGACAGACAGACAGACAGACAGACGACAAAATGACGGTATAAGGGTTTTTTGGTCATACCTACAAAACCCTAAAAAGGTCCTCACTTCCAAAATACAAGTGAGTGATGGCCACGCGCCTCTGGAACTTGCCTTAATGCCAGGCCGTTCCTAAGGCTCTGCCCAGACCCTGGGGCCCCAAGAACCACGGGGCCCCAGGAATTTTCCACGGCTACCTTCTAACGTCACAAAAACTTCCAACGTTACTCATATGTCTGTATCTAGCATAGGGAATCGATAATTTTATATTTTTTTCCTAAAAGTACATTAAATTAGCTTTACAATGACACCAAAAAATCATATTTTTATGTTAACCATTTCAAAATGGCGACCATTTATTTACAAAATAATAATCAACATAAGTTTTACAAAGTTGAACGTAGCAAGCTTTGAAAACAATAAAAAAAGAAACAAAATATCTCTGAAATAAACTATTTGACTATTTAGAAAAAAAAAACTATTACATTTTACAATTATTTTACAAAAAAAAAAAAAAATTACAAATGTTCGATCAAACCACCATTTTTGTCCACACATTTTCTCATTCTTAATAAAAACTCTTCCATCGACCTTATAAGAGTACACTCTTGGATATCCCGTATTGCACTTCTAACCCTTTCTTCTAAATCTTCTATCGTCGTTGGTGTTTGGCACTCTCCGTATATCAGAACCATATCTGTCATCTCTTCGTTTGTATATCGTACATAAACCATAATTAGGTACAAATAACGACTTACTACCAATTAATACAATTTTTTTTTTTTCAAACAAAAATAAGCAAAATAATCTATTAAACTCTTGTTATTTATAAAACATTTAATTGAAAAATTAAAATTTAAGTTATTTCATGTTATTTCATATAATAACTAGTTATAACAGTTTATTTTGGAGATATTTTGTTTCTTTTTTTTATTATTTTCAAACCTTGCTACGTTCAACTTTGTAAAACTTATGTTGCTTATTATTTTGTAAATAAATGGTCGCCATTTTGAAATGGTTAACATAAAAATATGATTTTTTGGTGTCATTATAAAGCTAATTTAATGTACTTTTAGGAAAAAAATATAAAATTATCGATTCCCTATGCTAGATCAAAAGTTGACATCATTTCCGGTGAAACCGGAAGTGCCTCAGAATTCTTATAGTAACCTTTAGATGGGCCTTTTTGTCTAGTTTAACTTTTGTTCTGAAGATTTTTGGTATCTTTACAAATAAAGGAGATTTTCGGGGTGCCCCGTTTCAAACAAACACCCTGTATAGGGGGGCCGCAGACAATATTTAAATAATTTTGGGGGGTCCCATGCCAGAAAAAGTTGAGAAACGCTGCATTAATATTAAAATAAATTAATATTAAAATAACTTAAAATAAAAGTAAAAATTATTTATTTTTGGTCGCGTATTCCCCTTTCCTCATTTACTTTGTGTTAAAATGACCTTGTTTAATGCTGTTTCATTTAGCGCTTCGTCGTTTAGGAACGCATCCTAAGCTCTAAACGAGGTCCTACTGTATTTAGATGTCGCTGCTGAGGTTTGTTTCTTTAATAAAATTTATTATTCCTGCGGAGGTGTTCGTATTATTGGTTAGAGCTTCTGCTATTGTATTTGAAATGTTATATTTGGTTCTTTGTGCGATATATTTGGTACATCCAAGTAGAATATGCTTGACAGTTGTTATAGTCTATCTCAGAAAGACTGATAGTAATAAATCTTTTTGTCAGGCAGTTACCAGTGGCGTGCACATTTTAAACACGTTTAAATTGGTTTTGTGTATTTCTATATTATTATTTATCATTTTATTAAACGCACGCCTGTGACCATATTTATCATACCATTAAACGCACGCCTGTCACCATATTTTTCCTCAAAATTTTATGGTAACATTTTTATGATCTATTGTGTTTAACCCTAGTTCGTATTCCCATATAAGATGTGCGGCATACTCGGTTGTTTTTAACAATATTCAGTTTCGAACTATTCATATTTTGTGGGCCGCTTCTGTGTGAAAAAAACAATAACTTTTTACAAATAATAAATTTTATTACTATCAGTCTTTCTGAGATAGACTATAGTTCGTTGTAATCCTCACATATTTTCCTGTTTGATTTTGATAGTAGATGTTCGTGAGCAAGCACATATCCAAGGAGGGGGGGTAATGGGGGTAATTATCCCTCCCAAGATTCTGGAAAATTTATGCCTTAACCCTCCGCAAGCCGTGCGAATTTTGTACGTCGCAAACCATGGTAGTCATTTTGACACCTTTTATAATTCTGCTAAATAAAATACGGATAGAAGCATATTTTAGCGTAATTCTTCACAAATAATTATACACTAACCCTACCACGACTAACTCAAAAACAGGTAAATAGGCAAAATATTGAAGTGAACAATGCAGAAGACTACTATAGAATTACATGATACAACCCTATTTTCAAAAATGTGACCGAAGATTTTCTATTTCGTTTTAATGAAGATACTCTAAATCTTTATGAACTTAACTTGTTTGTACCATCCATCATCATTACGAAAACTCCACATGAAATTATAGAATCAGTCAAAAGAATACATGAATATATACAAAAATTCAGTGATGATTCAAAAGACTTTTTATACTTAAAATTACAAACTGAAAGTGAGTTGTGGTTATCAACAATAAAAAGTTCAGAAAAAGTATCAATAGATGGTCTATCTTCATACAGAGATTGTGATGGGGGATATATTTCCCACAATAAAAAAATGTTTGGTGACCCTGCCAATAAGTATTGCTTCAGCAGAAAGGAGTTTCTCGTCCTTAAAACGATTGAAGACCTGGCTGCGAGCAACTATGACTGAAGAAAGATTGGTATGGTTAGCATTACTCAATATTCATAGAGATATTGACCTAAATGTTTCTGAAATCATAAACAGATTTGCTACAAAAAAATCGAGAAAACTTGATTTCATACTGTAATGATTAATTGTATTACTAAAATAGTTTTTATTTTGCCAAAGATTTTTGTAGTCATCTAATTATACATTATACATTTTTATACAAATCGCAACTTTTAAATTTTACCCCAACTATCCCCACCCCCCACCCCCAACCCCAAAAATCCTGGATACGTCCTTGTTCGTGAGTGATATTGGTGTGCCCTATTCTAAGACATAATTAGTATTTTCACCAGGCTTATGATGATAGTCTGCTCTCTTTTGTTCTTTTCTAGATCCCATACTATGATGTCATCCTTTATTTATCTAAGTTTGCTAAATGTTTTTGATTTTAAATTTTTTAACGTAATCTAACTCTAATGAACTCTAATCTTGAACACGATGCTAAAGAAGACAACGCAATTTTTAGACTCTTAACGAACTACTTAGCATCACCGTAGTCTACATCAGTGTTTCTCAACCAAAAACGCACCGCGGACCAGTATGATATATAATTTTCTAACACGGACCACTAATAATAATAATTGTTGGTACATTTTTCAAGAAAACAAATATATTTAATGTACTACTAAATACATGTAATTTATTTGTAGAAAATCACAGAAAGTTTACAGAAAATAAACAAAATATAAATTATTTACATAAAAAGTGTGCATGAAAAATAAAAAATAAACTGCAAAAAACACATATAAAAACAACCGCGGACAACCTGTTGAGAAACACTGGTCTACATGTTTATATAGAATAATGCGCACTTGGCCGTGTGTTGGTTGTCGCGACCACTAATACTTGTTGGTTAGCATGTATGGCCTCCGGTTTTAGCCATGTACTATGTTAGAGGTATTACATTTTATTTTGTCTATGTTACTCCATTCTATATTCATATTCTATGGTCTTCGCACCATTATCAGATTTAAGAATACATTCTCGTCCTAATTACTTGCTTGTTTGAAGTTCATTCTTATTCTTGTTTCAAATTCCCGAGTACATTATGTTGTATAATAAAATATATGTAGAAGATCTTTATTTGAGAGCTTTGTTCTCTACTTTTTTAAATTTTATTTAATAATTGTTTTATTTTTATCGATATATTCCTTTAATTAACATGTCGACATTTATTTGATTCTGTTTTTTTAAATAATGTACAAATAAAACTTCTTTGAGTTTCGTAGGTAAAACCAAGAAATCCTTAAGCCTGGTTTATAATAGATATGTTATGGAACATAAGCATAAAAATTACACTAATCTCTTTATCAGTGGCGGCTGAGACAGGGTGGCACTGGGACAGTGTCCTCCTAAAAAACTTTCATAAGTAAAACTGAATTTAAAATATTATTTATACTTTAAAATTGCATTAAACTAGCTAAATATATCTGCATATATTTATTTTTATTATTTTTAATTCAAATATTTTTCATATGTCAGATTTTAAAAATTTAGATCTAGAAACCCATGCCCGGGACACTACCTCGGTGTGGCCCGAAACAGCGTTGCCACATGCGATTTCTAGTGTATTTGTCTACACAAGTAACAAAAATGAACTGGAAAGGGCAACAGTGGCGAGTTGTTAGTGAATTTAGGCCGGCGGCCTAACCTTCATTTGTTTTCATTTGTGAAAAGTACTCAGACGTGAAACTGGATACAGTGCGTTATATTAAAACTATCGTGCTTAACTATGAAATTATATTTTTAATAAAAAATATGGGTCCTCTCCTCATTGGCCGAAATAGAACATTAATAGAAAATTCAGTAAAAAACAATGGTAATAATTTAGAATGGGGCACCCAAAGCTACATTTTTTTTTAACGACCTATGATCGATCTATCTGTAGCTCGGAGCTTAATAAAAAAATATATATAATATAAAATTATTCACTTTCAAGTCGTACTTAGGAGTATAATTTGAAAGCGAAATATTTTTAATAATTTTTAATTTTATTATGGTCAACTTAGGTCATCAATTTTTTTTACCAACGAACACATCGCGTTTTTGAGAAAAATCGTATTCCCTCTACCTTGATATATTGTGTATATGAATGCTACATATGTTTCACACGCCAGATTGAGTTGGATCGAGGACCAGATATTTAAAAATCACAGAGGACGGGTGGGCGAAATTCTGAAAATCATTTGAGTACGTGGGCAAGAAAAGCTGAAAATCAATTAAGGACAGGGGGAGAGGAGAAATTCCAAAAACCTTTTGAGGAAGGGGGAGGGTGATTCTAAAAAAATAAGGGGCAGAAATTTCATGCGAGTAGTTTGAAAATTATTGTTGGGCCAGATTAGGCTCGCGGGCCGTAGGCTGGACACATTGCAATATATGGATCAAAAAGTGTCCCCCCAAATATTATACCCACCAGCCGTTACTGCTCTTTGTTCTGTTCATTACAAACAGATATTTTGAAAGGTCAAATCCATTTTTCAATGCATATGCGTTCATGCTATGGGCTTATTATAAACAAAGCTTTATACCGCTCATGTTTCTGTCTGTATGGTAGAAATAATAACTGAACGATTAAACCTAGAGAGTGAAAATTTGGCATGCATGAATACTTATAAGGAAAAATATACAAGGCGCAAACTCCCTAAATGTTTGCCGTTTTTCTCTTCGCTTGTCAAGTTTTCTTCAAAGTGTTTACTTAAAATGTGCTTTGATTTTCTAAAAGGATTTTAAGAAAGATTTTCAGTCTACGGAAACAAGCAGATTGTTCAAAATTAAATTAAAATAAAATTCAGTGATTTGAATAACGCTGTGCGCCTGTTTGATAATAGATTACCAATGAAATTCACCACCTGGACGCCTTGGGCTACATAAAATGAATGTCAGAAACTTGAGAGCCATCGTCCATAGCAGAACTTCTTGGAATGGTGTCATTGAGTAAAGCAAGATCCACAACAGGGTTGTACCGTTTTCTTCTTCAACACCAGTGATTCCTTAAGTGAGCCCTTCCCCCGGGAAGAAATACAAACTGATGCCTCCTACGTATAAAGTCGTATGTTAATCAGTATTGTTTGAAGTTCAAATATTTTCTATTTTCTTAATTTACAGTATTCTGTTAAGATATTAAAATAATTTACTCACAGCTATTTAACTCCAGCAACAAACATCCATACAGAATCGTAATTGAAATCATAAAAGCAATAATTTGACGCGCCTATTGCTGTAAGCTCTCTTAGATTTTATCCGCGAACGGAGAACATGGAATTTTATCCGTCAGTCAGTTTTCAGCGTTCGTAGATTTTGTATGCATAGATCTTGTGTACGTTACTGCTGTGAGTGTGCTATTGCTATTACTGTTGGAGTGACTGATCAGTTCAGTATGAAATTATTAGTAAAATTAGTACTTGCTCGTAAAGCTGTTACTAGCGTTACCGCAGTGCTAACGGGATCAAAATTTTCTTAGTTACTAAAAAGTCGTTTTCCAAATAATAAATATCTTTGATCAGTTAATTATTTTTTGATAACGTATCAAAAAATATTTTGGAACGTATCATTTATATCTACAAAATATAAATTAATATAATCAGTAAAAATGCTAACTTGGTCAGTAAAAATATTGGCTTATCGTTATAAATATTGTTGAAATATGTGTCTAATATGGGGCACTAAACCGATAAAGTTTGGAAAACTCTGTTCTACACCATGTCCTTTCGAAGATTGGCAATCAAAATAGCTATTGTCTTTTGTATTTGCTACAAAATATAAATTAATATTATCAGTAACATTACTAACTTGGTCAGTAAAAATATTGGCTTATCGTTATAAATATTGTTGAAATATGTGTCTAATATGGGGCACTAGTCCGATAAAGTTTGGAAATCCCTGTTCTACACCATCGCCTTTCGAAGGTTGGCAATCAAAATGGCTTTTGAAGTGCATTTAAATCACTCTCGGAGATCCTTTACAGAGCCTAACTTATGCCTAAGTAAAAAAGGCATTTATCCAGGCTCTGTAAATTCTTGGTGCCTGTAATGCAAATGTGATAAATATCATTTAATGAGGAAACCAATTTAGATATTTAAAAAGAAATAAATAAGTAATTAAAATTAAGTGACTTGTGAATTTTTACACATTTTACGATTTCGCAGGTATCTGTAATAGTAAATGATGGCCAGGGCCGGTTTTACCATTAGGCGAGTCTAGGCGACCGCCTAAGGGCGCCACGAGACGGGGGCGTCGGAATATCATGAAATTAGGACTTTTATGTAGCATATAAAAATTATATTTTAATGTTTTTCTTCTACCTCTATGGAATTATATTTAGAGGGCGCCGAATTATGTCTTTAATAGGGGCGCTGAATTAATTATTGCCTAGGGGCGCCAACGACACTCACGCCCACCCTGATGATGGCGGCCAACAGAGGGCTGAAAAATGCTTTCATTTAATACCGCACATGAAATTAAAAATGATTTTCAAAAATTCAAAAAGTTCGACATCTTTCGTAAATATACTCTGATCAAAAATTCTTATTGAGCTACCTCGATTCCCATCGCAACTTTTCGTAAATCTATTGACGTGTGGCCGCAGAGACTTAAGTGCTGTGTAACGGCTAGAGATGATCATTTTGAAAACTGATTGGTGTTTCTTGTTTAAGATGCGTCTATGTATTATGTACTGGAAGAAAATTTAAAAATCTTTAGGCATTTTCTTTATTTGAGAAGTCTTGCACCTTATTTTAATGTGTTTTATTTAGAGACTGTGATATTCGATGGTAATTGGCGCCTTTACAGCCTCTTACCATCAGCCATAACGTTACTACAACATAAAATATTATAAAAAGTACAATGACTTTCATTCGTGATAGTAACTGACCTTGCTCATAGTGACGAATTTAGTAACTATTATCGTAGTAACAGAGTTACAGAATTGGTCTGAATATGTCGCATGTTTTTATAACTTAAAATTTCATTTCTACCTTCACGTTGACTTTTTAGTATACAATATTATTTTGAAGAAAGTAGTTGTGTGTTAAAATGAATCTTTTGCGGGTACTATATTAAAATAATAATGGCGAAGAGAATTACGAGACAAGAATTCGACTGTCCTTTCTTCGGACCACAGTGCTTGTTGAAAAAAAAAAAACAGTGCTACCGACTATAGGAGATGTTTTAAAATATATTCTAAACGTTAGAAATGATCTAAAAGTGAAAATGAATGGCAAACAACTATTTGATGCCGTAGAACGAGGTGTTGTGGAAGTTTGGACTACTACTTCTTTGCCCGTCGTTACCATCCAACGCGTTAAGCAGAAATTCAGAATACGATAAGTATTTACATTTCTTACGATATCCAAAATCAAAGCAAAGTGACATTAGACTATTTAAGAAAAAGCCATTAAGACATATTTAAGACTGAGCTGGCAGAATGGAAAAATAAATGTTTGACGGAATTGTTTGAGATATGTATGTACTTGCAACTGCAACGATATCAATAACTGTGGTTGTCCTAGAGAGAAGAGGCTTGTTATCAGAGAAATGAAAGGAAAATGGCGATAGGTGGCATAGATCCTTTGGAAACGAAGAAACTCGAAAAAAAAAATCTGATCAGGAAACAAATGCTTATAATTATAATTATAAGCATTTGTTTCCTGAATCCATAGCGGATTCAATACATTTATTCTTTACCGAAAATGATATTGATTTAAGCAACTTGATAGGGTGCGATGGTACGGCTACAAACACTGGATGGAAAAGTGGTGTGATCGGTTTCATGGAATCAAAATTAAATAGACTACTACAATGGTTGATATGTCAGCTGCATGCCAACGAGCTACCTTTTCGGCATTTATTTACTAAATTAGATGGATCAACATCAGGACGTCTCATTTATTCAGGACCAATTGGAAAAGCACTAGAGAACTGTGCTAGCATTCCTATTGTTGAATTTTCAGCTGTTACAGAAAATTTTCCTGTTTTGTCGAATGATACCGTGAGTAGTGTTTCTGATTTCTCGACATTAGACTTATTTTCTCGAGAATTCTCGAGAAATCTCGAGAAAAATAATTATATAATTATTAAAATATACATCTTTTTTTAATGTTGAAAATATTGTAGAGGATAAAAACATGTTAAAATTATAATCACCTTTAAAGTACTAAAGTAAAGGCGTCGAGCAAATTTTACATTTGTCGAGAAATGAAAAATGAGAATTCAATTTTTTTTTAAAGAATCACTAACCGTGAGTGGTCTGAGTACAGATCAAAAGTACAGAAGGCTCAGTACAGATTTATTCGCTCTATAATACACTCGCGAGCAGTAATGCCATTTTTCAACACTAAAAAGAATTGAAACTTGGAAAAAATCTAAATTAAACTAAGTATGTTAATTCTGATTTTAGTGATTTTCGGCTTCACTTCTATGTATTTTAGTACTTTTAGTATAAAAGTGTCATATTTTGAATAGTCTCTTGATTAAAAACAGTTCTAATTTTTTTTTTTTTTAATATGATAAAAAATAATTTACGTATGAGCTCAAAATACATCTCACAGACAATCCAAAAAAGATTCATTTTGACGAAAATTTTGTTAACTTTGAGTTAAGGTAGAGGGCTAAAAATTATGTAAAAAAATAAAATAAAAATACGCTCGTGTGTAATTCGTTCATGCACAACCTTTTGGGGGTATTCAAGATTAATCGGAATGATTTTATTTTTCTTTTATATACTGACGCTCCACCCTAATGTACATACATACAGATGTAATTTCTATTTAAGAAAAAGTTCATTTCTATGTATCAAAGTTTTTATTTATCGATTTTTTCCTATGGAACCATCGAACTTCGATGTCCTATGTCCTATATATGAAGGTCCTACTATATAATACCGTAAGAGACTAGGAAGAAAGACTGTTAAATATTTCATTGTTGTTAAGGAAAATTTTATTCGAAATAATTAATTCGAATCAATTAATTAATATAATTACAATAAGGCAGAAATATATGGCAATATTTTATACCTACTACCTGTATTTTGTTTTTCAGGCTGGAACATTATTAGGTATAAAATTCTTAGTTTTCCTTCACAACAATTAATTATATAAAGTTTTAAATGTCAGTATTGCAGTTTCATATCTGTGTAATCTGTATATATGTCTGTGTCTAAATAAATTAATTGTTAGCAAAAAATCATTTTGCAATCATGTGGCTGAATTCAATTTAAAGTTTCATTTAAACAGTGAGACAGTGAGTCCCTTTGTTTTGATATTGTGTTAGGTGTACGCCTATGCCCCCTGCCGATTGACGCTTAGCGCTTGTTTTACAGATAGCTCAGAACACAGCACGGAGTTACTAACACCTGCACTACACCTATCTGCCTGTCTCGGCTCTCTGCTACGCTCATTGTCTATAGATCTAGATGACTTAACACCTCACCTTTTGTCTTAACAGTTAACGCAATATCTCATCGATACAACTAATTGAATGCTTCTCAGGAACAGATTTTATTTTCAGTTTTAAAAGGGCACGTAACCGGTTCAGTTAAATAGTGTAAAAACACACTTAAAAGTTTTTAACTTTTAACGTTAAAAAAGAAGGACTGTAAAATTAACCAATATTTTTTAAATCATAATACCTGTAATTTTAAATCTTTACTTTTATATTTTACTTATTAATTTCTGTTGGTTTGTTGATAGCTGTTTGCCAATTTACCGATCTATAGATCTGCCGGCTGTCGAAATTGATCTTTTTTAGATCAGTATGCCCATTTATTTCTCTACATGATACAAGTAGATGTTTTCAAACTATAGCACAAAACGGAAGGTTGTACAGATTAGAAGAAGTAAACAGTTTCGTGTATTTTATATGGCAATAACTAATAATAACAATGAAGAATTAAAAATAGCAACAAGACTAGCAAAAGCAAGTAAATGTCTAGATTCCTTATTTCAGTTCTTAGTATCCAAAAATGTGGCAAGAACAACAAAGCTACGGGCGTATAATCGATTATAAGGCCGACGATGCTGTATGGGGATAACTATGGACATTGGGCAATGACATCAAGAAAAGAGTCGAGATATAGGCGAGGAAAGTTTTAAGACAAATATATGATGGAAAAAATGTGGACGGTATACTGATCCGTAAAAAAAGTGAACCGATGGACTTTTATGGTGAACCGAACATGGTTAGGTCATATGTTACGTCTTCTGGAGAACGCAGTGCCGAAAACAATGTTAAAAGGAGGAATAGTATCCAAGAAAAGAAGATGTCGGCGTAAAGGCAGGTGGTTAGATACCGTTCACAAAAATCTGTAGCCACTGAAAGTAAAACAATGGGAAGCATAAGCGAAGAATCGGGATCAAAGATCTACCGATCTGCTGATTAGTCGGTCTCTATGTCTGTCGTTCTGCAGGTCTAATAGAATGGTGGTCAGTTGGTAGTACTGTCTGTCGGTCTGTCGATTTGCTAATCTATTGGTCTGTATGGTTGTTGTTTTGTTGATAGCTTAGTCAGTCGTTCTGTTAATCTATTGATTGGTCTATCTATTAATAGTTTGGTCAGTCGATTTACAAGGATAATAGGTCGAAATATCATGCTAACTAAGTGGCTTTCATATCTATGGCCGGAGGTCTAGAATCGTAGAACTTACCTTCTCTGCCCTTATACGCCACCTACGTGTTGGGAACCTATTGGTATATTATATTTTTATTCTTTTAAACATTTTTAATACGTGTGGAATCTGCACCTTTCGATACTGTCAGGTCAGGGGTCGGCTTCAAGTATTTAATATTTAAAATAAGCGCCTCTTTATGCAGGGATAATGGGCATACCTCGAAAATTGTAGGCATTAGTCACTCGCAATTTGTTATGAACTCACTGGTGAAAAAATAAGGGGAGGTAGACGACGGGACGATACTCCAAATTTAAACACAAAGCAATCCGTCTCCAGTAAAAAAAGAACCATTTAAAAATAACATTTAATCTCGATATTTAATAATAATAATATAATAATTTATTGACCATATCACAATACAAATTTGTTTCTAGTCAGTCACATTCAGTAACATTCAGTAACATGTCACAGTCAGTAACATTTAGACATTTTAAGTAAAATAAAAATATACTATTTAATATAAATCACAGCTACTAATTAACAAGAAAAATTATCACATATGAAATAGAATTGAAACTGAGGTACTTATATAATAGTTTCATTCAATATGGAGATAAAAAAACTCATCTATTGTATAGACAGGATTCGAAATTAAAATATCTCTTACAGAGCTCTTGAAACCCCGTACAGGTAGACTTTTGAGATTCACTGGTAGTTTATTAAAACATAGAGCAGAATAGTAATTTAGGCTATTTATAATAAACATAAGTGGATTTGTGGATGTGATGTACAAAATGTAATTTTTTGTTTCCCTTGTTTGCAGTGGTAGCGCCAGCAGTGGTTCGAGCTTCTCATCCCCTAAAAACTGCTGTGTATTTTTATAAAAAAAATCCGGCCCTACTAAATATTTCTTGGTATCTGTTAACTTTTCAGAAAGGGGAGCGTCAGTGCAAAAAGTTTGGAAACTGGTACCAAAGGTATAGCAGTTGCAACCCCTACATTTCTGCAGTACGAACCGTCACTGTTTCATCAACATTTAGGGTCCATAAGATTACTTTCTTTTTTGACTGCTATTTTCTCAAAAAGTAATTGAACGTCAAGAGGAGGGTATATCTAGCTTAGATTATTTGGTGAAATCTGTTTTGTATTTCAGCAATAGATAGACATACAGAAAAATATCAGGTCGTTAAGGATGAAATTTGTAGTTAATAATATTGCTAATTTTAACAGCTTGACAGCTTTTGACATTGGCTTAATATTTTACTGTTGTTTTTTTTTTTTTTTTGTTGGAAAGTTACACATCTCGCCTGTTTAAAGATATCATTGTATACACTAAAAAATATCAAAAACTTTTAAAAAAAATTAATTTAGTTGAAAATGGAGCGGTCGGAAATTCGCACTATTATGAAATATGAGTTCTTACGTGGAACTACGGCATCGCAGACCGCGCGAAACATTAATAGTGTATTTGGCTCTAGTGTTACTACGCAGCAGACAATATCAAATTGGTTGGCCAAATTTCGTACAGGTAACTTAAAAACCAAACAAAACAAAAATGGCTCATCGATCACAGCAGAACAGTATATTTCTGCTGTGCATCAACTGGGCGAAATGATGCAAAAACTAAAAGAAAAACAGCCTATATTGGTCAACAGATTAGAGTTGGAACTTTTTCATCATCCTCCACACTCACCTAGACCAGACCTAGCCCCCAATGACTATCACTTCTTCCGCAATTTGGCCAACTTTTTAATAGAAAAATAGTTTAATCCCGACAATGCTGTAAAACTGGCCTTCCTAGAATTCATTGACTCTCGTCCGCCAGGGTTTTATACCACCGGCCTGAACAACCTGCCGCTTAAATGGCAAAAGTGTATAGACGATATGGGTGCATACTTTGATGAATAAGATAATTCCCTATACTTATTTGTAAGTTATCAACCAACTTTGCATTTTTTTCTACATTTTCATCCTTGACGACCTAATATCATAAATCAAAAGCCATAATTCATACAGAAAAATATTTTTTGGTTCAAATATATAATTTTTACTTTATTTTGTTTTTCCATATATGAGTAAAAAACTTTTCTCTTTTTTCAAGTATTTTTAGTTTGATTTGAGAAATTATTGAAAATTGGTTTAGTATTAATTGGTTTAGATTTAATTGCTATTTTTCAGTTTCCGCCCTGATATCAGATATTTGCGTGAAGCAAACACGAATGATCCTGTTTTGCGTGTCATTTCATTGAAACGCTTCACTGAATTGTTCTTTATTAAGAAGCGTCATCGCGATTTTATCCCGTCCCGGACACGATGGTGAGTGCGCGATGTAATTGTAATTGTCTTACGTGAACCTATTACCGTATGCCATTAGGGCTTTTTAACATCATCTCAAGCTGCCTATTAATAAATTAATATTAAATTTCATATGCGTTCTCTTAATTATTTTCTCGCACTGGTGACTGGCTGCATATATTAATAGTAATCTGAAACAATTACTCATCCATAGGAAGAACAGTGAAATGGAAAACAGTGGCGGCTCGTCAGTTAACTCTCCGCTAACCAACAATCAGCAACAGCGTTCTTACTTTGATACAGTAATAATAATAATAATAATAATAATATATTTATTGACTAAATTACAATATCAAAGACTGTTTTTAGTCAGTCAAAATTACAAATATATAAAATTTATACAATGAGGACATAGATATAAACATAAATATAAAATATAATAACATCAAATATGCAGAAATATAAGAAATATAGTCAATTGGATAAAATATTACTGTTGTTTAAAATATTCTAGGAACTCACTTATCGAATACATCGGGTTTTTTGTTAAAATATCTTTTATTACTTTTTTAAAGTTTGTAAAATTTTGAGTTTTGAGCTTGATGGGTAATGTATTGTAAAATTTAATGCCATAATAATTTTCACTATTTTTAGATCTATCAAGACGTAAAAATTTTTGGTAGATGTTATCTTTATTTCTTGTATTGTAACTATGATCTTCTTCATATGTAGATAGATCTGATTTTTTTTGTGTACATACAGTAGACTTTGAAAAATGTACAAAGAAGGCAAGGTCATAATATTAAAATTAACGAAATGTGAACGGCAATTGAAGTGCGTGCAATTATTCTCAATGCTCGGCGCTGTAGCCTAAAAACTCTCTATGACAATGACGCATGTCGCCAGGCTAATATCCCATAAGACATGTGTGACTGAAACAACCCAAAATATGCCATCAGGAGAATAGGATTTGAAACCGAATTAGCCAGTTGCCTTAGCAAGTAAATTGATTTACACAAAGTACTACATAAATGATTAATGTGTTGCTCCCAAGTTAGTTTCGGATCTACGTAAATACCAAGAAATTTTACGCATGCTTCATTTTCATAAATGTGCTTTCTACAGCTGATGAGCATATTTTCAGTTTTGTCATCGTTCATAGAGAGTTTATTAGATATAAACCAGAGCTTAGCTCCCTCGAAACAGTGACCAGTATCATTTAATAGCTGATCAAAGTCTGATGACCTCAAAACAAAATTAGAGTCATCTACATATAAAATAGATTTTGAATTTGTGGAAATTGATGAAGGCAGGTCATTGATGTATATAATAAACAAGAGAGGTCCTAGAATAGATTCCTGTGGAACTCCATACAAAAGAGACAAACTTTCAGATAATTTATTATTAAATTTAACATATTGAATTCTATTTAAAAGATATGATTCTAAAAGGGAGCAACTTTCAGGTGTGAATCCATATAATGAGAGTTTTTCCAGTAATATAGTGGGACATCCGCAATCAAAAGCAACATAGACGTAAAGATTTGTTAATTTTTGTGAAGAATTTCTGTTTATTAAGTGCTTCTTTAAAAGAAAATTTATTCTCTGTAGGAGAGTTAAGTTTAGATTTTGTATTTAAGGTAATAATTATTAAAAATATAATATATACCATATTTAAAAAGTTCGTATTTTTTATATAAAACAATGAACTTTTTGTGTATATTTTTTATCCTTTATGTCCTTAGACAAATCTGGTGTGTATATTAAAGAGCTTCTTCTTCTTTACTACACCGCCTTTCGAAGCATTATGCAACAACTCGGCGACGGTCAACTCGATGATCGTCAACTCGGCTACGGTCAACTCGATGATCGTCAACTCGGCTACGGTCAACTCGATGACGGTCAACTCGTCGATGGTTAACTTAGCGATGGTGAACTCGGAGACGTTGGAAATCTCATTAAGTTCCAGTACCTGAATTTATTTAATTAGACAGTATTAGAGTATTAAATAGATAAATACAGGGCCGTACTTACATTTTTCGAGGCCTGAGGTGGCTTCTCACGGATAGGTATTAGTGGGGCCCCTAAAATTATGGGGCTTCCAGCTAGCGTCTCATGCACTTGTGCATAAGGCCTTGGATAGGTGGGGTTCTCCCTAAATCAAATAAAAATGTCCATTTTTAAGTGCACATTAAAATTACGGTAGGTATCTGTAAATTTTAGTTAGGTTTACTCAGTCAAATAACAAAAATGTTTTATTACTATATAAATACATGTTCACATTGCAAGGTAAAATAGTTTTGAATACAAATTAAAATCTTTAAGATATTTTTAATAAATCATGGCCACTCATAAATTATTGGCCATCCACTGCCAGGCACTGCACTTCAGGCTTACCACAAAGTAGCAAGTCATACGCGAATGCCAGATAGGGTGAATACACACTACCGCATCCTAGACCCTGGATATGTGCGGCAGCGGCTAATGCACTACGCCGTGCGTCTTCAAAGTGCATAAGGAGCCAAGCAAACAGGCGTTTTGCACAGTGCAGATTAAAAAGTTGGAAACTGATCCGCAGACAGGAATGCCTTCGTTCCACCTAACATGCCTATAATAAGTACCACAAGCTTGATCCTGTGTTCCGGGTACATTTGCCGAAGCTCAAACAGAAGGTCGATGTATTTCTCTCACTTTTCGACCTCTTTGAGAGACATGTTTTTTTCTGTTGGACACGAGAATTCGATTACAAATATCTATCTTGTTTTGTGGTTCAGTAGGACTAGATAAAACTAGTTTATTAAATATGAAATATTAGTTTGAATTGATAAATGTACTATGATTTATTATTATTATTATATTAATAATAAATGTACTAGATTTATTATTATTATTAGTTTAAATTGATAAATGTGCTAATATTTATTTTCATCTTGCACAAGATGATCAGAATTTGGAAATTCCTGAATAAAGTAAATAGATAAATATATTATTATTATTATTTACCGAATATCTTATCGTTTTCAATGCAGTTAAAGGCAGTGGCAAGACACAAGTTTACAAATACATATAAATACACAAAATGACACAAAAATGTACTAAAAATCTGCAAAAGCTGTAAAAAAAAATTCATCCGAAAACGTCGCAAAACGTCTTCCAACGTTTTGTTTTCTATCATCATCGTTGTACACCATGATTCTGGTGTACAACGATGATGAACTTAACTTTTGAAGTGCTTAACTTTTGAAATAATTACAACGTACTACTTGCTTTTCTAAATTTCAAAATATTATGATAACAGGTCAATTTTTACCTCACAACCACTATGAGAATGAGTCTATCCCACTTCTGATGTTATCGTCCTGTATTGTACGGGTGAATACGGACAATAAACCATTTCATATGCGATTCGGTGTTATATTTAAAAAATTGTTGTTTATATTTTACCTGCTCATATATATGTATTTATTATTAGTTAAATTTGAGATAAAACGAATATCACAGACCGTCACCAATAGGAGGTATTAGTCACTATGTATTTCTTGTTTTAGGTTTGCATTTAACATGTATATATTTACAAATAATAATATTTCTCCCAGAGTTGAGCGACAAATAAACTGTCTAGAAAGATTCCACTAAATAAGTCTTAAAATATTAATAAAGTTGATATTGTCAGTATTGAAGTCATGCTGCACCAAACTAAGTTGTTGTGGCTAGAACCCGTCATCATATTGCCAAATACTAGCTCAAAAGGATAATGTATTCTGAACTGGAAGCTCTAGAGGAGTAAGCATTCCAAAACAACGCTACAAAGAGGAACTAAACAACCTCAAATTGTCACCTGGTTTCTGAATCCCAACAATTTTTAAATTTCCGAGACTCGAGACGTTCTTTGAAATGAGTCCTGAGAGTTCCCAAGAATTTTTGCATACAGTTAAAAAATGTCACAAAATGATTTAATGTTAAATTGAAATGATTCCATTTTACGCTAGAGCAGCATATTATCGAACAACTGTAAGACTATAATAAAATTTAGTTTTCCTCAGATTGTTTTTATTTATTACAAAGATACGAAAACACAATTTAAAATTATTAATACAAACATTTTACAAACCTTAAACCTATTATGTATATGAAAATCCGCCTTCTCATTTAACCTCATTTGTATGTCTTATAATAAAGAAACTAGCAATGCTTAAACAGTTTTTAAAAACACCCGTACCGATATCCATATAATCCACATATATAATTAACACGAAAAATAAATACGGTCTGTCTAAGGATACAAAAACCCTGAGTGGGTGTATAGGACGCTGTCTCTCTTTTGCAAGCACACTCAAGTTCATAAATATTATCCACGTCAGTTTAAGGTTATGTTCAAAATTTGTACTGTAAATAGTATTGATGAAATAACTATTACATATAATATCTATTTATAATAAATACAAATACAACTCAGTTAAACTTATGTATCTATATATTATACAATACAGAAAACATAAATACTAAAACGTAAATAATACGTCAACTTATATCTTAGAGTATACTGGTTAGCTAAGATGTCTATTGATTGGTCGGACCGAAACCCGTCTAAAATATTTCAAATTAGTTCACATATTTTCCAAGGTTTTTGTTTAGCTTAGACAGGGAGTACAGTCTGTTTCTTTGGTTTAAGCGGAACTAGGTTTTGAAATCTTTTTTTAGTAAAAGACCACTTCAATCGTTAAAAAGTGGGCCCGTAACAACTGAAAAGAAATTCAAAATTCCATTTAGTTCCGCTTAAACATTTAGGATAGCCTATAGCTCTGTTCCTACAACGATAGACCTCATGTCTACTGTCAAGTCGTAAACTAGTAGTCAGTGGTAGTGGTATACGCATGCGATTTCAGTCGTCAAAGTCGTCCTCTCCTGTATGTCTGGAAGAATTTAACATTTTTAAGCAAAAGAGTCAAGATTTCGAAAAATTAATATTCAGAATTATTGTACAAAATGTCTTGGGCATCTTGGGGTATTTTTTCCGAGTCACGAGACATGAGAAAATGCTTAATTTCTGGAACTTTCGACCCAAGACTGTCCCGGGTCAGAAATCCTAGGAATAGATATAAGTTACTTTTATAATCTTTGGTAATACGAACGGACAAGTGTAGAACGAACTTTTTATGTTCGTTCTACACTTGTCACATATAAAGTCACTCTCATTTCCACTTATCATTATCACCTGATTTGTCTTTGTATGACTTTTTTCACTAAAATAGAAGAGCTAGTTAAAAGGACGCCAGATTCAAATGGCTAAAGATAAAAAACAATAATCGGAAACTGATCTAAGAGCGATTCCAAAGAGTTCTTACAAAAAATGCTTCTAAAAGTGGAAAAGTGTTGGTCTCAGTGTTCAGCTGCTAGAAAGATCTTTTTTGAAAAAAGTTATTTTAATCTCAAAATAACTTATTTATTCATAAAATTTTATGATGCTAGTTCAAGTATTTTTTAATCGTATTATATATTCCATATTGTTTGTGTTCCATAACATTTTAAAGTTTATAAAAGGGTGTCGTGGATTAATTAAATCGGGAAATGTTAATCAATTGTATTGATACATGAAAGAACATTTCACACCCAAACTATTAACTTCTTGGGAGGTTAGTAATTCAATTAATTTCTGCTTATACATACATTTCACAATATGTAACTTACAATAATACTTGAGTAATTAAAAAGTCCATATTTCACCTGAGTGAACACAGAAAAAACAGTACTCTATTATGAGATCATTTCGTGGTATGGAATGTATGTACATTGGTATTGGTAAGAATGAAAATGTCGGGTCAATAAGGTTAATAATTCTCATGTTGAAAATTGTCCGTACGCACTGATTAGATTTGATATTCGTCGGACGTTGTCCATGACTTTTATCCAGTATATTTTCACCTGGGTATAACAGTACTTTACAGGTTCGTACAAGTTAATATTCTATATAATCATGAGGCACATAATCAGGTGAGAAAATCAATGAAATTATTATGACTTGGAAATCCAATTCAATAGACAGTGCTAGGTAGTTAGCGAGGAAATTATATTGTTGGAACTGTAAAAACAGTTAAATACGAGCATGAGTGTTTCAACTGCCTTAAGAATAGATTAGTTCAGTTATGTTAGTCCAAATTATTTCACTGAGATTTATCTTATAGTAGTAAGTCTAATACACTAGCGTCACAAGTGTTTGTATGAGAAAGCAGACATCTTATCGATAATCAGGAATTATATATGTTATTGTCACTCCTCAGTGGAGCATATGGCCTCTACTAAGTGCTTCCATCTGAGTCTATTCTTGGCTAGGTGTTTCAGTTCCACCCAGGTCTTGCCCAAGATTATTAAAGTATAAGGTTGTCTCGTAACTTGTAGTGGTGGGGGTAAATAGACTATAGGCTACGCGTTATCCGTATGCTAAAGGGACGTCAGTCTTTGTTTATCGTATATATTATATACACGTGAAGTTTGATTTTTTGCTATAAATATAAAAATATCGTTTAATTTTTTGATTTTCTACTTGTTTTAATTTATTTTTCTTCGAAAGGAACGTTTCTTCGTTCTATATAAATTTTCTTACATTCATTTTTGATGTGAAGAGACTAATAAGTGAAATATTTCAATATTTTAGTTGTCCCCCCGTAATTACCCTAATATACATCAAATTGAAAAAATGCGTAGAGCAAATAAGATTTGTTTTCTTATAAACAATTTTTATTGTATATTTTTTTCTGTTAAGAGTCTAGTTCTTTTTATAAAGGAAATATTTTAAGTTTTTTAGTACCAGTTTTAACCAAGAAATACCCCATAAGAAAGCAAATTTTGAGATACCATGCCTATATTTGAATCTTGGTTATACTCTATTGTACCAAATGTCCTTAAAATACCTCCAGCCGTTTTTAAAAACAGATATAACCTCCAATTTTATCACTTACTATATTATTATAGCAATTTATTTTTCTATTTTTATTAAATATACCTAAAATTATATTTGTATTCGATTTTATTGTTATTTATTAACTATAATACAAATACACATTACCTTAAATTTTATAGAAATCAGTATAAAATTTCCTTGGGTTTTTATTTATCATTTATTCAGTAGAACTGTCTTGAAATAAATATATATTATGAAAATAGTCAATAAAAATATGTAAAAATGTGTAACATCTATATTAATTCTGTATGCTAGTTTAAACTACGCATAGCCGGCGCTGACGGGCGTGCAAGGCATGCAGTGCATGCGGGCGCCACTGGGAGGGGGGCGCTGACGTGAGATTCGAAAGGGCGCTAAATGACTAAATGAATATAAAAGTAAGGTAGTGAAACGTAATTTTAGAAGTGAGGACCTTTGTTTTTTTAAGTCTTCGTTTGAAATTTAGAAGTGAGAACCTTTTTTTTAACCTTTGCCGCAGACCCTTGCGCCGGCTCTGGTTAAACTAGGCATACCTGTGACGTATTACCTCTCACGCTCTGATTGGTCAGAGCCTCCGTATCCATGACAAACCGTTTCCATGCCGTTTTGGGCCTGCCTCTTCCTTGAATACCTTGCGAGTTTCAGTCAAGGATTCTTTTTGAGGTGTTAGTAGGAATGTCAATATCGATCGCAAGTATTAATACTTTGTACCGGTATAGTTTCGTAATATCGATACTGGTATTGTTATCGGAAAGAAAGCATCGACACTACGTGGTAGCCATTATTTACTATAAAAAGTATTGTGCAGTCAACTCAATCGCAGATATCGATACTTTGTATTGATATCAGTATCGTTTCGTAATATCGACATCGGAAAAAGGATCAATTTTTTGTGGTATATATTAATACCAGTAAAAAAAAAATGATGAGTAGAAAAAATCTTTATTAAAAAGGTAATTAACAACGGCAAATATGTTTGGACAGGCTTGAGCTTAAATGAGAAAGAACAAACAAGTCTTTTTGGATGTTTTTCATGAAAATAGTGACTTTTAGTATTATGTAGTGTTGTGAGTTGCAGTAAATTACTAAAATAATAAATTATCGATTTGAAATTGACACCTAATTATTAAAATTCGAGCATGACACATAGTTAGTTCGTGCTGCTATTTTTAGTAGTTGATTTTAGGCTTAGAGTTTCCGATTAAAGTCAAAACTATTACAACATTAAAAATTTCTTAATATCAAATATTATGATTCACCTATAGGATCGTTGATTCACATTACTATACAAATATTATCGAATATAATTATAACCAATACCAGTAAAAAAATTACCGTCTTTGGTTAGAATGCTCCCTAGGTAGGTTCGTAAATTCTCCATTCGTAAATTCGTTGACTTCGTCAATAATCTTATTTTAGATATACACAACAGGTATTAGCTCCAATAAATAAATTAAATTTTATGAATCTGTTGGATTAATAAATATAATTTACTTTTCTCAATGAATAGTTCAAAATCATCCAGTTTCAAAAATCAAAATTGCCAAGCTGTTAGCCAGCAACGAATTCAGGAATTGTCCAGCTGAGAAAAACATTTCTCTCAAAGGAACAATAATCAAATACATAAGCCGGATGAAAACTGGATGCAGTATCCAGGTGTTAAGGTCAAGCTCTTCGTTCTAATTGTTGTTGGTTGAGGTGGTCTCAAGGCATCCTTTAGAAGGAAAACAGAACCCATTCTCACCTGCAAATCATCTAATGCTATCTAATTAGCAATATACAGAGAGCGGTATTACTTGGGTCGCGCCGAATCGTTCGTGTGCTAGTTTATCATAATTTCCGCAACTAAATATCTCCAGGCTTGAATTATGAGGTCAGAGGACAGTTATCAGGATCTGAAAAACCTCAGATAAGCCTATTTAGTCCCATTAAGTGTAAAGGCCTTCAACATCAGAGACTGATACCACCTATCCTGAGTTTTTCTTGTCCAAATCAGATCTATATCATGTAGTTCGTCATTCCATCTTCTTAACCGTTTACCTCGGCGTCTCTTTCCATCTTGCGGTATCCACAGTCACTTGCCTAGCCCATCTACTCTCTGTTGAACGCATAACATGTCCAGCCCATTTCCATATCAGGTATTATTATAGTAATACTGTATTGATCGTAAGGTTCTCAATACCAGTTGATGATAGCTTAACTTTCAGTATTCTTTTAATTCGCCAATGTGTTTCCAGTCGAAAAAGATGTACCTACTCTACAAATAGCAAACCGAAAGAAGACAGTTAAGAATAAAGAAGACGGAGCAAAATATTAAGGGAAGTCCATATTAGACAATAGAGCTGAAGAAGAAGATGAATAAGAAGATGAAGAAAAAGAAGTTAATAAATATTTATGCGGAGATAGCACATAAATAAGATATTAGAAGTCATGTAAGGGACCATATTAAATTCTAGATGCGACGTTAGGTAATACAAATTAAACTGTGAAGCTGGAACACCATTGAATAGTTTTATGTTTTCTTAATGGGTATAATTTGAAATTGTTCTAACTAGATATTTTTTCTGTAGATAATATTGTGTTATTCGGCGAGATTCCCGCTGTGCGCCGCTGTACGCTGTACCGGTATTCAGAAATTCAAGACGACCTTCGTGACAAAGCAATGGACTGAAACGACATCACAGTATTACGTGTATATGAGTGTAATATTGGAACATGATTGAAACTTAATTAAGTTTGTGTAGACCGTCTGTCATTTTTGTTGGACGAGAGACAGCGGACAACGGACAGCGGACCTCTATCATTGTGTGACAAGTGATGGAGTGCGGGCAGATGAGCAGTGAAGGGGAAACGGGGCATAACCCTGTGGTAGTTTATATGTGTGTCTATGTGTTTGTGCTGTGAGAATACGTTCTCACACACATACATTGGCTCGGTGCAAATGATGAACTAATATAACAAAATACGCCCGCCCATGTCTACACGACCTCTATCTTATAGTAGAATTCCACACGCGATTCCGCAATCAGCACGGTCGCAGGCATACCGCACCATCACACCGTCTTACAGTCTGCTCACTGCTCACTCGACCTATATGAATTCTCTTCGCTATCCATGCACACGTACAGCAGTACCAACACACTCACACAGATACGTATTAACCGGTGTCCGTGTCAGAGTCCGTGGCGTGGCCGGTGCCCGGTGCTCTCTGCTCTCTGTTCTCTGTCCGGGTGCCTGAGCCGAGCACGTAACGTGCGACTCGGATGACCGCTCCATGCCCCCATGCCATTCCATTATCTTTACAACTACACGTTAATACAACACTTTCTCTATTCAAAAACAATTGACTCAACCAACTGAATCAACCGACTGAGGCAGCCAGTCTTATTATAGATCCTCAGACCTCTTCAATGATATATCACATTAATAAACTGAAATATACATTAAGTCGTTAAAAATGTTTTAAATATGAAATGATGTATTGTCAATTTGCGGTCAAGACATGAAATGTCACGATTCAACAAATTCACGATATCTCTTAATTCTAGTTAGATATTCTTTACATTCCAACTAAGTATAGAGAAAGTAAAAATATGTCGAGTTCAGGTTGAGAGTGTCATAATTCATGAAACAATCCCGCGTTGTGATTGATTTTAGTAATGTTAATGTATTATTCTGTCGTTATGATCAATGAAACACGTCCTACTCTTGTCCGTATTGTGTTGTCTGCTGTTACTTTCTGTATCTAACTCACTGCAACGGTGCCATTGTGTGCGACTTGCAACGCAAAGATATACATTTAGGAATTTCTAACGAACAACGTTGTCTTCCGGCACTATTCGTTCGGAATAATTTACAGAAGGTCGACCATTTGTTACGAAACACACCGGGCGAACGTCGGACGTTGAATATCGATACACGACCTATTATACGGATGGGTAGAGCATAAATATATGGAAACATCCACCAGCGATCGCCGACGCTCGCAGTCACTCAGGTGCACACCACTGCTGCCTGGCGTCTTCCTTTGTGGATCAAGAACCGAATACGAGCAAAGGGTCGACAACAATCCACAGTACGCAGTCCGCAGTCCGCAGCCCGTAACTCCTAACCCACAGCGGACTGTCATTGTCGGAGTGTAATTAATGGTTGAAGTGGTGTGCCGTTGTTGTCTTAAAAAGGTGTTGATAGAAGGGTTAGTTGGTTGAATTGAGCTGAGATTGGTTATGCGTAAAACTGCCACGACAGCAACAGTGCCACTACTATCAATCATCGGGAGTATTGCTAATGACACGCCGACGCCGGCGGCTCGGCGTCGTACGTTCTGTATCGCACACAGTGCGGGTTGACTCTACCTACTGACACAACTGATATTTTTAAAGCACGCTGCTGTAAAATTCTATTAAAACAATGCGATTTGTCGCAGTGGATAATAAATGATGGCAGCATTGCACGGCACACTACACCTTGCGGCCTGCGAATTCTAAAACAGTAATCTGTATGATGTACTGAATATATATTCGTGATTCATTTAGCGATAGTGCTGGTTGCGACATTCAAGAAATGTAAAAATGTTTGTATATTGGTATGTGCAGTGTTTTTCTATAGACAGTCGCCGGTGTACGTTTACAAAAATCGTTGCACAGTATTTTAAAATTACAGTATGTCCATTTGCTTAATTGAAATACGCAGTGTACTCGTTTGAGACTACTGAAAAGTCAAACCGGTACTGAATAGGGTGGTGCTAGTTAGAATAAATGTAATGTAGCCTTTTCACGTAGATACCTTCTGAACGAAAGGGAAACTCGTGTTTTATTTGCGCATTGGTCCATTCGTTTTTATACGGCAGCGTTCATTTATGTGTGGACGACAAGAGGTTCATTCTGTTCATTATACGTGGGCACACAGGTCTCTAAGGACATACGCAATTACTCATTCAGCGCTGAACAATGTGCAACTTCAGTGATCTTTAGTCTTTTTCTTGCGCGGTTCATTTTTAAAGGGTTCAGTTCACGAAGTAAATTCATATGCTCTTAGTGTATGCTGAGCGTCAGCCCTTCTCTTCTGACGCCGTACAACCGTACCACCGTACCAGCGTACCACCGCACCCCTCATTCAGACACAGAGATTCTAGAACTTCTCGAGCCCGTGAGAGTAAGCAACAAACTCCAGTGCCAGTGCTGTAACGCGAAAGCCTCCGGAACTCGGTGATAGATGACTTCTGTTGGGAAACGCAGTTTCAATTAAATTTACTAATTATTTCGAAACACGCTGTTCATGGCAGTAAAACGGGATTTGCAAAAAAACACTTAGTTTTTAGAGCAACGTGACTGAACGTCTGTCGTGATTCTAAATCTAACGCAACGACATGACGCGTATACTGATGGCATAGAACGTACGACGTGCAGGACGTAGGTAAGCGGGTGGCAGTAGGCGGCATGAGGTATGCGGATGGCGGAAAGCATGCGAACACTTGTTCACCTGCGAGTTGGACGGCTCTCCGGTGTGCCACTCTGATCGGAATGATGGAATCTTTTAACTACCAAACGTGCAACTAGGGGGAAATAGCCATGATTGAAGAGAGTGGCGACGGTGGACGAACATAGTCCGTTCGGTGGACGACACGTAAGGTTCAGAATCGAGCGGCGAGCGTATCAGATGCGTGCCGCACCGTGACCTACCATCTCTAACGCACAAGGGTGACGTTCACTGCCCGGGTAGCTACATTATGAAACACTTGGCGGTATTTTTTATTGGCATATAAACACGATATCAATATGTCACTGTGTTTTACATCCCTCTTAACCTAACAGGGGAGGCTGATCGGTTTCAGAAGGCCAAGTGATTGCGACTGCTAATAGCTCTATGCATTATTTCACATATTCGTACACAGTATACGTACTGTCGTATATAACATGTTCAGGGAGAGACAAGGGCACGCAGGCGGTTATCTGCTAGCGAGCATCACCTGCAGGGAGGTCTCCGGTAACTAACCGCAAAGGAAAAAAACGTGCACGCTGTACACTTCACATTACACAGTGCAGCTTCATGACATGGCGGAAGAGGAACTGTTTTTATATGAGCTAGACGCGAGATTCACTTTTCCGCTGCGTAATTTATTCATCGATGGTTATGTAATAAATAAGCAAGGGGTGCGAAATAGCCAGATAAAGTCGGTTGTATAAAGAGACGCAGCAGCGAGACAGAAATGGAGAAAGATGAATGAGCCCCAAGATATTATATTCAGACGAGACACTTTCCTGACATTGAAAAGTAGCTGTTTATCAAAATATACAGAAAATACAAACGCAGAGCGCATAAGAAAATGAGAAAGCACCACAGTGTAATGCGAGACGAGAAGAAGGCAAAGCAAGTAATGGTAAAACAAAACATGTTTTTAGAGAACGAAGAATGCATGAAGTTTAGATACCATATGTCATTTTATCGCAGTAGAATGGGGAGGTGGACGACGGACAGCAAGAAACATGTTCCAACAGCACGTGACAGGATCGGATGGAGCGGGTGGTCGATGTGGGCATGCAGGGATGTTGAGATGTAGGGTTGTGGGGTGCGGACCGTCCGTTTCACTCCCCACGGCCACGAAGGCGCTAACGACTAACGTGTGTGGTAAGAGAGTATTGGCCGGCATTAGGAGGCCATCAGTGACGTGCCCGGTGCCAGTCTATCAGCCAGCAATAATTGAGTATTGATCTGTTGTGAGAAAGTGAAGCACCAGACGGCAATTCTTGCTCCAAACAACCGTCTCTCCGCCACTCACTACACATTCCACAATTTCTCGGAGCTTTTCGCACTCTCACTCGTACACGACTCATCTCGCCTGTCTGATGGATGAACGTAGACAGGACGACCAGCAGAACATCTGTACCGCCGACAACAAGATCACTCGGACACAATACTTATACTTTATATAGTTATAACATTCGATAATTAGTATTCTTACATGCATACATAAGCAAGGTCCGTGCTATATATCCTTGGCTTTTATGTCATACATACAGTGCTCCTTTAACGTTCCACAGTACGGATACCCCACGGGTAAAATATCCTTTTATATTAGTAATTTACTATTTTCTTTTAACTGCCGTAAATGTCCAACGGTCATCAGTGCTGACCATTACGTTTCGGTCGAATGCCGTTACCCAGTTTCCACCCTTCACAGAGTTTCCCGCTGCATAGCTACCCTGTTCACGTTCACAGCGAGAACGACAAGGCGTTATTCGCTGTTTCTATAATGCAACTTCACAGACAGTTGCTTAACATTGTGAAGAATGTGACTGTCTAGTTCTTACCGCAACGAAAAGAACGAGTGGGGTTCGTCAAGCGAGCTTACAGATTTTGAAATGCCGATCGATATCAGCAGTCCTGTGCTATCCCACGCACTGTGGAAAACAGAGGGCAAAGAGCACAATTTCTCAAACCGAATCTCTATCGGTTGAGTGCTCTCGATACTAAAATAGCCTTGTGATTGCACATCGTTCATTAACGGTCCTACCCTGTCTTCTGGGCCGAGGTTATTCTATGGCCATTCTCATCTGACGTATAGAGTACAAGGAAGTTCTTTCCTTCATCCTGCCTCTGCCTTCACTCCTTACTCCACGACACTTCATCGCTGCCTGTGCTATTGCTATTATCACCTCACTTTCGTCTCGGACGTCCGACACAACAACCGGCCCAATTAATAGAAACACGGAGGAATGTGACCAGAATAATGGCAGGAGACAGTCGCGAACGCCAGAACCCTCTTAGACTGAGGCGACAGCCACCCTCGACCGAAGTTGACGTCGGCTTGTACAACAAGTCTTATGGTTAGCCCAGCTCTAAGTAAATTATTAAAAAAGAGCTTTTTATTAGAGCCATTTTTCCATCTTAATAACACTATTAATTAAGAGATTTTTATGGAATTATTTCTGAAATAACGGCTCAAGTTTTAAGATATTAAAACGCTAAGATGACTAGTTATATACATTATCTCATCCTAAGCAGTTAGAAACACCCTAAAAGTAAAAATGAATTCAGGAAATGTAAAAATAAAATCTGTTCGGATTGACGGAAAAATTTAACGAGTTCTATTAAATTCGGAATTCAACTGAAAATGCCCCGAATATATAAAGTGACAAAAACAATTCCAAACCATTAAACACGTACATCTGTCAACGGAAAAGTGGCAATCTGACAATTTGTTGACCCTACACAGTAGATCAGTCTGGTTGTGTAAGCTTATTACAGTTGAACAGACGAACAAAACAGAATTGAGGGCTGGTGAGCTCGAAAACGAAAGATCGCCAGTCACTGTACCACGCACTTGCGGTTTTCATATCGATGACGAACGACGATACAAGAGAAAAAAATAAGAGAATCATGGTGGAACGAAGACTTGTATCGGAAGACATGTTTTTGTTCCGACACCAAATTTTTCAGTCCATTAGTCGAATGTTGGCCACCACAACTAACGGTCGTGAGCTTTGCTCTAAGAATCGATCACTACAGCATTACAACACTATCCGAGCTTTCTCGTGGCTCACTATGATAAATGTTCTGAATCATTTATCAATCGCAATTTTCATTTTCACTAATGCTAAAACTTTTAGTATTTACATATTCTGGTGCATATAATTAACATAATACCCTGAAAATATTTTGCCTCCATTCCTATTATTCATTCAGGTCGAAAATTTATCCTCTAATTATGTACATGGAAAAGCACTGCATTCATGCAGGATTATTAATTATTGTTCGTACAACGTGAATGAAGCAATTTCAAACCTAATTGAAGGATCGTATTAAAAATAACGAATAGTAGGTATTATATAGATCTATATTGATAATTGAATCAAAATATTGACTAAAAATAAATAGATGGAACGTCCGCAAAATATTAGTTTAAAAAATTTAACTAACTATATCATTTGCATAGGGATTGAAACATTCCATTACTTTTTTTTACCGACCGTCAACATATATAAGGAAGGTATCGTGATACCGATTTTGACATTTCGAGATTTCGATGGATCTCCACGAATTGAGGTCCCTACATAACGTTTTGACTATTTTTAGAATGATGTCTATCGGACTGTCTGTCTGTCTGTCTGTCGGTCCGTGTACACGTACAGAGCAAATTCGGCTAAATGGATTTTTATGAAACTTCATATTTAAGCTTTTGACATCAATGGCACGAGTTGATCAACATTTAGAAATGGGAGTTTACTCGTGTCGGTTTTAAGATTTTTGCGAATATATCAAAACAGAGAAATATTTCGAAAAAAATTATTTAACAAAAGTTGCTATAAAAGCAATAACTAACAACTTTTATTTAAAACATTTTTTGATAAAGCAGCATAAATTAAACAAGTACTTCGTGATGGCGGTCGGTCCTGTGGTGGCCACAGCTGATATTTTATTTTTATTTAGGATATTTTCTGGTATTAGGTTAGTGGAGCTTGAATATTATTCTTGGGTTGTTAGTTTCAATATTTCTTGCCACTTTTTAGAGTTTTGTAGGTATGACCAAAAACTCTTTTAACACTCTGTGTTTGTTTGTGCGGCTGAAGTTTGGCATGTTTGTACAAATCTTTGACCCACATGTAGGAAAACTATTGAGAGTTAAAAAAAAAATCGCAGGAAAAATATAAACAAATATGTATTTAACAAAAAAAAAAATATTTTTTAAATTTTTTTGGTGTGGGTACAAAGTTAGTTAGTTAAAAATTTTGACGCACAGCAACAATGGCTATTTACGCCTAACACAGCCTATCTAATTGAGTAGAATATACATTAAAAAATATGTGAGGTGCCGAAATAGTTCAACAGAAATTTATGATCAGGATATTTTTTGAAAAATATAATTTTTTTTGTGTTAATATAATATATATATAAAAAATACTAGCTGAGTACCCGTGCTTCGCTACGGTATATTGACAGTTTGCCATCATCGTGCAATTATTATAAGTCATGGTTCTTTATAGATCACATTGCTGACTCTCTCCTCAGGTGTAGATTCACCCCGTTAGAGGCTCATTAGTGTAAAATTCGTAGTTTGTTTCTAAACATGTGCACGGGTAACTTTTATAAGCAAAAACCTAGTCGATATCTCATCTGTCCTAAGAGATATCGAGGAATTCGTAAAAAAACATTATATTCTTCTTCACCCCATAGGGGTCGAAAAATCCTTTCTTAGTGGGTTCTTACGTCATATCCAGAAATGTAGTCTTGGAATTTATTATTTCTAATAAAAAATTCTTTAGGAATGAAATTTAAAAAACTGTCAGAACACTATCGAAAGATTTTAAAAAGTCACCTATATGCCAGAAAGGAATGGTATAATTCAAGAAGCACAGGAGATATAAAGGGTTCGATGCTTACGTTATGGAAGGAATATGTTCCCGGAATTCCATGTATCTAATCAAAAATATACCTATTTCCCCTTTAAAGATAAAAAAACATTTAAAAAACTTTTTAAAGATAAGAAAAAAATATATATACCAAAAAGGAATGTTATAACTCAACAAACAAATAAGTTACGAAACATTATATAAGTCGCCCTGATTTAATGTAGTTTCGCCCCGTTAAGTGTTGATTGAAGCAAAATCCTAAATTACATTTGTATACATGCGTACGGGTAACCATAGTAAGTAAAAAGTAAGTCGTTATTTCATCAAGAGATATTAAGAAATCCGTTTTCACCCCCTAGGGGTCGAATTTCGAGACATCTCTTCTTAGTGGTTGCTTACATCATGGAAGAAATATAGCCCCCGAATTTCAATTGTCTACTAAAAAATACCAATGTACCAATGAAATTTAGGGAAATATAAAAAATGCAATTTAGGGGTGAAATATAAAAAAAAAAACGATCAAAATGAAATGATCTTGAAACTAAAGATAATAAAATGACACCTAAATGCGAAAAAGTACAACATAGTTATAGTAAAATAAAGACAGAAGCTACAAAGAGTTCTATAATTCACCCCGAATCTAGAATCGCCCCTTTAGGGATTGATGATTAGAGCAAAATCCTGAATTTAATTTTTAAACACATTTACGGATACCATTTTAAGCAAAATCCAAATCAATATACCATTGGGCCTAAGAGATAATGAAGAATCCGAGGAAAAACATTTTATCACTTTTTATCCCCTAGGGGTCGAATTTCGAAAAAATCCATATAAGCGGGTGCTTGCGACATGGAGAGAATATATTTCCTGAATTTCATATCTCTATGTGAAGGGACATTTTTTCGAATAAAAAATACCAATTTACCCCTTTAAGGATGAATTTTTAAAAAAATTCAAAACGCTTTCTAAATATTTTAAATAGAAAATTATGTACCAAAATGGAATGAACTCCAAATGTAGATTCACCACTTTAGGGGTTGATTACGGCAAAATCCTGAATTACTATTTCAAAAATGGGTAACCTTTGTAATCATAAACTAAGTCAATATCTCATTGGTCTTAAGGTATATTGAGGAATACTTCAAATCACATTTCACCCCTTAGGGCTCGAATTCGAAAAATCTCTTCTTAGTGGGTGCTTACATCACGGAAGGAATATACTTCCCGAATTTCATGTCTCTATATCCAAGGGAAGTTCTATCGAATATAGCGGGAAGTTACCCATTTATAAATACCCATTTAACCCCACCTCCCATTTACATTTAGAGGTGAAATTTTAAAATACTGTCAATACTATCTCGAGATATTTGAAAAAGACATCGGTGTGCCAAAAATGTTATAACTTAATAAACACAGGAAACACGACGATTTGTATAATTCACCCCGATTGTAGACCCCTATAGGGGTTGATACGGACAAAATCCTGAAATACGTTTTTCGGTATTTGGATGGGTATTCTTTGTAAGCAAAATCCAAGACGATATCTTATTGGTCCTAAGAGGTATTGAGGAATCCTTGAAATCACATTTCACCCCTTTTCACTTCTTAGGGGTGGAATTTCGAAAAATCCCGTCTTAGTGGGTGCTTACGTCATGGAGGGAATATACGTCACGAATTTTATTTATCTATGTCCAAGGGATGTTCAATCGAATACAAAATTCCCATTTACCCCTTAAGGGTGAAATTTTAAAAACTGTCAATACCATTTCGAGATATTTTGAAGACACCTATATGCCAAAAGGAATTTTATAATTCAACAAACACAGGGAATATGATGGGTTGTATAAATTCCCCTGTTCGGAAATTCACCACTTTAGGGCTTGATTAGAACAAAATCCTGAAATAAGTTTTTCAACATTTATATCGGTAATCCTTGTAAGTAAAAACCAAGACGATATCTTATTAGTCCGTAGAGATATTTAGAAATCCTTGAAATTACATTTCACCCCTTAGGGGTTGAATTTCGAAAAATCATGTCTTAGTGTATGCTTACCTCATGGAGGGAATATACTTTGCGAATATCATGTATCTATGTCCAAGGGATGTTCTATCAAATAAAAAATATCCTTTTACCCTTTTAGGGGTGAAATTTTGAAAAACTGTCAAAACTATTTCGAGTTATTTTAAAAAGGCATCTATATGCCAAATAGGAATTTAATAACTCAACAAACACAGGAAATACGTCGGGTTCTATAATTCTCCCTGATTGTAGATTCACCCTTTTTAGGGGATGAATAGAACAAAATCCTGAAATAAGTTTTTCAACATTTATAATGATAATATTTATAAGCAAAAATCAAGGCGATATATTATTGGACCTGTGAGATATCGAGGAACCCGTGAAAATACATTTTACCCCATTTCACCCCTTAGGGGTTGAATTTCTAGAAATAATTTCTTAGGGGGTTGTTAAGTCATAAAAGGGTTATACTTCCCGAATTTTATGTTTCTCTGTCTAGACGACATTCTATCGAATATAAAATATTAAGTTACCCCTTTAGGGGTAAAATTTAAAAAAAACGGTCAAAACAATTTTTAAATATTTTAAAAAGACACCTATATGCCGAAAAGAAATGTTATAACACAACAAACACAGAAGAGGCGAAGGGTTCTATAATTCACCCCTTTAGGGGTTGATTAGTACAAAATCCTGAAAAATAAGTTTTTCAACATTTATGTGGGTAGTCTTTGTAAGCAAAAGCAAGGTGATATATTCTTGACCTAACAGATACTGAGGAATCCGTGAAAACACATTTCACCCCTTATCACCCCTGAGAGGTCGAATTTCGAAAAATCGTTTCTTAGGGGGTTCTTAAGTCGGAAAAGGGATATACTCCCCGAATTTTATGTTTCTTTGTCTAGACGACATTCTATCGAATAAAAAATACCAATTTACCCTTTTAGGGGTGAAATTTAAAAAAACGGTCAAAACACTTTCTAAATATTTTAAAAAGACACCTATATGCCAAGAAAGAATGTTATAACACAATAAACACAGAAGATGCGAAGGGTTCTATAATTTACCCTGATTGTAGATTCACCCCTTTAGGGGTTGATTAGGACAAAATCCTGAAAAGTAAGTTTTTCAATATTTATGTGGGTAGTCTTTTTAAGCAAAAGCAAGGCGATATATTCTTGACCTAACAGATACTGAGGAATCCGTGAAAACACATTTCACCCCTTTTCACCCCTGAGAGGCCGAATTTCGAAAAATCATTTCTTAAAGGGTCCTTAAGTCATAAAAGGGATATACTCCCCGAATTTTATTTTTCTTTGTCTAGACGACATCTTATCGAATAAAATATGCCAATTTACCCCTTTAGGGGTGGAATTTAAAAAAACGGTCAAAACACTTTCTAAATATTTTAAAAAGACACCTTTATGCCAAAAAGGAATGTTATAACACAATAAACACAGAAGATGCGAAGGGTGCTATAATTTACCCTGATTGTAGATTCACCCCTTTAGGGGTTGATTATGACAAAATCCTGAAATAAGTTTTTTAATATTTATGTGGGTAGTGTTTGTAAGCAAAAACAAGGCGATATATTCTTGACCTAACAGATACTGAGGAATCCGTGAAAACACATTTCACCCCTTTTCACCCCTGAGAGGCAGAATTTCGAAAAATCATTTCTTAAGGGGTCCTTAAGTCATAAAAGGGATATATTCCCCGAATTTTATTTTTCTTTGCCTAGACGACATCTTATCGAATAAAAAATGCCAATTTACCCCTTTAGGGGTGGAATTTAAAAAAACGGTCAAAACACTTTCTAAATATTTTAAAAAGACATCTTTATGCCAAAAAGGAATGTTATAACACAATAAACACAGAAGATGCGAAGGGTGCTATAATTTACCCTGATTGTAGATTCACCCCTTTAGGGGTTGATTAGGACAAAATCCTGAAATAAGTTTTTTAATATTTACATGCGTAATTACTGTAAGCAAAAACCAAGTCGATATCTTATTGGACCTAAGAGATATTAAGGAAACCGTGAAGCCACATTTTACCCCTTTTTACCCCCTTTTCACCCACTTAGAGGATGAGTTTCGAAAAATCCGTTCTTAGTGGGTGCTTACGTCATGGAGGGAATATACTCGCCGAATTTCATGATTATTGGTCCAGTGGTTTGGGCTGGGCGTTGATTATGAGTAGGTAGCTTAGTTACGATTTTATATATATAGATAATATACAAGGTGAATCAAAAGAAATTTTATATTTAGTGGATCGATTAAAAAAAAGTAAGCCGTATATAGAAAAAATGTTTATTAATTATTAAAATACACTTTTTGGGGATTTATTTCTTAAAAATAATATCGTCTAAATGTAGACCCTCGCGTTCTCGGCACTCATTTAATCGAACAGTAAAATTACTTATGACGTCTCGGCAGGTGGACTCAGGGATGACTGCCATTTCGTGACGGATATTTTCTTTCAAATGCGCCAGTGAAGTCGGTTTATTGGCGTAAACTTTAGATTTAAGATAACCCCATAGGAAAAAGTCCATAGGGGTTAAATCTGGACTGCGTGGAGGCCAATTTATGTCACCTCTCCGGGAGATCAATTTGCCTGAGAAAATTTCACGAACACGTGGCAGAGACATATTGGACGTGTGTGAAGTTGCTCCGTCCTGTTGGAACCATGTTCTTTGGTTATAGCCATGAAAGTTTTGCAGTTCAGGTACCAAGAAGTTGTCTAACATCTCCACATAACGCTCTGAATTCACTGTAACTGCACGCCCCCTTTCGTCTTCAAAAAAGTAAGGGCCGATAATTCCTCGCGCCGACTTCGCAGCCCATACGGTCACTTTAGGCGAATGTAGGGGTTTCTGCTGTTTGCGTTTCGGATTCGTTACACTCCAGTAGCGGCAGTTCTGCTTATTTACGTGGCCATTAAGATGAATGAGCTTCATCCGTAAACAAAATGTTGGTAAACGTTGAAAATCGCTCAATCACTTGATTTACGAAATTAAGCCTCTGACTGGCATCTTGGGGCTTTATTTCTTGCACCAATTGAATTTTGTAGGGGTGCAGCTTTAGGTCTTTGTACATAATGCGATGTAATGATGATCTATGCACATTTAAAGCACTTGCGCGTTTCCGAATTGAAAGGTTCGGGTCGTCACGAACAGACTGATTAACATTCTCCACGTTTTCTACCGTTCTTGATAACCTAGGTCGCCCGGATTTTGATTTATCCAGCGTTGTACCAGTCTCTTCAAACTTTTTAACCCAATGTCGAATGAGAGGAATGCTTGGCGCATCATATAAGTGGCGAAAACCTCGAATACTGCAGAATTTTCTACGCGCTGCAGTCGCCGAATCACCGTTTTTGTAAAACTCTAGCACGCATAACGCGCGGTCTGCTCCCGAGAAACGCTCCATAGCGATTGAATTCCCAAGAGCCAGGCTACCGATTGACATAACTCCCGCGCCCCTCGGATACGTTGCGTTCACGCAGTAAGCTAAATAAATATAAAATTTTTTTTGAGACACCTTGTATATAAGTTTTGAAAATATATTATGTGGTATCAAAAGCAAGCTCTTAAAACGTAAATTAAGGAACGAAAAGTAGTTTTTTTTTTAAATTTCTTTATTTTAACACGGTTTTTGCCAAAAATGTACTAAAAAAACTATTGTCTCACACCGTATAACTCAGAAGGGCTAACCGAAAAATCATAAAAATAATAATACAATAATACACATTAGTGTGAACCGAAATAATACAACAGAAATTTTTGATCTGATAATTATTTCGAAAGTTATAGAATTTTGCAACATTTGACTGGAGAACCGGGTAGCTATAGCAGGATCTTGATGCGAGTGTATCTAGTAACTTAAGTTCACTAGTAATTCTCTAGATGGAAGCACGTGCGTATTCTTTCAAAAGTTATTGAATTTAATGATTTTTAGGGTTTTGTAGGTATGACCAAAAAACCCTTATACCGTCATTTTGTCGTCTGTCTGTCTGTTTGTCTGTCTGTTCGGTAAAAATTGTAGCCAAACGGCTAAACCTAGAGAGTTGAAATTTGGCATGCTTATACAACTCTTTGACCAGCACATGGGAAAAATACTAAAAGATATCTCCCTAAAAATATAAACAAATATCTGCTCATTGAAAAAAATATATTTTTTTAAAATTCTGAGTAGGTTATCAAATGAAAGCCCTTAGTACGTGGATTAACGATCAAAATTTTATTTTTGCAACATAAATGATTTAGACGCGATTTTTTCCAAAATTGTGCAAACAAATCTTGTCCCACACCATGTAGCCCAGATGGTTTAAACTAAAAATCTGAAAAAATTCTAAGTAATGTACCTAAATTTGTGTGAACCGGAATGGTATAACAGGAATTTTTTATCAGATTATGTTTCCGGAAAATAACGCATTTTTTGTGTTTTTTGCTTGACTACGTATAATATTTAATACCTTATCTAAGACAGTTAAACAGCATGCTTTGATAGTGTAATCTCTAGCATGCTCGCGTTCTAGTTCGCCCCGCTCTCAAGGCAATTTTATTTTTTCTGTTTTTTTTTTTTGAATTTTTATTTTGTTTAAATTATTTTTTCAAAATTCTAGTTTGGGCAAATGTTGCATTTAATTTTTAAAAGCATAAATTTAATAACCAGGGGAGATTGTTGAAATTGAATACACGAAATCAGAGGGGCGGGGTTATGACTTAAAACAACCAATGGAACCCATAGACGTAATTTTGAAAATCTTAATGAACCTTGCTATATATATAAAAAAATACTGCACATATTTAGAAACCTAAATAATGGAATTAGGCATTCGAATTAAAATTAACAAAAATAATAATAATAATAATAATGTTAATAAAAAAACATAAAATTAGTTTCGGCATCCCAAATAATCATCATTCAATTACTAAATGCTTGCGAAACCCTGAAATGTGTGAAAATTCACACTTCACATCAATTTTTAATATGTACCCATAGTTTGTTATCACTTACTAAATACCTATAAAACCCTGAAATGTATGAAAATTCACACTTCACATCAATTTCTATATTGTGTCATAATCATCGTGTCTTCCCATTCTGCACCTCTTTCCGCTACTGATCTCTACATTTCTTCTTTCCAAGTTCTTCTTAGATTTCATGTAACCGTTGTTTTTGATTTTCTTGTTTAATTTTTTTTTTTACTTCTCTTTTATTGTCCATTCTGCCAACATGTCCATACCACCTTATCTAACTTTGTTTTTCATTATTTTTATACAAATTAAGCCTTAGAAACTATAAATACACACACAAACATCCATGCCATCACCGGAAAACGAACCCAAATTCCTTGGGGTAACAATCAGCGCATCACTACACTGACCGCTACACAATGATGACCGACTTTGTTCAACTATTAACTCCTTCTGCTTTCTTGAAAATACGTACTCTATCGAGTGAATTTTTTATAACGTGATGCAAAGTGCAAATATTGTTTATCTACAACCATAAAATAATAAACGCAATATGTGTCCAACTGTAAATACATAAAGCTGCTCATACTACACGTCATCTATAATGAGATGCGCACAGGGCCGTCCTAAGATATTCGGCGCCCGTGGGCTACTAAAAATAATGCGCCCCTCTTCATAAGAAAATACATAACCAGAACCGTAGCAATGTTTTTGGCGCCCTTGGTAAATAAATTAGATTGATTAAACAAAAAACAAAGGTCTTGACTTTCCCAAATTCAAGTGAAGAGCAAAAAAAGGTCCTCATCTCTGCAATAGCGCTCCTGGCAAGTGCCAACCCGTTCTGTACATAACACCAATAAATATGCCGCCTCCAGAAAGGTTACGCCCCGGGGCTGTAGCCCATTTAGCCCTGTGATTAGGGCTGCCCTGGATGCGCATGCGTCCTCAACCGTGAATAATGAACGTATTATACACGGTTTAATACAAGTTTTTTTAGTAAGCCAGTTAAAATATTTGGCACACAGCAACAATGGTTATTTTTGCTTTTCACAGCCTCATATAACTAGAATATTATTCATAAGTTGAATAAATAAAACAATAAATAAATAAATACAGTTTAAACATTGTTGTAGGTTGCAATCAACTGATGGTAGCCATCTTGATGAAGTCAGTTCTGAAGTTTTACAATTGACGCTACAATTTAGATATTTTTAAATTAAATTGACCATTTTTCTAATAATTCAGGACTCGAAATGTATCAGAGATATTCGGAACGGTGTTCTGGTTCGAGAATTTATGAAAAATATCGTTCCGGTTCGTGAAATTATTAAAAACATTGTTTCTTTATTGTTTCTTTTTGGTCGCACAATAACTTAAACTTTCGAATCCTGGAATTAAATTCTTTTTGAAATCTTTTTATAAAAAATTTACTTAGTCATTATCAAAAACTATATATTCGTAGATGAAATATTGTATTTGAATCGTATGTAATGGCTATATTACCTCGCCTTCGGCTCATGTTGTAAACTTAATCCTCAGGTAAACCCTTGTTAATTTTTTTTTTCTTCTATTTTTCATTCAAGAGAGTCATTATAAAACTGAATTGAGTGTTATAATGAGTTTCATTATGACACTAAACATTTTAATTCATAAAATTGGTAAAATTGGTACAATAACCTATAAGTTTTACCAAACCTAGAAAAATATAAAACTGCTAAACCAGTTCGGCCAACCACTATATTCACAAACCAAATTCCCTAATCGAGAATGTTGTTTGATTTTATAATTTATTATTTTAAAAGGCATGAAAAAGCAAAATAGTAAAAATATTATAAAAACTCGTTACGTAAGGCTTTTTGCCGCACTTGTTGATTAGAAAACTCGTTTTTTAATTTCGATGCGCGCATTAAAATCATGTCTTATGAAACTTGTGTACTATTTAGGTCTTGAATGATTGATAGCTTGTTTTTATATATTTACTTCGGTAGCACAGAGGCAACGACCCTGCTTCTCGTGCTAAAGGTCCCAGGTTTGATTCCCGGGCAGCGCATGGATATTTGTATTCGTTTTTTTCACCTCACTCACATAAAAAAATCACATAAATTTGTCATCATTCCTAATCCGGATTGGGTCACCGTGGGAGTTGTAGATCTGAAACTTCACCCTTCAGAGTGAAAGACCCGTGTCCAATGTAAAGAAGCAGTGCGGTAGTGAAAACTACGGCTCCGTGAAACTACTGTGGAACGTTTATGAGCTGATGAAGTAATATCCTCACAGGAAAAACTTTGGAAGCGTTACGTTGGACGAACCCACCGAATTTCCACGTTCCTGGAAATTATACGTTCTTCCAAAATTTCATATTTTGATTGGGTATTTTTTCAGATTTCGTCAGATCTAAAGTTGACATTATAATAGTTTACTGTTCATATCTGGAGAGTGATACATAACTTAAAATAACGCTACATAACATAAGTAATATAACATACACTTACACAGTTAAAATTGCATACAGTAGTGTAAATAAACTGTTTACCAAGTCAAAGACTTCATTAGACTTTAGTCATTTTATAATAAACGTAATTTACTGCTACATGTATGTTGCACTTTCGCTGCTTCCTTCTTTCTACTAAATCTCTAACGTAACTTCTCGACTGGAATAATCAGTTTCTGATATTGTGTTATTATAACTGTTCATTGTTAAGTTAAGGATAGTGACTAATTATTTTCTCGCTACATTTATTACTAGTTACTCAGTGTAATAAACTGAAACATTGCACAAAAATGATGACATTTAACTGTAATTTAGATGAGTTATATTCTTTTCTTATTGAATTGAATTGGTTATTTGACAAGAATTACTTCTTACGTATTATTTAATCATTATAAAATGTGTCAGTTTACGAAAATAATATAAGTGTAATCACGTGAAGCATAAATTACGCTATACTGCGCAAGCGCGCACCCATGATATTGGGTGGGGGGATTAGAAGACAAAATAGTTTTATAGAAGCAGCGATCGGGAAATTACTCGGTAACAAGTGATGACAAAAAGCATTTTACTTGCAAAATGCAAGAGATGACCTGAAAAAAAGTCCTCATTTCCAAAACACAAATGTTGACCAACAAAAAAAATCTCTCCAGAATGCAAGTGTTAATCTAGAAAAACAAAACGTCCTCACATCAAAAATACAAGTATTGACCAAAAAAATCCTTGGTCCTCATTTTCAAAATGCGAGTGTTGACCTAAAAATAGTCCGCACTTCCAATATAATGACTACAAGTAATGACTAAAAAAAAGCTGACGAGCTCTAGAATTCAAGTGATTCTCAAAAGCACTAAAAACACGTGTTATTTGAGTCCTTGAGGGGTTCAATTCTTTGACTCTTGAGGGGGGGGGGGCTCAAGCACCTGACGCTTCTATTCCGCGCCACTTCCGCAGTCGTAATTCGCAATCGAAGAGGCTATACATGTGTTTGACCGCTCAAACAATCCGTAAATACGAGTTAGTTAGTTAGTTAAAATTTTTGGTGCACAGCAACAAAGGCTATTTGCGCCTAACGCAGCCCATTTACGTGACTACACTACATATTAAAAAACAATAAATTAAACGATAAATAAATAGATAAAATCAGTAAATTTACACATACTTAATAAAAGAAATCTTGCACTGACAAACACAAGTAAATAATATAAAAAGTCTGTTCGAAAATTTGAACAGACTCAGGGTGATGGTAAGAGGCTGTAAAGGGGCCAATTACCATCGAATATCACAGTCAATAACTAGGAACACATTAAAATAAGGTGCAAGACTTCACACATAAAACAATAAGTTCGATTCTCTCAGGATGAGTATCAGCCTATCCATGAGTACCCTGTCATCACCTAAAGCAACTGACAGGTCATAGCACAGGCCTAGCCTCTCCCTGACATCCTCGAACTGTATACACTCAGTTAAAAAGTTTAACCCAGACAAATCTGTGTTACACGTCTCACAGATAGGGGACTCTTCACCTCGAAGGAGGTGTCCATGGGTCCACCAACAGTAACCTACATGCAGGCGTGTGATGGCGGTTTCCTCCCTACAGTTAATCCTGCAGGAAGAACCCCATGGTTTAACGTCTCCCTTAATCTGTCGCGACTTAACGTTCTGTGTGCGGCTCCACTCATGTTGCCACATGTCTAGGGTCCAGGTGTTTCAGATGACTCTTTGCGTCATCTGAAAAAATTAAACTCACATCAATCATAGGTCTGTGGGAGGCGGCTTTTGCGGGATCCGTAAATACGAGTTCCACAATATAAGAATGAAAAACAAAGAACTAATATCCATAACAGAGTCATGTCTGATCCTTGAGTGTGGCGAACTAGACTCAGACCTCAGGTGATAAAAGGCCTCAAAAAATTTGTTATCTTCTTTCTTTTTGTCATCATTTGGATCTGTCGTCTTTCAGGGCCTAAATATTAGTGTCATGCCTCAGGCCACACAAACCCATGGGCCGGCCCTAAACATAGTGTAAAAGTGGAAAAAATGACAATATTTTCAACTTTTTTTATAAACTTTCGAAATGTCGAAGCATTTATAAAGAAATTACGTTAAACGAAATAAGATTCAGATGTTGGAAGAAAGAAAACAAAATGCCGAAAAATGAGGGAGCATTGAGAGGCACCGGTCCAACACGATGCCTGAGAGAGCGTTGTATAGTGGCAGCGCGAGTCGTCTAATCAGCGCTAACACTTACACCCCGGAGCCAGCGGTGCCAATGTAGAATCGAATGAAATTTATCGAAATAAATGAAATTCATTACTAATCATGGTTTCATTACTACACATAAACGACACTATCACAAAACGACAGTGACGTATTGCACATAGAGGATGTGTTCTCGACAATGTCCTGCCCGATTTTTTGTTAAAATATATTTGTTGAGTTTCGACCCACTGTTGGGTGGTTGTTTTAAATAATTTAAGTATTAACTCCAGTAGCGGACTGGCAAAAATTTCCGGCCCTGGAAAATTGGAAGAAATCGGCCCCATAGGGTGAAGAGACGGCCTTTTTGGATCAAGGACCGGCCCACCGGGAAATTGCCCGGTGTCCTGGCGGGCCAGTCACCTGACTTTTTCATTTTATTATAATTATGATTTTACTGACAGTTTTAGAAGAAAATTACGTACACTAAAAATGCTAGTCAAATTGATTGCCCATGATTAAATTATTGTTTAAAAGCAGATAGAATAGAAAATTATAAAAAAAAAACGCCTTTTGTATTTTTCAACTCGAGCAAATGTGAGCGTGCGAGTGGGTTTTTCAAGGGTTGCACAATAGTGTAGATCAGAGGTTCTCAAACTTTTTTATTCACGTACCACTTATGTGAATAACGGAATAGTCGCGTACCATTGACAGGTCTATATCGAGACTAAGTCACATTTTGACAATGTTGTCTAAAAAGTAAATCGGTCGTACATACCTACAAACTAATTTACATTTCAAAGGGTTTCCAAATAACAGGTTACTACGCCTCCTTTTAAAAACAAATAATCTTGGCGCCTCCCTCCTTTATTTTATAAAGTAATACTGACACATTTTTAAAAGGTAAAAAATATATTACTACAAGAAATACGCATATCAGAAAATAATAAAGGTTAAAACCTTTTCTTCGTTAAACTTCGCGCACAAATTCGTCGCGCCTCCCAATTTGGAAATCGCTGGACAAAACAGAATTAATTCAACATTTTTTTAAATTTTTTATGATAATACACTTACCAACTTTAGTGAGAAGGATGAAGCTGCAAGCTTGAAACAAGTGATGAGAGGTTGGATTCCGTTGTACTTAATTTTAAGCGCAAATCGAGTCGATAGTTAATTTATTTCGAAATTTGTTTTTTATGGTCACCATGGAAGAAAATACGGTTTCGCAGAGATAGGTTGTTGAAAAGGGCATCAAAAACAACAATGCTTTTCTGGTCAATTCGGGATTTTCGATTTTAACCTTAAGCCAAAACTCGTCAAGTTATGATTCCTAACCTCAATTTTCTAACCTCCATCGCAAGATAGTTCTATCAACGACTATCGGTATTACTGATGGTTGGTAGAATTTTTCAATAATAAATGGGTTCCTTATCTACAGCATTTCGGAATAGTCTTCTTGGAAATATTTTTTAAAAGCTTCAGAAAACATTTGACAATGGAGTTTGATGTTATTTTTATGAAATCAAATTTAACTTTAATTTCGTGCTCCAACGTAAAACTTGTCTGTGTCTACTTGTGTACCACCACTAGATGCTTCGCGTACCATTAGTGGTACGCGTACCATAGTTTGAAAACCGCATAGATGTATATTATGGTGTGTAGCATTTTTTGCTATTAGCGCCCAAGGAACATACATACTTAGAGCTATTAAAAATATTCAATCGAAAAACCATAAAATTTACCAGTACAATACTTACAAAAAATTTAAAATCCACAGATTTTTTGAATTTTGTGAAAATGGTGTGCAGCATCTTTGGCTATTAGCTCCCAAGGGATGTCGACTCAGTATAGGATGTCCCTTCTTAACCCTTCAATGGACACTCAACTTGTTTCATCACTATTGTACTTTTTCAAATTTTACTTTTTATAAAACTGGTAAAAATGTGTACACAGCATTTATGGCTACTAGCGCTTAAGGTAGTTATTAATTTAAGGGTATTTTATACAAAAAATGCACTGGTTAACATGTGTTGTTACTTAGCACGTTTCATAAACGATTGTGAACGAGAAATATTTGGAAGGATTAATGACGTAAAAAACCATACTAACTACACCATAGGTGTAGATAGTATTATTATCATATATAATACTCGTACAATAATATGTTTATGTTTTATACTTAAATAATGTATACCTTGTGGTTGAGTTGTTAAAGTCTCAAATAAAAGTTATATTTTTCATTTATAATGAAAACATAAAATTAAAATCCCGTAAAATCCTAAAAATTCATCAAGAGTGTCAAATTGGGGATTTAATTGCAAGAAATTTTAATATAATGACCCTAGAAGACATTCATTTTCCCCCTTCATGTACCTAATTTAAGCGCGAATGCCAAACCGTTCAGTTTGTAGGCTTGATTAATCAAATAAAAGACCGTGCTCCCCAAGGTAGCATTCTAGATATAAATCTACAGAGTTACAGGTAATTCTTCACTTCTCTGCCAAATTTTTACCTAATCTACCTAAACTAAACCCACCGCTATACGGATGTCCCCTTCTGTATACGCGACCCTAATATAATATATTACAGTATATTTGCCACTTTGCTTGCAAAATATTGCCAAGTGAAAAGTTTTTCTTCTTTACTAAGTGATTTACTCTTAAGGGAGGATTAATAAAGATTTAGAATATTTAATTATCACCAAGTCGCCATCTATTGAATAATAACATAACTGTAAGAAAAAATAAATAAATTTCTAGTATGATTAACCTTTGTAAGCAAGAACCAAATTCCAAAAAGATTCGTTTATTTATTTATTTATATTATTGATATTATAACAACTCTTGTTATACACATGTTTAATGTTAAGTCAATAATAAAGAGATATTTCAAGTTTATAAGTAGTGCTCCCTCTGTCCTCCTATATATTCAAAAGCTACACTAAACAGAAAATAATCGTTCTTCAATCAAAACAAATTGTCTTTATAAATTGTTGATGTAAAGTAAATAATAAGCGAGATATTTCCAGTATTTTAGTTTTAGCACCCACCCCCTTCCTCCCTGCCATAGCTTCTCAACCAATTGAATAATTTATAGGACAACATATATTTGTTTTTTTATTTTAAACAGCTTTTCTCATGTGCGTTTTTGCTGTTAAGTCAATAGTGAATGAGATATTTCAAAAGTTTAGTTTTAGGTTGTCCCTTCGTAACTCCCGTAATATCAATCCAATTGAAAAAAAAATCATTAAAAAAATATTTGTTTTCTTATTATAAACAATTTTTCTGTTAAGTCTACATCTTAAGTGATACAATTTTTTTTCTTCTGATTTTCGATTTTCCTCCTTATTTTGACTGTATTTCCTACCTATATACCAAATTTCAACTCGGTACACACAGATTTTCTGTTATATATATATATATATATATATATATATATATATATATATATATATATCGACTGTATATATACAGTTGATTCCGCTTAATCAGGACACCGGTTAATCGGGACAGCAACTTATTAGGGACAAATCCTAAAGAACGGAAACAAAACCGAGGAAATATCGTAAATTTACTTCGCTTTTTCGGGACAATATTCCGTTTAATCGGGACAGTGATCGTGTGAATTCCCGTGGCGCCGGGAATTCATGTTGGAGTGGGGATTCACTTTGACATCATTATGTATAAGCGCGGTTTTTGTGGTCGAGTTAACGTAAATTTAGTGTACTAACTCACTTACATAACCCTTACCGGGATGCCAAGAAAGGATTTGACACATTTGAAAGCATTGTATTTAGTACGTATATAATTTCTTAATATATATATGTATGTATACCTACGTATAGTTTTGTGACTTGTTTTATTTTTCTGCAATTTATCAAATAAAATACTTCAATGAAAAAACACTAATACTTTAATTTTTGTGAAACTTCGAATAATTGGGCCAGCCGCTTAATGGGGACAAAATGTACTAGTCCCGATATGTCCCGATTAAGCGGAATCGACTGTATATATATATAAGAATTTACTATTATATTTAAATATTTAAATAAAATAATAGATAAAAAATAAATAAAAATAACAAAATTCATAAAAATGCGCAAAAATAAAAAACCAGAAAACAGATGCTCGACTTAAGTCTCACTCTGCATACATTAATCATAAATTTTACTAAATAACTGAATAAAGAAATCTTATCACCTATAGCAGAGCAATGATGAATCCAACGATGTTCCACGAACTTACTATAGTTGCCCAAACAACCATTGAAACGGAATTCCCGCGTTCTTGCTGAATGCATCATACATACTTCGATGGTCCAGTATAATTAATAACAAAATTGCTAATTTCTCGTTTTTGATGGGACTTTTTTCAGGTTTTCGATTTTTCTAGTTATGATGAAAGCATTTCCTACCTGTATGCAAAATTTCAACTCGGTAGCATATCTGGAAGTGGGTCAGAATTTCCGGACATAGCCACAAATATTCTGTTTTATATATAAAAAGATTAATAGAAAATTGTATTTAAAAAGTGGATTAAAATCAAATAAATTATAAACAAACTAGGTATTTAATAAAAATTTAACCTTTTCTCCCTTCAAGTCGTTTCTCATCATTCCTATTCCTTGTCATTAGATAAGCTTTAGATCAGATTATTTATTCCGTGTGTTAGAACAAATGACAAACTTATATAAAAAATTGTATAAAATTATATTCTCTACAACGACTTGAAAGTAAAATATTTTTTATTTAAAAGTGCTCAAAGTGTTCTCCATTTCATGGTTACTATCCACTATTTTCACGAGTTTTACTGTTTTTTAGTAACATAATATAACAGTAATATAAGATAGCCCATCTTATATTCAACCTTCATCACAGGACCCTATTTTGGTCAGACCCATAGCCTTTGCCTATTCTTGCCTTATGGTAGCTAGCTACGCTACTGATGATGGGATATTTTTATTAACTGTGACAAATTTGTCGAATTTCACCTGTTAATTTTTTTAAATAGGGCCATATAACATCCTATTTATGGATAAGAAGATTAAAATCCCTACGCCCAGGAATCATTTGATTAGGAACTATTTTGGATAGACATATGAAAGTCCTAGACCCGGCCCTTGGGTGAGGATAACTAGACCCAGGCTTCAGGCCTCAAAAAAATTGCCAAGGTGCCTTAAATCACGCTCTTTTGAAGGGCCTCAATTTTAATGATTTTCTTCAGACGTCGGATAACTACTGACCGACACTGGGAAGATCGCATTTTGAATTCCTTAGTACATAATTCGTGCGCATCTGTTGACAATCCATCTCTATTATGCATTTTTTTTGTAACTTATAAAAGATTGTAGACCTAAAAAGTTTCTATCAGAATAGGAATCGAAAAAGTTTACAACAGTGACTCCTGGATCAGTCGAGAATCAGAATTTATAGGCATTATTATTATTATGCAGTTTAGCTCACTTTCATCACTTCTGTAGAGTTACGTGGTTATAAAAACCTTTTAATATTTCACACCTTTTCATACGGCGTGATACCTTTGCGTAATAGTATTCTCAATTCCATTTTAGTATTACCATTACCTGAAGATACAAAAGACCTAAATCATTAATCCGCAGGTGGTAAATTGTAGAACAATACTGTTGGAGACCTTGACAAACAACTTTAATTTCTATACGGGTCAGATGCTGTCTTTCATTAACATAACAAGCAATTTCGACTCTAATCTGTGTGTCTATTTAAAAGTTAGTTTAATTGTATAATTATGGCACAGAAGAATTAACACAAAGAATTACGAGTGAAGATTTCAAGTTTTAAACAAGTTAAGTTAGAAACGCCATCGGATACTGTACGCCAATTAACGAAGTGAGCAGTGGTTCTCAACAGTTTCGTGACAGGCATTAGATTAAAAGAAGTAATTGAACTATAAAACTATAAGTATTTATTCTTAACAATATCCCGTAGATGAACGTCGACTATGATTAAATTTTATCATGTAACGCGACATTGGCGTTAGACAAGCATCTGTCTACACTGCGGTTGAGGCTGCGCGATATTTTATTATGAACTTAAAATTAATTTTTAGTTTAAATAATATCCGGAAAATACTAACATATGCTAACCAGATTAAAAACCTCGCTAGACTTGCCCATAAGAACAAAAATAATTTAAAAAAAAGATTTAGGTAAATCTTCAAAAATACATTAAATTACGTTCTATTCAAATTTTTGTTCAATGCTTGGTTTACTAGTTACGATTTTTTTTTAATTTTAAAGTTTAATAAATACCGTTTCCGGTTTCGGATCTTCATAAAAAACAATTGGCTTCTTCCCAATTAATAGGGGAATTTTTTAGTACCAGAATTCACAGTACTCTCTTTGTTCTATTTTTTAGAAACAGATGTGCAGAACAGTAAAACCCTTTTGTCCCATCTTGATGGGTATGCTATACATTAAGTTATGGAACTATTATAAACGAGAGTTTAGGTGTGCACATACGTAAATATGAAATTTATATGAAAAAGTTCATTTCTATATATCGAATTTTTCTTATGAAACTTTCCAGTTGTGTATACAAGACTCATGATTGGGGGAGCAGAACTTATGATCTTAAATCTGTAAGGCAGTGGGGGGGGGGGTTACGTTCCGCAATATATCTTTTGTTCCCCGTCAAGTGTCCATAAAAAAAATAGTAAGCTTATTTAAGATAAAAATATATTTAAAAAATTGATGTGAAGTATGAATTTTCACACATTTCAGGGTTTCGCAGGTATTTAGTAACTGAATGATGATTATTTGGGATGCCAAAAAAAATTTGTCAAAATATTTTTTTATGAATTTTAATTCGAATGCCTAATACCATTATTTAAGTTTCTAAATATGTGCAGTATTTTTTTTATATAGCAAGCTTCATTAAGATTTTGAAAATTGCGCCTATGGTTTCCATTGGTTGCTTAAATCATTAGCACCACCCTCTGATTTCGTATACATTCAAACAGAATTAAATTATAATTTCAACACTTCCCACTGGTTATTAAATTTACGCTTTCAAAAATTAAATGCAACATTTACCAAAATATAACTAGAATTTTGACAAAATAATTTAAATTAAATAAAAATGCAAAAAAAATCCAAAAAAAATTAAAATTGATGGGATTCGAACACAAGTTTCTTCGGTAGTTACAGCTCACTAAGCGACAACGTTACCACTGTACTACGAAGGTTCACTTGTTTAGTATGTTAAATAGCGGATTAAATATATTACATATTTTAGTTAAAAACACAAAAAATGCGTTATTTTCCGAAAACATAATCTGATCAAAAATTCCTGTTGTACTATTCCGGTTCACACCAATGTACATTACTGAGAATTTTTTCATATTTTTAGTTTAAACCATCTGGGCTACAGGGTGTGGGACAAAATTTTTTTTGCACGATTTTGCAAAAATCGCCTCAAAATAATTTATTTTGCAAAAATAAAATTTTGATCGTTAATCCACGTACCAAGGGCTTTCATTTGATACCCTACACAGAATTGTAAAAAAATAATTTTTTTTTGTTGAGCATATATTTGTTTATATTTTTAGGGGGATATGTTTTTTAGATGTTTTAGTATTTTTCCTATGTGCTGGTCAAAGAGTTGTATAAGCATGCCAAATTTCAACTCTCTAGGTTTAGCCGTTTGGCTACAATTTTTACTGAACAGACAGACAAACAGACAGACAGACGACAAAACGACGGTATAAGGGTTTTTTGGTCATTCCTACAAAACCCTAAAAAGTAAAATATACTCCCTTGTCTGTGTATCAAAAGGAGCACTCCGGGATATTTCTGTCACTGCTAATTATTCTTTTGTATTAAAAATGACCCAAATGAGTTCGACACCCCTTCTGTTGGATATTGATCAAAAACAAAAAGAGATGATAGTTTCATTTTTTATTGTTGAAAAATAAAATGGTTTGTTAATTCATGGATCAAGTGCTTTCATTTGATATCCCTTTAAATTTTACTTTTTTTTCGATAAATGAATATTTGTTTATATTTTTCGCACAATATGTTTGTTTGAAATTTCAGTGTTTCGTACATCTAGGTCAAAGAGTTGTATTTATCACAATTTCTAACGAACAGACACTTGGGTGATATTTAATGATATCTTAGTTAAGTAAGACCTCGTTTAGCGCTTCCTCTATTAACACTAATTCGATATAACGCGGTCTGCTCGAAGCCTAAGAAAAAGCTCAAAATTTACGCTGATTCAAATTATCGTGGCATTTCATTGATTCGTATCCAAGGTATCCAAGGATTCTCAACGAGAAGAGCCTATCTTTGGCAAAATTGTCAGCCTAATCGATACAGCAGATGTAGATGAGCCAAGATATTGAGAAGTTACTGCAGCTTTCTTTTGAGATCCTTACCAACAACGACCTTCAAGAACTGGTAGAACAAGGAATTCATGTAAAGCTTGAAAATAGTGATTATGAAAACGAAGAACCCAAAGAACTTGCTACAGATTTCTTTAGTTAAAGTTTGGTAAAGATAATCGAAATCGTTGATCAAATTGTAGCGAATGATCCAGATTTTGAAAGAAGTGCAAAAGCAAGACGAGGCATTTTGGATGCGATCTCCTGCTACCGACATTTGCTTAACGAGAGAAAAAGAAAGCGACAAATGACAGTAGACCAGTGTTTCTCAACAGGTGGTCCGCAGCAAAATTTTAGTGATCCAGTAAAGGTTTATAAATGATTATTTTTGAGGTTTTTGTTAACTTTTTTATGATATTTTGTTCATTTTCAGTGATTTTTGTTCATTTTTCAGTGACTTTATAACTGAGATATTATATAGATGTAGAGTCTACATATACAATAAATTTGTTTAAGATTACATTTATTTTTTGTGGTCCGCGGAAAAAAAATATTTTACTGATCCGTGGTATGTTTTCGGCTGAGAAACATTGCACTAGACGACTTCATTGCAAAAAAAATGATGTGAAGTGTGAATTTTCACACATTTCAGGGTTTTGCAGATATTTAGTAAGTGAATGATGATTATTTGGGATGCCAAAACAAATTTTATATTAAAATATTTTTTTTGTTAATTTTAATTCGAAAGCCTAATACCATTACCAAAAATTAAATGCAACATTTGCCAAAATTAACTAGAATTTTGAAAAAATTATTTAAACAATATAAAAATTACAAAAAAAAAAAAACAAAAAATAATATTGTCACTTCTTGCAGGGTTAGTTGGGTGAAAAGCCAGGGTCATAACCACTAGACCAGCATACACCTTCTAGAGTAGCGTGTTACAAAGCTATAACTTGTGTACATTATTAGCAAAAAATCACAAAAAATGCGTTTATTTCCAAAAACGTAATCTGATCAAAAATTTCTGTTGTACTATTCCGGTTCACACCAATGTACATTACTTAGAATTTTTTCAGATTTTTAGTTTAAACCATCTGGGCTACAGGGTGTGGGACAATTTTTTTTTTGCACAATTTTGGCAAAAATCGCTTTAAAATAATTTATTTTGCAAAAATAAAAATTTGATCGTTAATCCACGTACCAAGGGCTTTCATTTGATACCCTACTCAGAATATATTAAAATGACCTCGTTTAACACTGTTTCATTTAGCGCTTTGTCGTTAGGAACACCTTCAACCGCTAAACGAGGTCCTATTGTATCTAAGAAATCGTAAAGCCGCATTCAGAGCTCTTAAATTAATAGACTTTAGACTATATCTTGTACTCTGTTGATTGTCACTACAAGTTTGTCATATGGTAAGACGTGTAACCGTTCCAACCTCTAAATTTAATACGTTGTTCGTTGTCGATTGTGGATATTTTTCTAAACTTATTGTTAGTGAATTGTTTTGATGAGACAGACATATAAACACATTGGCTATCTCACTCTATCGGAGAGACCGTACATATTGTATGCCTTTACATACTAAACTAACAATGTCAATTATTAACAAATATCGCTCAAAATTTCGAACACGAACAGTAAATATGATCAATTTAGGTAATTAGGTTGGGTTCATTTAGTAAAAATCTAAGAAAACAGAATTATAAAAACGATAATAGATAATAAACATTTTACAAAGTCACCGTAGTTGGTTTAAAGACACACAGATGTCGGACTATTCGTAACTCACTAATTTCTAAGAGCTGTAAACGCTACATCGAACGTTAAAACAATCTATTAAGCATATGCATAACGTATAGTGCAGAATCAACTAATTTAAAGAGCTCTGAATGCAGCTTAAGAATCCTAGAGAGCATAGGAATATGCATTTTGTATTAATTTCAATATTGATCATAATGAAAGATAGTCTATCTTTTGTAAAATGCATATTTGATTTTGCGAAACGATTATTTTCTGTTTATAAATTTCATTTCTTTGGACTTTAAGGGGAGTGCCCCCTACCTGAATACGCCTCTGAAACGCCTCGGCTTCTGTATATGGAGGACCTACTGTATTTGTAGTTCAAATGTGCGCTATGACATTATTTGTCGTGTAACATTTATCGTTCTATGTACGGATTTTATATTAATAATTTGGCCAGAGACTGTATTTTAGTGGATGTTTTAATATGGTATTATGTATTTCAGTTTGGTGTTGATGTTGCGTAGTTTGGTAACCACTGATACAGATAGGGACCCCACTGCGAAAAGTTAACCTCATAAGATACAAAAGGTTTGAGCGTGTCATTACACGAAGTTATACGTCTGATTTATGAGGCCCTACGTCATACGTAGCGCATCGGCGCCGTTTGGGAATACTGTGGCGACAAAGTCCACCCTCGACCCTCGAGCAAGCTTCAGCTTTACCTTATCGCCTAACATACTAGCCTGGACCACCATATACTTTCAAAATAAATAATTTACTGATTTAAGATGTATTATAGGACGAAGTCGCACTGGTCATCAATTTATATGACATACGAAAATGATTGAGTATACATTATGGATAACATGTTTAGTTTTATAAATAAGGAAATTCCAATGAACATTTATTAGATTTATAACGGCTGAGATTAATGGTACTTTTGGTGGCAACGCCAACAGCAAACCTTACAAAAACTTATTACATTCTTTTAAGTTGGTTGTCAAAGTAATCCCTGTATGTGACTAATCCTGCACTTATGGTTGTTTTTAGCGGACCTGATATAAAATAGTACACAAGCAAGATTGTCACTGTATTACACAGTTTTGTGTCCTGTGTCATATATGCAGTGGTGTGGTTCGTGCTGAAGAAATGTGGGGTTCCAACTTTACCAGTTATTATAGATTATATAGGTAAGTTAAAAATTACTAACTATATATGTTTTCTATATAAACATCTATTTTTGCATAAGAATACTTATAACGAAATGACAGTAAACTAACTTTCGGACTCACCAACATTCTGTTTTATCCCTTTCCTCGAAATAAAAAACAAGGGAAACAATAAAGTACATTTTTTACACCACAACCACAAATCCACATATGTTTATTATAAATGGCCGGAGTAAGAGGGTAATGTATCTAGGTTTCGCGCAACATAAATATGCATTTGTTTCGGCCATAGAATGGTGTATCGCTATTCGGTTGTGGGGGCATAATCAGTACTAAATACTAATAATTTTTAATAAGCAAGGGTTTATTTTAAAGATAACAGTACAATCTAGTGTGCCCTTGAGTTGAAATTTGCAATTATTATTTATTTACTGAGTGACAGTGATGTGAATTTAGATAAAGTTTAGGCAGAACCGTAACTACCTTTTTCTGGGCGTACTACTGATCAGCTAATCCGTCTAAGGTATTATATTACGTACAACTTCAACCGGAATAAAAATATTGCGGATTAGTCCTTTTATTTTATTTATTTATTTTACATCGGCCGATTTCTGCAACGAGGCTAATCGCCGATACCAGGGGGCGAGCTCCTACACCTGGATGAGGGGTGAATGATTGTGAAAATGGTAGTAATGTAAACATATTGTTCTCGCCCGAATAATATCACCAACGCAGGAGGCTCAAACCATCGACCGCACAGCCAGAATTTTTTTTTAACAAACTGTTTTATTGCTTTTCAAAATATTCTCCTTTAAGATTTATACACTTTTGCATGCGTTCAAACCAATTCTCGAAACATTTTGTCCACTCTGAAGTTGGTAGCTCAAAAACATGGTTTTCGAAGGCTCCAACAGCTTCTTGAGGTGATGCAAATCGCTGTCCACGCATTTTTTGTTTGACATTGGGGAACAAAAAAAAGTCGAGTATAAATCAGATGAATGCGGGCAATTAGACATTAATTCGATGTTTTTCTCCTTCAAATAATCAATTGTTTGACGTGCTGTGAGAAGAATGATGCGAAGTTTTTGGTTGTTTTTCCTGATTTTGTCGATGACTTTTGGCAAATAAATTATTGTATGCCAGTGGTTCCCAATCTTTTTAAGATGTTGTACCGGTAATCAGTAGACAATATAGTGGCGTACCTGTAGAGAAATATTTTGGTAAACGAGTCCTAAAAAAACTTTCCTAAATTCTCAAGTAATAACCTTCTTTTTTTGTTGATTATCTCTCTCAAAAATTCTCTCTCCACAGATTGAGAAAATCTGCTCTAAAGGAATGGTTGCGACATATCCAGTACAACCGAAGAAACAAGGGATCATTTTCTTGGAAGTACTTCGTGAACGAACAATTTTTGTGGGTTTCGGTTCATCTTGGAAGACCCAAACAGTGGATTGTTGCTTAGTTTCTGGTTCATATGAATAAATCCAAGTTTTGTCACCTGTAACGATGTTTTATAAAGATTTTGCAGTGTCTAGGTTGAATTTTTTAGAATTCCCTTACACCAATCAACACGGCCGTTTTTCTTTTTTATCTTCAGTCACATTATGCGGAATCCATCGGGAACAGATCTTTTGAATCATCAGAATGTATTGCAGTCTGCAATATGCTAAAGGATGCCTCTATCTCACGGTAAATCACATGCCGATCTTCTTCAATCATTTTGCCCACAGCATCGATGTTTTTTTTTTTAATCACAACCGATTTTGGTCGACCTTCACGAAATTCATCACTGACGGACGCACGACGACGACGAAATTCTGCAAACCAATTGTAAACAGTCTTTTCTGATGGTGCTTCATTACCAAAATTTGAACGAAGCGAATCTATGCATTGATGTTGAGTTAGGCCTTTACTAAAATCGTAAAATATCATCCAACGAACCCTCGTACGTAAATTATGACTATCCAGATTAAAAAATTAAAAGTATATCTAAATTAATTTTCGTTCCGAGTATACATATTGCGGGCCCTCCAAAATTATTTGACGGGCTGGATGTGGCCCGCGGGTTATAGTTTGTCGACCTCTAGTTTAAAGCTCAAATGTTAACAGGGCCGAACCAATAACATTTCGCGCTCCGGATAGACTTCTTATGTGGCGCGCCTAATTTTTTTTTTTTATCATATCGATAAGTTATTTCGATGGAGTAAAATGACATCTTATTTTCATCCTTTTTTAGGGTTTCGTAGGTATGACCTAGAAACCCTTATATGACTGTTTGACTACTTGTTCGGTAAAAAATGTAGCCAAACGGCTGAGCCTAGAAATTTAGCAATACTTTTACAACTATTTGACCCATATATAGGAAAATTATTGAGAGTTCAAAAAACACAACGTGGGAAAAATATAAATAAATATGTAATTAATATATATATATAATGAATAATGAAATTATTTTGAATTAACAATTATAAATGTTTTTAATAATGAAAATTGATATAAAAAATACAACCTCCCCGGGAATCGAACCCGCATCCTAGAGATTATGCGTCTCAGTCCCCTGCCACAGGGCCATGGAGGCATTGGGGGTAAACCATCGATATTTGGCATACAATATACCTGGAAAATCTTTTACAGTGGATAGGACATTATAAAAATTAAAGTGGATAGAAGAAGATCTGAAAGAAAGGATGGAAGATTAAACATTCGTTTAAAACGTCCGACATCACAAAATATCTGGAAAGAAGTTCTAATGAGTATTGATATATAAGATAGCTGGAAACATCTGACATTCTTAATGAGAGGCATACCATACATTGGGTACAACACCGGATGTAAATGAAAGAGGACAGTGTAGTAAAGAAGTTCTGGGAAGAAAAACAGAAGTTCCGACAGAAGATTTAGCATATTTGGTATATATAAGATACCCCAAAAACCTGACAGTAAATAGATCAAAATGAAGTATGTACTTAGGTGAGCGTGTATTAATTCAATATTTTTTTGTCAAAAGAGACGTTTCACCATAAGATTTAATTTTTCATTAATTGTGGGATTTACAATAAATTATATAATAGGAACAATTAAAAGTACTCTAGCTGCATAATGGTACGTAAATCATAAGATGAAGACATTGCACATCACAGTACCATGTGTTTGTAAAAGTATTTCACACGCTCAGTGTTTATTCTCGCAAATAAAATGTAACGTAATGATAAACTACAACCATAAAGCAAATGCAAAATATTTTATTAAGGAAGTCAAGAAAATTACTACGGAAGCAATTTGTAGTATAGTTTTTCAAAACACTCAACGCACACATATTCTCAAGTGAAAATTAAATAAAACAGATATTTGATTTTAGAAAATTGTATATCCATCGACCTGATGCTTCTGGTCTTCTGGGCCATCTACTTGTCAATTTTCCTTGAATATCAGTTTTTAGGCTTTCGTAGGTATGGCTAAAAACCCTTTATACCGTCATGCATAGACTCCCGCCGAATCTTTTGTATGGTGGTCAAAATACCAATCCATATTTTTATAATATTTATAAATTTATTAAATAAACTTTCATAAATACAGAACACTATTTAAATATAAATTAGTGTAGTCCAAGCAATTTTAACTTATGGTATTTTATTTTGGGGAGGTGCCAGTAAAACAGTAATTTATAATATTAAAACTACACAAAAATTAATACTAAAAGTCATACTAAACAAACCACGTAGATTTCCAAGTGAGAAACTATTTGAAATTACGGGTGTTTTAAGTGTACCGAAACTCTTCTTGTTTAACATCGCTGAATATTTTTTAAAGGAAAAACATACTCTCTTTAGAACGCTACATTTACCAAACCATTTATATTTTACGAGAGGTAAAAAATAGGACGTTGTAAGGGCTCAAACAATTTCAAAAAGAAGACGAACCAGTTTTTTCTGAATATTTTACCAAAATTATTTAATGTTTTCCCGGAGAAAATTAAAAATAATCTTTTTACATTCTCCAGTCATTCTTTAAAAAAAAAAACTATTAAAAAATGGATACCCAGCATGCCCGTTGGGGTCATTAATTCTATAATTTCAAACGGATAAAATGTGATAATATATTTCTTTTGCATAACTCTCATTTGTTTTTTTTTTAGTTTATTTATTTATTTATTTATTTATTTATTTCCATAATATTTTTTAATTTTAAATATTTATTTACTTACTTTTACTTGAAATTTGTTGAGATCTGGAGTTTATTATTCCATTTACTTTTCTTAATTTGTATTATTGAACTTTTATTTTGGTACAGTATTATTTTTATTTGTATATTTTATTTTATTTTATTTATTTATTTATTTTTAATATATTTATCTTTATCATACATTAATTTATTTAGTAATTTGCTTTTTCTTCTGTCTACGTCAGTTTTGTTATTTTTTTATTTAAATTTTTATTTTATTTTACATTTTTTTAAAAATATCTTGTTTATGATTTCATTATTGTCACCACAAGATACTTCGTATCTTTTATGACAGCATTTTTATCATGTGTATTTACCGAAGAATTACATTTACATTATTATAATAACTTTTTTTTTATTTTTATTCTTTTTTATATATATTATTATATGCATGCATACATTTTATTTATTGTTAAGCCTATTTTGTAATTTACCTTAAATGTATCAATGGTATATGAAATATGTTACATACATTTGTATAATCGATGTAATATTTATTATTTTTTTCGTTCCAATACAAATACAAATACAAAAATACAAAATTGAAGGCATCTGCGGTCATTGGCAAATTGACATTAATTACTTTTTCTATAAAATCTACTCCATTATAAGTAATTTTTTCCATGTGAACACTTAACATACTCAAACCGGATAAACTATTATCTGTTTATTGACCACCTAGTTGACGTAATAATAATTAAAATAATAGTGTTTATAGGTCCGGCCAAACACCATTTGACTGCACACATTGTTTATGTAGTTAGCTGTCAGCACTTATCAGTATTTGGGCCCCTTTGTGGTGATTATATCAGTAGCTTTCGCGTGGAAAATGAGCACATCACGTAAACATATTTTATATACAGTAGAACCTCGGTTATAACGGACCTCGATATAACGGACTTCGGATATAACGGACAAAATGTTTGTCCGGAAAAATAAAAGTGTTACAGGCTTCGAACCGTTATTTTTTTCGTTTCGGTTTTTGTTCCGGTTCAATTAAAAAAATATATCAGTTCGGTTCCGGCAAAATTAACGTTTTTTTTTTCGGTTTTCGGTTCAGTTCCGAGTGACCAATTTTATTTCATTAAAATATTTTTTATTTTATTAAATCTGCTTTTATTTGTTTTAGAAATTTATTTTCCACTATAATTTAAAATATTTTATTCCTTATTTTGTAATAATCATAGCAAGCCCGTTGCGAAAGGGAGTTCATCCACCCCCATCGAAATAATGGAAGCGCATTTTTTTTTACTTGTCAGTTAAAAAAATTATGATTTTTTTCTGCTCATCAGTTTAAAAAATCCGTTCAAAAAATCAGTTTAAAGAGTCCGTGTATTCTCGGTGAAACATATTTAAAATAAGATTAATAAATAAAACACTCGGTAAGTTTCACAAATATCAGTTTAATATACTCTATACGTATTTCGGCAGTGACGCCATCAACAGGAGTTTTAATTACAAACTGTTTGTAATTGACAGTAAATGGATAGAGAGTATATTAAACTGATATTTGTGAAACTTACCGAGTGTTTTATTTATTAATCTTATTAAAAAATAATCTTAAATAAAATGTATTTTATATTCACTCCATAAACATTATAAACCAATATTTTTTTCGGTGCAACTCCGGTTTTCGTTCCGACAAAAATAACGATTTTTTTCGGTTTTCGGTTCAGTTCAGTTCAAGATATATCTTCATTTTAGATAAAAAACAAACATTTTATATATTTTTTTAAACTTTTTGAATCCTTATCATGGTTTAAAATTATATAGTATTTTCAATCCATTTATGGAAACTTCAGTGACCTTTTATTTTTATATAACGGACTTTCGGCTTTAACGGACATCCCCTCACCCACATTAGTCCGTTATATCGAGGTTCTATTATATTATATTACAGAAAAAATATAGTACAACTTCTCTCTACGCGATTTTTTTTATTTGTCATCGGGCCCGTTATATTAAATTTCGGGGGTGGAGCAGAATTATTGACTTCTCCGGCCTGGAATTATTTTATTACTAGGGAGGCCCTTTTTAGGGTTTTGTAGGTATGACCAAAAAACCCTTATACCGTCATTTTGTCGTCTATCTGTCTGTCTGTCTGTCTGTCTGTTCGGTAAAAATTGTAGTCAAACGGCTAAACCGAGAGTTGAAATTTGGCATGCTTATACAACTCTTTGACCCGCACATAGGAAAAATACTAAAACATCTAAAAACCATATCCCCCTAAAAATATAAACAAATATGTGCTCATCGAAAAAAAAAAAATATTTTTTTATCATTCTGAGTAGGGTATTAAATGACCTTAGTACGTGGATTAACGATCAAAATTTTATTTTTGCAAAATAGATTATTTTGACGCTATTTTTGCCAAAATTGTGCAAAAAAATTTTTCTCCCACACCCTGTAGCCCAGATGGTTTAAATTAAAAATCTGAAAAACAACAGGAATTCAGATTATGTTTTCGGAAAATAACGCATTTTTTGTGTTTTAAACTAAAATATGTTAAATATGTAATTCGCTATGTAACACAGCAGATAAGTAAGCGCTGATAGCGTAGTTGGTTTCGTCATTGGTTTGTAATTTGCAAACTAGAGTTCGAATCCTGTCAATTTTAATTTTTCTGTTTTTTTTGCATCTTTATTTTGTTTAAATTATTATGTCAAAATTCTAGTTATATTTTGGTAAATGTTGCATTTAATTTTTAAAAGCGTAAATTTAATAACCAGTAGGAAGTGTTGAAATTTTAATTTAATTCTATGTTTGAATGTATACGAAATCAGAGGGCGGGGCTTATGATTTAAGCAACCAAAGGAAGCGGTAGGCGCAATTTTCAAAATCTTAATGAACCTTGCTATATAAAAAAAATACTGCACATTTTTAGAAACTTAAATAATGGTATTAGGCATTCGAATTAAAATTCATAAAAAAATATTTTGACATAAAATTTGTTTTGGCATCCCAAATAATCATCATTCAGTTACTAAATACCTGCAAAACCCTAAAATGTGTGAAAATTCACACTTCACATCAATTTTTTCTTTCTTGACTCCCCAGGCTACTCTTTCCGAGGCCCAAGAATGCATAAACTAAAATATGTTTAACATAAAATATAAAATAGACAGTAAAAACTGTTATACCTAATGTAAATATAAAATAAAAAATTGATGAGAAGTGTGAATTTTCACACATTTCAGGGTTTTGCAGGTATTTATACTCTATCTCAGAAAGACTGATAGTAATAAAATTTATTATTTGTAAAAAGTTATTGTTTTTTTCACACAGAAGCGGGAAAACAAAAGCGACAAAATATGAATAGTTCGAAACGAAATATTGTTAAAAACAACCGAGTGTACCGCACATATTATATGAGAATACGAACTAGGGTTAAACACAGTCGATCATAAAGATTTTACCCTAAAATTTTGAGGAAAAATATGGTCACAGGGGTGTGTTTAATGATATGATAAATATGGTCACAGGCGTGCGTTTAATAAAATGATAAATAGTAATATAGAAACACACAAAACCAATTTAAACGTGTTTAAAATGTGCACGCCACTGGTAACTGTCTGACAAAATGATTTATTACTATCAGTATTTCTGAGATAGAGTATATTAAGTGAGTGATGATTATTTGGGATGCCAAAACAAATTTTGTTACAATATTTTTTTTTTGTTAATTTTAATTCGTATGCCTAATACCATTATTTAGGTTTCTAAATATGTGCAGTATTTTTCCAAAAACAAAATCTGATTTCTGTTGTACTATTCCGGTTCACACCAATGTACATTACTTAGAATTTTTTCAGAAATTTAGTTTAAACCATCTGGGAAACTACAGGTTGTGGGCAAAAATTGCTTCAAAATAATTTATTTTGCAAAAATTAAAATTTGATCGTTAATCCACGTACCAAGGGCTTTCATTTGATACCCTACTCAGAATTTTAAAAAAATATTTTTTTTTCGATGAGCAGTTATTTGTTTATATTTTTAGGGGGATATGTTTTTTAGATGTTTAGTATTTTTCCTATGTGCGGGTCAAAGAGTTGTATAAGCATGTCAAATTTTAACACTCTAGGTTTAGCCGTTTGGCTACAATTTTTACCGAACGGACAGACAGACAGACAGACAGACAGACAGACAGACAGACAGACAGACAGACAGACCGACAGACAGACAGACAGACAGACAGACAGACCGACAGACAGACAGACGACAAAATGACGGTATAAGGGTTTTTTGGTCATACCTACAAAACCCTAAAAAGCATAAGGGTCAGGAATAAAATAATTAAAAATGTAGACTCCAGGGGGAGCAAGTACCCCTCCCCTTTCTACCCTTACTGCTGGCGCCCATGCCGTCATGTGCTCATGCGTTCGGTAGAAAATGTGGCCTAACAGCTGGACCTATAGAGTTAACATTTAGCATGCATATACAGTACTTTGACTTATATATAAGAAAAATACTGAGTCTTCAAAGAACACACAGCACGAAATGTATAAATAAATATGTATTTAACGAAAATAAATATATATATATATATATATTTTTAATTTGGGTGGAGCATTAAACAAGCGATCTTGATTGGTCGATTAGAGAACAAAATTTTATTTTTGAAAAAAATGAAAAGTATATTTTACGCGATTTTTGCGAAAAATATGTCTTTCTTTCCCACCCTTTTTCCAGGACCAGTTTTACCATTAGACGATTCTAGGTGACCGCCTAGGGGCGCCATAGAATTGGAGCGTCATAAGATGAGGGCGCCATAAGATGGGGGCGCCGGAAGGTAATGAAATTAGGCCTTTTATGTGTAGCATGTAAAAATTATATTTTAAAACTTTTCTTATACCTCCTCCGAATTATATTGCCTAGGAGCATCGAATTATGCCTTGCTTAGGTCGCCGAATTATGTCTTGCCTATGGGGTGCCGAATTATGCCTTCCCTAGGGGCGCTGAATTATGTCTTGCTTAAGGGCCCCAAATTATGTCTTGCCTAGAGGCGCCAAAGAACTTTGCGCCGGTTCTGCCTACTTTCCAAATTGGTTCGTCTAAAAATTTGATATTCTTTTCAATAATACATGATTAAGTGTACCAAGATAGTTCAACAGAAATTTATGTTATTTATGTTTTATGAAAAGTATTTTTTTCGAAAAATATCAAAATGCTTGTGTTGTTGAAAAAAATATTTTTTAGTTAGCTGTGAGGTATCAAAAGAAAGCTTTTAAAATGTTCTGTATGTTTAAACGTCTTTGAAATTTCGTTATTTTAATGCTATTTTGATTAAAAATGTACTATTTTTTTGTGTTCTGTGCCCTGTAATCCAGAGGGTTTGATCAAAATTTGGAAAAATTCTAAGTAATGCACATTGATGTGAACCGGAATAATTCGACAGGAATTTTCAGATAAATTTTTTTTGTATTTAAAACAAAAATGTTTCTTTTAAATTCCATGTAGGGTAGTAAATGCAAATTCTTAGTACTTACATACATTAACAAACTATATGATTTGCAATTTATCAGACGTCTCCAAAAACTAGAGTATATAGAACTTGTGAAATGATTATATTGTTAATCAGTATTAATTTAAACATAAAAATTTAATACAAAATTTAAAATTTTATATAAAAGGTCCAAAGGAGTAAAATAGTGTTATGAAAATATGTGAAAGGTATTTATTTATGACCTCACAAAATTGACATAACCTATAATCACACTATTGTATTTAAAAAAAATTAATATATTGTCATGGTCATCACGATGATAACAGTGTGTAGAAATATATGACTAAAATTACTTACACTAAATATTAATGAAATTTATATGGTTATATGTATAAATAGTTCCATTTCAATTAGGTATTTCTTATTGAAAATAAATAAATTATCTTTCAATATATTCTGTGCAATGTTTTATCTGACAGTTTTACGCCGCAGTCACTATATTATATACCTAAACGTATCGTGTAGCAAAACAATTTCCGATTCTTTACAAAGTTTTCGCCTTGAGGTTATTGTCAAGCAGCTAGGAAATATAACGTTGTATTTGTCAAGGGGTTGCCAGTAAATAAAAGTTTATTCCATTACACTCTTAATATAAGTGTTATTCTTGTCACATGCCATTCGAGAGCTGGTCAACCCTTTAGCTCCGACGTGACAACAATTTAATTATACTGATTGAATGACGGAGCGATTCATTAGACGTCATTTCAGCGAAAATCAACTCGGTTCGATATATGGAGTAGTGACGGGTGACGGGTGGCGAGTGACTAGTCTAAGGTCCAGCAGCTCCATCGGCATTGCCACAGGCCATAGTTACATACACGCAGAAGGGGTTCGTGCACGTTTGTCTCGTACTCCCGCCGCTGCACCGTCACCGTCACCGCCAGCAACCCTTCCAATCGCCCCTGGTCACTTTCATTAACTGGTCTACTTGACAAATGGTAATTGGGATGGTCGTCGGTTATGGTCAGCGTACGCGTTCCGTCGTTCCGTACACTGCCATATCGTTCATCCATCTCGTCATTCAGCGTGCATACTCGCCTCTCGCCTCTCGTCTCCAAAACCGCACCGCGTACATTGTAATAACGGCCGTGTTTTATAAAAGACCACTGCCGCTACGAAAAATAATGACATTGTGTCAAGAAGTATATCGATGGTCGTCAGTCGATCGGCGTTCCTCGATCATTGCTAACATTCGCTACGGAGGACACGAAACTTGACCCGCCCATGCAATTACACCCGCAGCCCGCAGACACTATACGAGTATAGCAGATAGCAGCGGACTTAGGATAGGCGGTACGGCTCGCTCTAAATTACTCTTCAGAAATGCTCCTCGAGCGCCTCTTAGGCGGATATAATGTACCGCACGAATGTCACAAGCAATGACACTCAGCACGTTTCCACGGGCCACAGGATACCTTCAACTCTTACTCGACTCGCAGACTTTTAAATACGTGTTAAATAATAAAAAAGGCAATGGTACGAGATGCAGTGTAAATAATAACGGGTGTCGTGGCGAGCTGATGCATCCGTGACGTGAATGTGAACACGCCCTGTTACCAGAGACAGGAATTGGCTAATGACGGTAAGCGACGAGCTAAGAGAGCAACACAACCGTGTGAACTGGAGAAAGTGCATTTAGCCGGGCAACTCGGATCGGAGTACTGGCGCAGCATAGGTAGATGTCCTGGTCCCGCGACCGAGAGGCCGCGAGCCGCGAGCCACAACCGCGACACCGCTCACAAGATAGTCACTCCGCTGGAAGCGATATTTCATCGTGAACACGGCCGTGCTGTACTGCTCGCTTCTACGTCGCCTCTACACAGCACAATTCATATTCTGCAGTGCCGGACTCACTTACCGTTTCCAAACTGTCACGGATCGAATTTTTAATTTAATCACAAAGATTAATACAGTTCTAATTTACATTTAAATTTACAATTAAGACATACGCCGTTGACTAATTGAGCCGTAGACAACCCTCCGTGAAAATAAAATATGCTTTTCGAGCGGCGTCATCCGGTTAGCGACAGAAGCTCTTGTGGTTTACTTACTTGAGGTTCAGTTTCGTCCTTTACCGCTACCCATTAAGGCACAGTATTTATCTTTTTATGTGCAATTACTGAAATCATAAATGACTAATTACATTGGCCGCAACTGTGCCGTGTTCGCGGAAGACTTTTAAAGCTAAACTCGGTCGCTTCCCTGCCCTGCTTACTGCTTGTATCCTGCTTGAGCTTCTGTTGAGCGATTAGGCCCCAACTTTTAAATGCAAATCAGGTCCTTGTAATCTCGGGCTGAACGAAAACACAGTTGGTACGTTGAGATACGGCTAGGCTTGAAAGAGAATATACGATGATAGCTCGTTTCAGGCTTGTTGTTCGCAGGACCTCAGGCACACAATGCACCGTGCCTGTTTGACGTTCGCCATCGACATTAAGTGACATTTACACATTTTATTTGATTATACTACATCATTTATTCCGCGTACGGCCCTTGAATGGACTGGCATTCGACAGCCAGATGAGACATAATAGCGGCATGCCGCGCCGCGGACCTTTGTCAAAGGAACAACGAAAATGTATACACGCTATTCTTCAAACAAAATTGCTTTACTTTTCTCCTTGTTATGCATTACGCAATCATATTTAAAGCAGGTTTAATTAAAATTTCTGAGACAAAATTACAAAGCTGCAGCTTGCTGTTTGTTTTTGTCAATATACACCCAGTACCAAATTCTCTGTAATCAAAAATGTAAGAAGAGCAAGCAGATTTTCTCATTTACATTACTGCACATGTGATTTATTATGCACCGAGTCAGCTGTACTATTCATGCGGCATAATTAAAAAATGTGATTCCGAAAAAATATATCGTGATGAACAAATGTCCTAATACTGATTATAAGAAAGAGTGCACTAGGAGCAAGTGTTCATAAATCCTTTCGTGAGCTATATCGTTTCTTTGGCGGATGTCCGGTCATAAATAACAATTCGGAGTATCGTTATTCAAAGATTAACTGATTAAAATCTACATGGACATAAATTTTATGGCAGTTAAGACTGTTCGACAAGTTCATATCTGTCCTGCAGTGGAGTAGATTCACAGCCCCAACTGTCAATGCGATAAAGGTAATCACACCGTTGTAACATAGGAGTGCGCTATACGCATCGCCCTGGTGTCCTGTGTCGCTGGCCGCTGGTCTCTGGTCGATGTTTGATGTTGGATGTGGGATGTCGGATGTCGGATGTGTCGGGAATATTGTATTGTACAAGGGTTCATGTTCACATTCTGTATCGCTGTCACCGTCAACTCGTTGGCCGTGTAATGTGGACATCGGATATGCACCTCAGTCCTCGGCTCACGACACTCTCCTCTGATATTCCGTTGTTAAATGTCATTTTTCAGTCGATTTCCCCTTGACAGTACCCTCGTTCCGATGTGACATAGCAATGCTGTTTTAGAGAGCGGTCGCGTTGCGCTCGTGGGGGAGAGCACTGTGTCGAGTCCTCATTCACGACGCACTGCTACAGGATTATACGCGAACTCTAATTAAATATTAAGTATATTTGAAATTTCTGTATGCAGATGTAATTGGCACGTTGTTACGTGCCCCACTAAACCTGTTGGTTTAGTGGGGTTTATTTCCTTTTTTGCTTCCTTCCTACGAGCTCTACCATAATATACAAATATGTACGCAATCCGATATCAACGACGGGTACAAATATCACTGGTCTGAAAACGTTCATACTGTCCGCATTCTTGTGCATTGTACACCGAAACCCAAAGATCTGATAATTAGAAACATTTTATTGATGCTATTGGTACGGTGAGATGTGACTTGGTGGGATTTCGTGTCGTAATTGCGAGTGAGGAGCTGTGGGGCTGTGGGGATAATTGTAATGTGGATGTCTGCGCGAAAGTTGATAGGTGGATGAAGAGAAGGCCATGATACGAGAAAGCATTTTGCGAACGATAAATCTATGCTAAGTTAGTGCGCGGTGGCGGTGGCGGTAGCTAGTCGCTCGGGCTTAATGTGAACTGGTCAGATGGTTCGAAGGGTCACGCTACAAAATGAGCGAGCAGTAATTTACACGAAAGACGACCCGTAATGAGATTTACTGCGGCTGCTACCAATAAGAAATAATATGCACACGGAACAAAACAAAGAAAAACACTGCACTGGCTTTTCCGTGCGCTCTCCACTCTACATATTTGCAAACTCTCCCAAGCTCTATCCTAAGTCACTCAATGTTCGGCGCTCGGCGTATACCGCGTCGTTTCAAATGCAAACCTTACCCATGTGGACAGCATAAGCCCCTTTGAATAATAGGCTAAAATACTGAATGTGACAAGACAACTGCGGTCTCGATCGGAAACATGGCACACACAGGGAATATGGAAAACGCAGTCCTCTGTGACGTTTATCAAAGCCGAAAATGTCACTGCCTCAAGTAACATGCAGATGAGTGGTGCGTGTGTACATTGTGCATGCAATATATGTATTAGCCGGTGACGGAGTGGATTGAGGCGAGTGCGAGTGCGAGCGCGAACGCGATAGCGAGGGGGACAATACACTCATGCATGTACCATCCATGGCAACTTAATCTCCGCATTACGATAAGACAACATAATTGTCAGCGTTCAAATGAACGTTGCACGGTGTGCAGTGTGCAGAGTGCGGCGTGTACTGTGCATACTGTACTGTACTCGTTTACTTGCTGCGCGGCACACCGATGTTAATGGGAACTCGGTATTGAATGTAACTCTTCCATTGTTTGCGAGGATATCTTGTTACACGGTCTTCCGCCCCGCACCGTGTTCACAGCATCCATCTCGCTCGCAGCTACTGGACATGTGATTTTGACTGACGAACCCCTGCATTCGCCACCACCGTCACATGCACTAAAACTCATTTAGTATCATATAAATCGTTCCAGGAGCAAATTACGGCTAGCATCCATTAACTATATTGTCTAACAATAATTAGTAGCGCAGGTATAAAATATAGGTAATTAACACGGATGTCTTAGCGAGGTACCAGGAATTTAGTACCAACCAGCAGTACATGGCAAATATAGAATTACGGTTTGGAACGTGATATCCGCTTAAAAAATCTTTTAATTAAAATGATCAGAGCAGAGTAGTGGAGTAGCGCAACGGGCACATTTGATCTTGGTTGAATTGTCAGAGCTGAGAAGTTTTTAGATTGGACAGAACACTAGACTCGGTATTTTAGTAGTTTATCTGGCAGAAACACATGTGTCGCCCGGGGGCGCACACTGCCAATCAATCACACACACAAGACGAGACGGACACACATACATGCGCCCGCACCGCCACCACCGCCACCGCCACCGCCGACCTCTCGGATAAATGGCGGGCGCGCGCACTCCTCTCTGCGCACACACACGTGCTGGTCCGAGCTCAGCATATGCTACATTCGTCAATACTGTGTACATGAGACGTCGCAGGACCGCACGACGCGATATTCATCTCTACTTACCACGTCTCTCAATACGTACATATGTATTAGCAAGCAGAGCAAAGAGACACGGCACACAGTACAAAGATCTTGTTTGCCGTACGCCTCTAAGCCCGTTTTCTTGAGACGTTCGCCTTAAGCATTGCACATCGTTGTTTGTGTGCGTAAACGCACTGATGTACACTAAGAACTTTAGTCGTTGTTGCCCTTTGCAAGGCGATGACAGCTCGCTTTGACAGCTTCAGGGTAATTACACAGACTTGAATTATGTTTCCGACTACACCAATTACCCTCATCCCCGTAAAACAACCCCCGTCGTTCTCTTAGTGAGGTTCCCCTCATACTTCCCTCTATCCTATGGTGTAGACATAGCACCCTACACCCCAGTATCAACTCGCAACTAGTATTGCCGCCGACCGGCGATCTTCTACCGTCTACCGTCTCCGCCGACACATTATTCTCAATCTTACTCCGTGTCTTCAAAACTCATCTTAAAATAAAAACACCGTGTTAGTTATTGCTTCGCTCGTATCTTCATCTTTCATGTTCTTTACATAAAATACAATTCAATAACGAAAGAAAGCTGGATTTAAAAACCTTAGTCTATTTCAAACTAACCTTCTAGATTTCCCAGTTAAAAATCCTAGGGTTTCCTACGCACAAAACTCACTTAAGCAGACGGTGATAGATATCCCGTATCGAAAAGTTTACCTCATAAGATATTAAAGATTTGAGGGTATCATTATAGGAAGGTATTCGTCTGATTTATACGTGACCGAAATCGCTGTCGTTTGGGGATCAATTTTAGATACCTCATACGTACCAATCACATATATTATCTCCGTGACACATATGCTTAGATATAAAATAATCAAGAATTAGATATAAACAGGCTGTCTCGAAATCAATATAAAAAATATCTGGTCAGCATATAACCTCCAATTTAGAGAAATTAAATTATATCAAAAACAAAAAAAGATGAAAGTTTGAAAGTTGCTACAAGTAATCTGGTAAGTTATGAGAAATATATTACTCATATTTTTGTTTTTATCTGATTTTTTTTTGTTTGATAGAAATTTTTAGGGTTTTGTAGGTATGACCATCAAAAAACCATTGTAACGTCATTCAAATTTCAAATAAACAAATTTTTATTTTTGTAAAATCAATTTTTTTTATTGAATTTTTCGCCAAGAATATTTCCCAGAGGGGTTGTTCTAAAAATCTGAAAAAATCTCCATAATGTACATTAATAAAAAATAGTTCAAAAGGAATTTTGAATCAGATTAGTTTTCCGAAAAATAACGATTTTTTTGTATTATTGATTTTTTTTTAAAATTTGTTGTGTGGCATGAAAAATCGACTATAATTTAATCCAGTGTTTCTCAACAGGTGGTCCCCGGACCACCAGTGGTCCACAGAAAAATTTTAGTGGTCCGCGAAAGTTTTTGTATGTGTTTTTTGCATTTATTTTGTTATTTATTATGTACATTTTTTATGTAAATAATTTATATTTTGTTTATTTTCTGTAACCTTTCTATGATTTTCTACAAATAAAATAAATGTATTTAGTAGCACATTAAATATATTTGTTTTCTTGCAAAAAATTAACCAACAATTATTATTAGTGGTCCGTGTTAGAAAATTATGTATTTTGCTGGTCCGCGGTGCGTTTTTGATTGAGAAACACTGATCTAATCTACTCTTAAAACGTAGATTAAGGAACGAAAAGTGGTTTTTCAATTTATTTTTTATGTAAATACGATTTTTTCCAAAAATGTACTAAACTGATAATTGTTACGATAAATGTACGAGAGGAATTTTTGATCAGATTGCGTTTTTGGAAAATATTGTAGTTTTTGTGTTTTTGACAAAAAAAATTTTTTTTTTAATTCATTGCTAAATTATGGCCAGTAACATTATAGATTTTTTGCCTTTGTGTCTTGTTTTCAAATTAAAAATATAACAAAAACATTTTACAGCTGAGAATCTAGTTCATGTGTTTAGTCTTTAGTAGGTTTCCTCTGCTATTATATGTCTTGATTCAACATATTGTATTAATTACTTTAGTTTTTTGTTTTTAGGATATCAAAGAAAAATAAATCATTTACAGTAATGAAATACTTATAAACACACATTGTTAATAGTGAGAAATATGTTTCAGAAATTAAAAAAAAAAACCATTAATCAATATATTTCTTATAAATGTAATGAAGACTTCAATGCGAAACAAATGCATTAAAAATCGCTGGGTTTTTTTATTTTAAATTTTATTTTATTTAAATTTACAGAAATTATTTAAACTTAAATGAAATCTCTTATTACTCAAATAACGAATAAAAATGATTATAAAAAAACTGTTGATTTTGATTATAGAAGAAATATTGTCCTAGACATGCAGCATTCTGAAAATTCACACTTCACATCAATTTTTACTTTTTGTTGTTGTTTTGTAAATTGGCAATATTTTTCTATTTTTTATGTGATTTTTTTAAATTTATAATGCGTATCTATATTTTTATTTAGTAGTGTAAAGTCAGTTTTAATACAGAAGATCCTCGTACATAAGTCATGCATTGTGACTCACTAAGTGTAGTACAAGCAGTCCAGAAATCGAGTACCACCAATCCTGTCGCCACACATAGGGATAGAAGGCAATGAAGAAGCTGACCAACTAGCAAAAGGAGCCGTAAATTGCGAACTAGTAGATATGCATATACATCGCTATGACTTAAAGAATTCTATTTGAAGAAAAATGGAAAATTGCATGGCAAAATACAGCAGACACCAATCACCTCCACAGAATAAAATATACTGTAAAACAGTGGAATTGTCGTACAAACAGAAGAGAACAAGTCATAGTGACAAGATTGAGACTTGGCCATACTATGTACACCCATAAGTACATCTTTGAGAGAACCGATCCACCAATATGCAGTACATGCAATACTAGACTAACCGTGGAACACATCCTCCTAGAGTGTGACCAGTACCAAAGGCAAAGAGACTCAAATTCCTTACCAACTACAATTAAGGACCTGTTAGCCAACAACAAGGACACAGAATCTCGGGTTATCCAATTCTTAAAGGACATAAACTAAGCCTCAAAAATATAACTATCCAATTTAATGAAAATACTACTTATATAATATATTGTTAAAACTATATGTACAATCACACACAAATGTATATATGTAATATTAACATAGGTAACATGTGTATCTGTTGGCCAATGGCCTGAGAAGCTGAGGCAACTATTAATTAGTTTAAATAAAAAAATAAATTAAATGAGGGTGGTCAAAAATTTCCCAGACCGGTTTAATTTGCCAGTCCGGCAAAGCCATAAGTTTTACTTTTTACCCTGGATATATTTTATGACAGGCGCGTACCCAATTCCGTGACCCTTCCCCCAAGTTCAAAAAGCACGAGGTTTTTGGCAAAAAACAAATGACGACCTCGTATTTTGGAAGTAAGGACTTTTGTTATGTCAACAGTTGCATTTTGAAAAATAAAGTGCTTTTGACCAGCTGAAGTTATTTCCCGATTTCTACTTTTGTCTTCTGAGCCCCTCAAAGAAAAATTTGGACCTGGTTTATGAAGCTTGGACTATGGACTAAGGATTAATAATAACAATTATTATTTTTATTGCTTACTTTTATACAAAATAAATAAAAGTAAGCAATTTGCTGGTAATATACAGTTTTGTACAGTCATTAAGGCTAAGAATTCTTGAATTTTTCTTTTATGCAAAAACATGGAAATCTCATTGCGCAGTAGATCTTGAGTAATTGTCGGTAAGTAACGCTCCATAAAAAATATAAACGTGAAAGTTCGATCTTTTAATTACAACTACCACATAATAATTATTCATTTCTACAAGCTGACAACCCTAAAAATGAGATAAATGCCCCCATAACCCAAGCTGTGTGGCCATCGCAGTAAAATCATGTAACCTAATGACATTTGTCACTAGTCTACTACGGTCGTAATTTTCCTTAACTCTTATTGCGGGAGCTATCCAATTAACAGTAAGATGTATAGTGTTCTCATTCGGGTTGGACTTTCAGTTCAAATTGGTTCGTTAATTTAACATCCAGGTAGAAATTTACAGTTTGCAATTGACATATTGGTGCGGCCTACAATAAACGTTTATACAGGAAATTTGTTTCTCGACAAGCACAACGAGAAAGAACATGCATTTTGTTTTCTATCTCTTTAAAAATACAAAAATATAGCCAATGGAAAAAAAGTTTTCACAAACATTTATTTAATCATATTATAGAATAATGGCTCACGAGTCATTTGTGGCTCATTCATACCATTGTTAAAGTTGTTAATGTATTAATTAACGGATTTTTAATACTTTTTCTTATCCCGTTAATATGGTTTTGTATACCACCAATAAAGCCTTATAACGTCACTCATGTTTCTATCAGTCTGTCTGTACGGTATAAATTGTAGCCAAAGGGCTTAACATAGAAAGTTGAAATTTGGCATGCTTATACAAGTCTTTGACCCCCATACAGATGAAAGATACTGATTCTAAAAAACACATCACGAGATTAATATAAACTAATATGTATTAGGTCGTCAAGGATGAAATTTGTAGAAAAAAAAGGCAAAGTTGGTTGATAACTTACAAATATAAGGAATTATTTTATTCATCAAAGTATGCACCCATATTGTCTATACACTTTTGCCATTTAAGCGGCAGGTTGTTCAGGCCAGTGGTATAAAACCCTGGCGGACGAGAGTCAATGAATTCCTGGAAGGCCAGTTTTACAGCATTGTCGGAATTAAACTGTTTTCCTATTAAAAAGTTGTCCAAATTGCGGAAGAAGTGGTCAGTAGGATCTAGGTCTGGTGAGTATGGAGGATAATGAAGAAGTTCCAACTCCAATTCCTGTAGTATTGCCACAGTAATTTGTACAGTGTGTGGTCTAAGGTTATCATGCAATAAGATAGGATTCGATCTGTTGACCAACCTAGGCTGCATTTCTTTAAATTTTTGCATCATTTCGTCCAGTTGGTTGCAGTATATTTTTACTGTGATCGATGAAGGTTTTTTTTGTTTTTTTTTGTTTGGAGTTTAAGTTACCTGTACGAAATTTGGCGAACTAATGTGATATTGTCTGCTGCGTAGTAACACTAGAGCCAAATACTCTATTAATGTTTCGCGCGGTCTGCGATGCCGTAGTTCCACGTAAGAACTCATACTTCATAATTGTGAAGTTTCCGACCGTTTCATTTTCCAAAAAATTATTTTTTTTTAAAGTTTTTGATATTTTTTAGAGCATACAATGATTTCTTTCAACATGCGAGATGTGTAACTGTCCAACAAAAAAAAAAAAAATCAGAACGGTAAAATATTAAGCCAATATCAAATAATAAACTGTTAAAGTTGGCAATATTATTAACTACAAATTTCATCCTTGACGACCTGATATTTAATGAAAAAATAAATATATTTTGAGTGGCATAGGTAGGTATCAAATAAAACATCTTAATGCGTGGATCAACAAGCAAATTTTTATTATTCAAAAATTTTTTTTTTGTGTTTTTGCCAAAAATGTGTCAAAAAACTTTTGTCCCCCACCCTATTTCCCAGAGGGGTTGATTTAAAAATCTGAAAAAAATCTCTATAATGTACAAATATACAAATTGATCATAGTTTTTCGAAAAATAACGATTTTTTGTACAATTGAAAAAATAATTTAGATTTATAGATCGACCCCTCTGGGAGATAAATAGAGTAAAAACATCTAATATTTAAAGAGAAGTCGTACAACAGTCGTACAACGGTCACCGTTCGAATGTTTATAATGAAATTCTGTAAGTCCGAGTTTTTCCACCTCACGGATGGTGTTTGACCGTTGTAAGCCTCAGCTATTGAGAAGTGACATTACCGTTGGCGGCGCTGTAATTCATGGTAAAATGGCTGAATTGTCTAGTATTCAGCTGTCAATATGCTAACAGGGAACAGGTTAATTTAAGCACAGTACATTTTTATTTTATGAAAATGTATCTATCGACGTTCTAACAAAAAATCAACACCAAAACATATGTAATAATTTCAAATAGTACTACAGTCGCGTAGTACAATATTTGACCACCAGACTGCGTATCCGAGCGTGTCAGTTTTCAATAGCTAAATATAGCGGTGGCCCTTAGCAAAAATTTTGTGGTCCGCGAAAGGCCTATAAGTTATTATTTTTGAATTTTTGTTAATTTTTTTATGATATTTTTCTGTAATTTTTGTTCATTTTTCAGTGATTTTTAGGGTTTTATAGGTATGACCAAAAAACCTTTATACCGTCATTTTGTCGTCTGTCTGTCTTTATGTCTGTCTGTTTATCTGTGTGTTGGTTCGGTAAACTTTGTAGCCAAACGGCTAAACCTAGAGAGTTGAAATTTGGCATGCTTATACAACTCTTTGACTCGCACATAGGAAAAATACTAAAATATCTAAAAAAACACACCCCCTAAAAATATAAGCAAATATGTGCTCACCGAAAAAAAAATATTTTTTAAAAATTCTGAATAGGGTATCAAATGAAATCCATTAGTACGTGGATTAACGATGAAAATTTTATTTTTGCAAAATAAATTATTATGACGCGATTTTTGCCAAAATTGTGCAAAAAAAAATTGTCCCACACCTTGTAGCCTAGATGGTTTAAACTAAAAATCTGAAAAAAATCTAAATAATCTACATTGATGTGAACTAGAATAGCACAACAGGAATTTTTGATCAGATTATGTTTTCGGAAAATATTTTTTTTTTGTTTTTTTGGTTGACGGTGTACAAAAGTCATAGTTATATAACACACTATACTAGAAGGCGTATCTTTGTCTAATGGTTAGCTTGCTCGTTTGCTACGAAGCAAACTCGGGTTCGCTCCCGGGCAAAGGAGACATTTTTTTTTTCCATTTTTATTTTGTTTAAATTATTTTGTCAAAATTCTACTTATATTTTGGCAAATAATAGTAGCATTTAATTTTTAAGAGCGTAAATTTAATAACCAGTTGGAATGTTGGAATTATATTTTCATTCTATGTGTCACGTATACGAAACCAGAGGGGCGGAGCATATGACTTAAAACAACCAATGGAAGACATAGGCGCAATTTTCAAAATCCTAATGAACCTTGCTATATATATAAAAAAAAAAATACTGCACATATTTGGAAACCTAAATAATGGTATTAGGTTTTGATTGGTACAAAAAAATATTTTAACATAAAATTTGTTTTTAATGCTTTTAGATGAACAGACGATAAATTATTTTAAAAATATCGTTCATTTTGCCGTGATTACTACAAAGCAAAATTTGTCCTACACACTCAGCATGCCGCCTTCACTTATTTTATACCTGCGAAGCCGTGCAATGTGTGAAAATTCACACTTCACATAAATTTTTTATTACTGATATATTATATAGATATAGAAGTATACATACAATAAATTTGTTTAATAGTACATTTATTTTTTGTGGTCCGCGGTAGAAAATTAAATATTTTACAGGTCCGTGGCACGTTTCCGGTTGAGAAACGCTACTTTAGACTTTGAGAGAGTGAGAGAGAGAGAAAGAGAGAGCGAAAGAAAGAAAGAAAGAAAGAGAGAGAGAAAGAGATATTTATAGTTTTTATTTTATTTTATTGTCATTTGATGCATTTTTTTCGCATTCCCCCAGTTTTAGACCAATTTTAACAAAATAATTATATCAACTCGCTGTTAAATATCTCTTGGGGCCATATATATAATTTCCAGGTTAAAAATTGTGGCACATTTTTTATGTCCTATTAATTGAGGGTTTGTTAAGTAATTACAAAGAAGGAGGATCAAGCGAAAACCACTATTTATCATTTTTATAAATATCATTTAATTTCAAGGGTAGATGGGAGGATGCCATTTGAACCTTCCCAGATTATCCAGTATTTAATTGTCTAACCGCAAGTAACGCTACCGTCTAATTATATTTTTTTAAATATCAAAAGTATTTCTTTAAGAAATTCGTGATACTATGGTTAATATTTTTTAGGATTTTGTAGGTATGACCAATAAGACCTAATACTGTCAGTTATATGCTGAACTTAGAAAGTTGAAATTTGGCTTGCATATACATTTCTCTAATCCACATAATAATACCGAAAAACATACCACTCGAAAAGTATATATCAGGTCGTCAAGGATGAAATTTGTAGTTAATAATATTGTCAACTTTAACAGCTTATTATTTGACATTGGCTTAATATTTTACCATTCTGTTTTTTTTTTTTTTTTGTTGGAAAGTTACACATCTCACCTGTTTAAAGAAATCATTATATGCTCTAAAAAATATCAAAAACTTTTTTTTTAAATTAATTTTCTTGAAAATGGAACGGTCGGAAATTTGCACTATTATGAAGTACCTATGCGTTCTTATGTGGAACACCGGCATTGCAGATCGCGGGAAACATTAATAGTGTATTTGGCTCTAGTGTTACTACGCAGAAAACAATATCAAATTGGTTCGCCAAATTTCGTACCGGTAACTTGAAAACTAAACAAAAAAAAAAAAATGGCTCATCGATCATGGAACCACTGGACGAAATGATACTTAAAGAAAAACAGCCTAGATTGGTCAACAGATCGACTCCTATCTTATTGCATGATAACGCTAGACCACACACTGCACAAATGACTGTCGCAAAACTACAGGAATTAGAGTTGGGACTTCATCATACTCCATACTCACCAGACCTGCCACTTCTTCCGCAATTTGGATATCTTTTTAATAGAAAAACAGCTTAATTCTGACAATGCTGTAAAACTGGCCTTCCAGGAATTCATTACCTCTCGTCCGCCAAGGTTTTATACCACCGGCCTGAAAAACCTGCCGCTTAAATGGTAAAAGTGTATAGACAATATGGGTGCATACTTTGATGAATAAAATAATTCCTTATATTTGTAAGTTATCAACCAACTTTTCCTTTGTTTCTATAAATTTCATCCTTGACGACCTAATAGATACACGTATTTTTAGATCTTTTTTTTTTGACGTATATGCTCGTATGTGTTTAAAATCAGACTAGTACTAGTTGGTCAGTACGGAAATTTGAGCGTTACGAATCAATGGATATCGAGTTGGGTCAATATTTTCTATATTATCAACGCAAACCAAACCAACTTATAGTCCGTTCAAAGGTTAGAATGCAGTACAGAGCAAATGAAGTAGTTCATTTTCATACTCTCTTATGGGTTCTCCCAATAACACTATCCATTTCTTCCTTGGCGAAGTTGCCAGCTGTAATACGCGCTGATCGCCGACGTGTTATTAAATTTTCCCTGATACTTTTTCCATTTAATTTGAAGAAATTAAAAGAAACAAAAGAATATAAAATTACGCATAATATTTTGGGTTCATTGACATATTATACACTTTTACAACATTTGGCAACACCGCTCCCATTTCTCATAAGAGCAGTCTTCTAAATTTCAACTGAAGACTTCTCACTTCTAAATTTCAAGTGAAGACCTAAACAAAAAAAAGGTCTCACTTTAACCTTGGCGCCCCCTGGCATTAAGCGCCCTTGCATTACCTGCGGAGTGCGTTCCTCCGGCCCTGTCTGAAACACCCTATTAAAAAGAAATTTTTGAGATACCATACAGCCTGAATTTGAATTTTAGTTATACTCTATAATTCTGCCAAATTTTGTTAAAATATATCCAGCCATTTTTGGATAAATTTCGGACAATCGGACAGATAGATACAGACAAACAGACTGACAGTCATTGATTCTTTTGCGGATATCGTCTTATAATCATATGAAATGAGTAGAAATCAAATTTGCGGCCGAATCAATAAAAAAGCAGATATAGAGCCTGCAGTTTTATTAATTTAGACTGATTTCATTAACTTTTATTAGGTTTTCGTATTCTTTAATAACTGTTAAATATTTGTAGTCTGTGTCCTTGTTAATCTCGGACTAATTCCTACATTGGCGTATGTAAATAATTTTTACGAGCATTCTAGATATGTTGTCTTCCTCGCGGGTATGGCAGGTTACTACATGTTATTGTATGGTACTCGTATTGTCTTGCACAATACCAAGTTGAATAAGGCGAGTGTAAAGTGTGCTGTTCACTGTTCTTCACTGAAAGTACGCGATTCCTAATGTGACCTCAACGCAACGCAATGCTGCGCCTTTAAATTTCATGTCGCAGGCGTTGTAGCACGATTCCCTTGCTTTCGATTGCCTGGTACTTACAGTGGCGTAACTACACGCCTCCGGCATTAGATTCACAATTAATATCGGACGTTCTATTCCATTCCATGGGAAGTTTTTGGAAGTGTTAACTCGATGTTTAACTTTCTTCTTTACTCAAATAAAACGATTTAATAGAATGGGTTATCTCTTTTTCATTCACTTGCATTCCAAATGAACGCTTGAAATCTGCAATGTGAAAAGTGTAATTTAACTTACTTAAGCCTAATGCAACCACTTTTTAATTAGAAAAATATAAAATTTTAAAGGATCGTATACATTTAAGATATGTATTTCGTGTTAATTTTTAATGTAACACGAAATGTGGGACATAAGCGTTTAACATGGACAATTTGTTTTTCTTGCACAAAAGTGCTCATATTACACAGCCCAACAGACATTTTGGTGCCTGCGAGTTTTTAACTGTCTCTAAGTAATTTTTGGGCACAGAATCCAAAATAGCCGTCAGATTTGGTCTATCAGATCTAGTTTTTGAGATACGCTATATTGGACTCTTTTACAATAAAATATCTTATCTCTTAACTTGTGTATTTTTCACGTTATTATTGTTACTATTTGCTCCAACTGCCAGTTCTAGCATGGAGTTTACCAGAACAGTCTTTCTGAAGACTCCAACAGTAGTAGGCCATCATGTGGCTTTCTTATCTTCCTTGATATCTATCTTCTATAGTTTTATGTCCTGATGGAATCTTTCTCCCGGTTCTTCACTAAAATCATCTAGATTTTCTGGTAAGTGGTCATAATACAACCGAGAATATTAAAGTTGGAAAGCATATATTCCACTAATTCTCTGCCTTATGATTTCCAAGAAAATTGTGCACTACTTGAATAAATGAACACCAAGAATTAGATTCAATCTCGTTCACTGATGCGGTTGGATTGGATTGTGGATCTTCAGTAGGTTGCCTTATCTGAGGACCATCAAATATTCTGGCTTTCAGTTTTTCAGAGTTAATCCCAGGAAATTTACGTGTCAAGTAGCCTACACATAGTCCATCTCGATTTAAAGTCTTCAAAAATTGCTACATAAGCCCAAACTTGATATGCAAGGGTGGAAATATAATTTTCTCTCTCGCAACCACAGGTTCGTTGACAACATTTTGTTTTTCTTGAATTATGAAATGGAAATCACCCAATTTCTGTTAACCCAGTGCTGATCCTTAGCTCTGCTGTCCCAAAGACATAAAAAACAAGGCTATTTTGTATATCCACTTTGCTGTCCAAGGAGGAAGTTTACCGTTTTTAGATAAAAAACTAAAATCAATTAGTCTGTATCTCAAAAACTAGAGCTGCTACGAAAAAGAGTTAGTTTTGGAATCAGCACATCAAAAATATCTAAAATCAGTACTTACTTTTCCGGCACCAAGATAAAAAAATTATTTTGTTAGGCAGTGTTATTTTAGACTAACGAATTTTTCTATGTATGTTTACTGAGAAGTTATCAATCTAATTGGGGTAAAATATTCCCATGTAATGAAAGTAATTAATAATAATAATAATAGAAAATACAATCCCTCCAAAATGTGTACCTGTTTATACATGGATAATAGGATCAGTCAAAACGCCACACTAATCACGTAGCTTTCATATCTATAGCCGGCGGTCTAGAAACGGAGAACTTACATTCTCTGCCCCAATACTCAGAGCCGTTTTACAATTTTCTAAACACAAACATATTTTCTAATCCCCTAAGTTGAGTCGTCTTTCGTATTTCCCTGGTGTTCGTAAAGTGCCGCCACTGATTGTTATTCTCTCATCTGTCCGGTGGTCAGTGTTCATGCGGCAGATAACACAAAGTACTATCTACAGTGATCTGTTGCAAGTTTACGAAGGGGCGCCAAAGGGACACTAACTTGTGGCCTGATTTATATTATAGGTACTTGGCCGTAACTTGCAATAGTTACATCTTAATATCAGTATATGTGATTAATAATACAAGCATTGTTCTCTGGTGTATACTGAGAGCCGCCGTAACATACACGACTCGTACCTAGATCATTGTTCCTTCATCCTCACCATCGCATACCGTCCACCTATCGACTATCGACTATCGACGAACGATTAAACTAACGATAAAACCTGTCACATAAATATATTACGGGAATTTCAAATTTCAAATAAAAACTTATGTGAAGGGTGAATTTTCACATATTTTAGCATTTTATAGGTATTTAATAAGTGTAAGAAGCCAAAATAATGCTGGATGTCTAGGAATATTTGATCCATAATCACATCAAAATCAACAGTTGTTTGATCATGTTTATTCGTATTTTAGTAGTAATAGCTTCAATTAAATTTTTTTAAACAAAATTTAAATAATTTCACAAAAAATTCGTCACAATAAATTTAAATAAAAAAATCCCAGCGTTTTTTTACATTTGCTTCATCTTCATGTCTTCATTAGAATAATAAGAAATACGCTAATAAATTGCTTAATTTTTACCGACCGACAACATATATAAGGAAGGTATTGTGATCATACCGATTTTGACATTTCCAGTTTTCGATGGAACTCCACGAATTGAGGTCCCTATATAACGTTTTGACTATTTTTAGCTAGTCTGTCCGTCTGTCTGTCTGTCTGTATACCTGTCTGTGTACACGTGCAGAGCAAATTCGGCTAAAAGGATTTTTATGAACTTCATATTTAAGCTTTTGAGATCAATGGCACGAGTTGATCAACTTTTGGTAAAAATCGGTTGACTAGAAATGGGAGTTTACTCGTGTCGATTTTAAGATTTTTGCGAATATTTAACATCAGAAAAATATTTCGAAAAAATGTATTTAACAAAAGTTGCTATAAAAGCAATTGCTAACAACTTTTATTTGAGACATTTTTTGATAAAACGAAAAAAAAATTGCATTTATTTTTCGTACTTATATGTAACGTTTCCATGGTTATGATAAATAATACCTCTGTTAGAAAATATTAGGCCAAGTTATTTCTACTCTGCTGCTAGAATGTATTTTATACAAGTATTTTGTGATGACGGCCGGTCCTGTGGTGGCCACAGCTGATTTTTTCAATTTCAGAAACGTATGTCTCATTATTATTAATGTGTGATTTGATTTATAAGTATTTCATTATTATAAATGATATATTCCTCTTTGATACCTTAAAAACAAAAAACAAAAGTAATTCAAACAAAAGGTTGAAAAATTACGTATAATAGTAGGCGGAGCCTACTAAACACTACACACTACACCAGGGGTTCTTAAACTTATGTAGTTCGAGGACCCCCTCTTGAACATTTTTTTTTTGTGGACCCCATCCTAACCCTAGGCATTTTATGTCGTTCTTGAGACTTAATTTCTTGCTCAATAATCTCATAGGCACTGCGTTATATTAAATGTTGGTAAAAATGTATCGCTGGTTATTTTAATAAATTGTCATGAACATTTTTATTAGCATATAGAATAAAAAACATAAAATGAATAAAAATAGTAGTAAAAAGAATTAAAAAAGTTACAAATTATAATACGTTAAACTCATACAAACATTTCTTGGACAAATATTGGTCAAAATAGATCTTATTATAATATGTTTCTGTAAATAATTTGCAGTTGAATAAAAATAATTAAATTATTGTTTAGTTATGTCAATAACTAGTTAGGTAAAAACAAATACAAAAAGTCTTGACCATGTAGGATTTTTATTAAATAAGTTATTTGAATAAAAGCGAAAAGTTGGGGGATGTAAAGTTACTGTCAACATTGTTTCGCGGACCCCAGTTTAAGAACCGCTGCACTACTATATACACACATGGTTCCTCTTGTTGTTATTATACCATTAATTTCAAACGACACACACTACCTTAGCTTTAAGTACAAAAAATCCATAACATTATTAGTCTTAATTTAGCCATGAACTAAAATAATAATATGTTTTGTCAAAAACACAAAAACTGCAATATTTTCCAGAAACGAAATCTGATCAAAAATTCCTATCGTACGTTTCCAGTTTAGATCAATGTAGATAAATAAATTTTTTCAGATTTTTATTTTAATCCTTTTGGATTAAAGGGTGAGGGACAGTGATTTTTTCAGTACGTTTATGTAAAAAACCGTTTTGAAATATTTATTTATTTTTTTTAAATAGTATATAGTGCACCTAGCGCTGAATGCCATATATTCCGCACGAGAATGAAGTTTACAAACGAGCCGCAGGCGAGTGAAGCAAATCATTCGTGTGCGGAATATGTATTCTGCGCGTGTTGCTCACTATGCTTTTCCTCCGATTACCATTTTTCAATAAATAATTAATCAAGAAAATACAATATAAATGTGGTTAACAGCCAATAATGCGGGCGCAGTCAGTACGGGAATTAAAATTCTCGGAAACTGCACATGCGCATTGCTGCGAATTTATTCTTTCCCGCACAACGCACATGTGCATTGGGACTCATTTATCATTCCCGCATCGCCTGCGCGCGCATAAGGGAAATATGCGAAATTAAGCTAATGTCCTGTCAAATAACAGTATCGAAATAAGACAGTTCCATAGTAGTCGTAGCAAAACTAATTTTCGTTCCTTAATATACGTTTTAAGAGCTTTCTTTTGATAACACACAATAAATTAAACAAATAAATAACTATTTTTTTTTCAACGACACAAAAAATATTTTTTCTGATCAAAAATTCCTGTTGAACTATTACGAATCCCATCAATGTATATTATAGAGTTTTTTTCAGATTTTTATATCAACCCCTCTGGAAGTTAGGGTGGGTGTCAAAAGTATTTTGACATAATTTTGTCTATCCACGCATTAAAAGGTTTCATTTGATATCTCACTTAAAAATTAAAAAAAATATTTACTTTTTCATTTAATACATTTCATTCCATCAGTATTTTTCCTATTTGTCGGTCAACGAGTTGTATAAGCATGCAAAATTTCAACTTTCAATGTTTAGCCGTTTGGCACTGAGTGACAAACAGACACATGAGTGACGTTATAAGGATCTTTTGGAGGTCATACCTACAAAATCCTAAAGCTATGTTCAGAGCTCTAAAATTATTAACAATACGCTATGAGTTGTTCACTGTCGATTGTCACTAACAAGTTTGTCATATGGTTACTCAAGCGACCCTTCACAGCTCTAACTTTAATAGACTGCGTTGTCGACTAAAGATAGTTTTCCAAACTTTGTAGTTAGTGCGCTGTTTTAATGAAACAGACATATAAACACATATTAGTTATCTCACTTTATATAACCTAAAAAATACTGTCGCACAAATTTCAACAAATTTCGGAAATCATGAAACGAAAAGAATTGCTGTAGTTGCGGTTATAATTTTGTTATTATAATTTAGTAACAAATCACGATCTCGCTGCTGGGGGTTTCGTAAAAAGTCACATAAATACATTTATTCCTTCGTAGTTGGTTTGAAAAAACATAGATGGTACAACATTCGTTACGCATTCATTTTCATATCTGTGGAGGCTGTCATTAAACGTTAAAACTGTCTATTAAATTTATCTACAACGCACGGTGTATAGTCTACTAATTTTAGAGATATGAACGCAGCTTAAAAAGCAGGACGAATTGACTACAAAAGAAGAAGAACTAATTGAAGTGATGACCCAAAAAATCTTCCTACGCCACTGGTGAATGACATATATTCCAATATTTCCAAAACCTAGTTGGAAAATAAGGATATTCTAGTATTGTAATATTGAGTACCGAGTATTGTAAAAGAAATGAGAGATAGACATAAAATATCTTCATAAAAGGCGTATCACACTAGAACGCTATCCAAGTTTTATTTTGTAAGTCTTTTTCGAGGATTCAAGTCTTCAGCTATCACACGTGAAACAAGGAAAAGTAACTTGCGTTTGCGTACATAACGTTAACAATAGACCCATCTCACTTGATCTGACTGAGAGGTCGAGACCGCACACGCGCATTTGAAGACTTGGATTTCGTCTGTCTTCTAAAGACGGGAGAAATATATCTCGATGTATTTGCTCAGACTTATGCCGGGTTTACATTGGTAGAGTAAAAGAGCTAGTAACTAGCGCAAGTAACTAGCAACTAGTTACTATCCCTGTGTAAACAGTTGACATTGTGACTAGTAGAGTACTAGCTGCCAGTAGTTGGGCTAGGATAGCAGCTAGCTCGTCGACGTATTTACTAGCTACTGTCTTTTCCCCCACTACGCAAAATTGATTCATTTCAAATTGACGGCAAGCGGTAACCTGTCATAACAAATAGAAAAAAACCCATATCAGGTAAGTTACAATTTATTTACATAAATTGCGTAACATTGATTTATTAATTGATGATTTTTGAAATCATCTGTGAAATTACTGCCTTTGATACACGAAAAAGATGTTGTAGACCAGTGTTTCTCGACCAAAAACGCACCGTGGACCAGAATAATATATAATTTTCTAATAATAATTGTTGGTTTATTTTTTGCATGAAAACAAATATATTTAATGTGTTACTAAACACATTTATTTTATTTGTAGAAAATCACAGAAAGTTTACAGAAAATAAATAAAATATAAACTATTTACATAAAAAATGTGCAAAATAAATTAAAAATAAAACTGCAAAAAACACATATAAAAACTTTCGCGGACCACTAAAATTTTTCTGGGGACCACTGGACCACCTGTTGAGAAACACTGTTGTAGACTACAATAACTATTTCCTGTGGCTAGGAAATAAAGCGTTAATTCCAATTTTATTTTTGCTGGAATCGCATCCCTTATTAGTGTATCAGTTCGTTGTATTAATGGACTAACTAAATTTAATAGCCTATTAAAATCATCTGGTGTCATTCTTAAACACAGTCTGTACTCTTTTTGATCTTCCAAAGCTAATTCACGAAATAGAAGGACTGATGCGCCATGGGTAGTTCTTCTATCAATCCATTTTTTAACCCGTTTTTGTTTAGGCTTATATTCTGTACCGAATACTTCAATAAGACAATCAATTATTTCCTCCACAAGAAATTATGTAATTCAAAATACCACTTCTTTAATGGCATCACACCGGCGACGATGTATATCCACATTCATAAACTATTTTTTGCAAAAAGATAATTTCACTACAAAATCACAGTGAAGATGCCAAATGTGTTTTGACACTTACTATCCAGAAAATAAGATATGTATGTCAATTGCGTATGAACACCTACTATCCTGAAAATAAGATAGTAGAGTAAAGCGCGTAGTACTTGCGATAGTTACTAGCTCTTTTACTCTACCAATGTAAACCCGGCATTAAAGACCTAGGTTTTTTGTCATGCTATCACACACACAAGACTTCGATTCGAATGCCAAGACTTTAGTTTTCCAAGTTTAGACTTGAATAATAACTCTAGTGTGATAAGGCCTTAAGAGGTAGATGAATCATGGTTTTTATGGGCATTAATGAATTCTGTATAGTCACTGATTTTGAGTGTTTCGTAGCAAAAACTGCACAAACTTATTTGCTTACTGAATGTCCAGTTTGTGATACATTCATTATTTTATAATTGGAAAGTAAAAATGTGAATAACGTTGTTCTCACTTTCAGTAAAGAACGGTGTTGGGTTATATCCATAGTAATGTAGAAGACAATGGTATACAATGCCGAACCCATGGTAACCTGTCATAGCCGCGAGGAAGACAACATGTCTTGTTCATCCGCAAGTCTGAGCGCCAACAGGACAAGCGGACGAGGGTCCACGTCCACGCTCCGTTATCGGTCCGTGTGTCCGTGTGTCCGTGTGTCCGTGTGTCCGTGTATCCGTGGTTCGTGGTCCGTGCCACTTCTCTCATGAGGGTGAGAGAGAAATGAAGATAAAGAGAAGCTGAGATGACGCGGGCCGACACCAAACGTTTGTTCTGTATCCCGAGTGTCACATTAAGTGGCTGCCTGTTAGTTTGACCGTGAGCAATAGAAATCCCTCTAGAATTCTAGAGAGGTTGACTGATATCACCACTAGTTTCGCTATGACTCCACTACAACTAACTACCAACTAGATATAACTTCTCTACATGTATACTCACTACAACTATACAATTACACCGTGCGATCAAAAAAGAAAAAAAAAAAAACAATAATAATAATAATCAAGGGAAAACAATGAATTTTCGAACGAATGTCTTTAATTCACCTATTAATAGTGTCATTTCATTATATCAGATTGAAAGTAAAGTTACTGATAGTTTAATCAAAGATATTAATTTAAAAATTCATAGCTTCCCTTGATTACTATTATATTAGGGTTATACATCGAAGGCAAAACATCGATGTTTAACATCGGCGCTTACTATCGATGTTGAAAAAACATCGAAGGAAAAACATCGATGTATCGGAAACATCGATATTTTATTAATATTAAAAAAAGCTATTTATTTATATTATATAGGTTTTATTTAATAATGTAAAGATAAAATACGAAAAAAGTAACACATAGTACACAAAAAGCATTTATTAGATTTTGAAATAGAAATATTCCTTTTTAATAGTAATTAATTTCACATTATAATATTACTATACCCAATATAATAATCTTAATTTGTACCTACAGCCTATTCCAAACGATTAGGCGGAACTAACCGCAATTTTCATTTTTGTAATTTGTCATTAGATATTTTTTTATATATTGAAGTTGACTTTTCCTGAACAAAATGATCGCTTCAATCAATCGGTAAAAGTAACTAGTATTGAAAATCTAGTTCCGCCTAAACCAAAGGAACAGACCTTACTATTTTTACATTTCTAAAATGAAATATTGGATTTTATTACAATACTAATATAGTAATCTTAATGTTAATTTTATATTATTTAACATAAAAATAACATTGTCATACACAATTATTTTTATAATTTTTTAAGTTGAAATAAAGTCTGTTCCTTTGGTTTAGGCGGAACTAGATTTTCAATTCTAGTTACTTTTACCGATTAATTGAAGCTTTTGATCATTTTGTTCAGGAAAAGCCAACTTCAATATATAAAAAAATAGCTAATGACAACTTACAAAAATCCAGGGATTGGAGGAATAACAACTGGGAAAGTGTCAACAAGACTCAAAAAGAAAAAGTGTGTTGGCGTCGTTGGTCGTTCACATTGTTTGCAAAAAATTGGAAGTTTCTTCTTATTTTTTCGTATTCTGCTAACTGCTAAGAAGAATAAGAACTAACACTATTAGTATTGTTATATCACAATAGATGGCGCTTGTATTTTGTGTACTAATTTTAATAAAAATTAAATTTTTAAGATTCCAGCGCCTCTAGCGGTAGTTTCTGAATTTCAAAGTTTAAACATCGACATCGGTAGTAGACATCGATGTTTTATCGATACTATCGCCAGCTGCCCATCGATGGTAAAAACATCGATGTTTTTAAAACAAACATCGATGTTTTCGATACATCGATGTTTTTTTCCCATCCCTATTATATTGTTGATCTCACTGTATTAACTTTCAACATATACTTCAAAAACTAGAGTGTTCGGAGATACAACAAGATAGTTTGAATGAAATATATACAGTTTCTAGTAGGCTATATCAGCGTTTCTCAAACTTTTTAGACAAAGGACCGGTATGTTTTGTAATACTTTTCGCGGCCCTCCCTAAAACATATATTAAAATAAGGTTGACAAGTAGGGTTGCTATTTAGCGCCTCACTCTAATTCGGAAAACACAAAAAGTTGGATATCGCAAAAAAATCACTTGACGAACGCACTTTTCGCGCCGGTCAGCGAATCACGGGACAGGATATCAACCGTTAGCCAATCACGGAAGAGGGTGTCACCTGTCAACCAGTCAAGAGACAGGGTGTCTCACGAGAACCTTAGGAAAAATTGCGTCATAATGTTACCGACACTACATACACACACTTGCTAATTATTAGTTATTATTATTAGTTAGATTATTTATTCATGAACTTTTTAAGATTGGAAAACGATTCATTTTTACTCAGTACATTACATTTATATTGTTAAAACGAAAAATAATTTGGGACGTTAATTTGTGCCTACGAAACCCTAGACATTTATGTTTGTAGATTCTTAGAGAATAAATTTGCAAAATATTGTTCACATCGGTCAAAGGATATAACAGAGTCTAAACTTTCTTTTTTATGCCTATGAAGTCCTAGATATTTGTATATATAATTATATTCGTAAATTTTTAGAAAATAAAACTGCAAAATATTGTTCATATCGGTTAAAGGATATAGGCGTGTCTAGAGTTTCTCTTTTATGCCTACGAAACCGTAAACATTTCTATATGTAATCTTATCCACAGTTTTTTTGACAATAAATCTGCAAAATATTGTTCATATCGGTCAAAGGATATAGGATTGTCTAGAGTTTCTTGTTAGTACCTATGAAACACTAGACACTTATGTATGTAACTATATTCGTTGATTCTTAGAGAATAAATCTGCAAAATATTGTTCATATCGGTGAAAGGATTGTCTACCAATCACGAGAACCTTAGGAAAAATTGACGTCACAATGTTACTGACACTACATACAGACACTTGCTAATTATATATATCAGATTATTAGAAAATAAATCTGCAAAATATTGTTAATATCTGTGAAAAGATATAGCAGTGTCTAGAGTTTCTTGTTTATGCCTACGAAACCCTAGAAGTTTTTGTAAATAATTATATTTGTAGAATCTTAGAAAATAAATCTGCAAAATATTGTTCATATCAGTCAAAGGATATAGCAGTGTCTAAAGTTTCTTGTTTATGCCTACAAAACACTGGACATTTCTGCAAATAATTATATTTGTAGATTCTTAGAAATAAATCTGCAAAATATTGTTCATATCGGTCAAAAGATATAGCAGTATCAAGAGTTTCTTGTTTATGTCATATTTTGCAAGCTACAAGATTTTTCATATTTTTGTTCCAGAAGGCGGATATTGTAATATTTTCTGAGGACCAGTATTTTTTTCTTGGGGACCAGTACCGGGTCGCGGACACAGTTTGGGAAACGCTGAGCTATATGAATCTTAACAAATATATATATATTTTTTTCAATTTTAGGAGATACTAGCTGTCCCCGAATTTCGTGCGATTTTTGTATTTTTGCTTATAAGTAACACTCCCTTTGCCCCCTAAATAATATTGTTGTAAAAATTGTGTTGAAAAGAAAAAAAAAGTTTCGTCATATACATATTTGATGAATAGTGAACCCTCGTAACTCCCCAATCATTCATTCAATCGAAAAGTATACACAACAAAAAAGATTTTTTTTCTTATTATAAACAATTTTTGTTATATACGTTTTTCATTTTTCACATAAGGGAGATATTTCAAAAGTTTAGCTTTAGGGTGTCCCCCGTAACTCCCCAAATATTGATCTAATTGAAAAAATGTATTGAACAAAAAATGTTTGTTTTTTTATTACAAATAATTTTTGTTGTATATATTTTTCTGTGAAGTCAATAATAAGAGAGATACTTTAATAAATAGTTTTAACGCGATAAACGCCCACCTAGAATTAAAATTTTGAAATGTCTTGTAGCCTATGTTCGAATCCTGGTCTTACTCTATCATCGTATCAAATTAGGTGAAAATATGTCCAGCTGTTTTTGCGTGAATCTCAGACATACAGACAGACAGGCAGACATTAAATGTAGCATATATTCTATTATTATTCGGTTGTGAAATATTCAATTTTGGCCGATGAGGACCATTTTTGAGAAGACAGGCTATACGGCTTTTCAAAATTTACATTCCAATTATTTTCCAAAATTTGTTATTGAAGAGTTACTGTAAATGATGAAAAGTACTATGTAGTTCTAAAAACTTTCCATTTTTTTCCTTCAAATTAAATTTTGTATTTCCCTTATAGTTGTTGTTGAACATCTGTGGAATGAAGCACGTAACTTTCTGCAACATCATTATACCAAATAGATGAACTAACTTACCTATAAATTAGTCACACACTATATCTATAATAAAAAATGACGTAAGAAGTATCCACTATTTTTTGCTGCTCTTAAAACACTTTTCTGCCCTTCGAAGGGTGCTGATTAGTATCTCGCTTAGGGCGCTAAAATACTTCGTTCCGGTCCTGACAGTGACCCTCAATTTTCAACACCTGTCTCTGTAACATATATTTTAAAAAAACGTGTAAAATTACACATATTTTATTCTTTCATAAACAAAAAAGATGTATAATTTCGGAGGATACCAACCATTTAATTTGCTATCTCTGTTGTCAAATCTTAAGAAAATAAATGTGCATTTCCGTAAGATAAGAGTAAATACAGTTTTTATTTATGTTTGTATTAATTGCAAGAATATCAAAGAATGTTTCTTTTACTTTAACCAGCAATTTAACTGACCTGGGTATCACAGATGTAACCCTGTTTCGCATATCAAACGGCCAGGATTCGAATCAGTGACGAATATAGGGATATGCAAGGTAAGCCGTCGCATAGGGGCCCTGTTTTCTAGGGGGCTATTAGACGTTCTGCTGAAGTAAAGCTACATATTTAAATTTTAAATTAAAAAAGATTTTTTTTTTTTGCCTGTATAATAATATATTTTTAATTATTAATTATATTTAGATTTTGGGCCCTTGGTTAAAGTTAAAATCTTTGACGCACAGCAACGATGACTATTTGCGATTGGGGCCCTTTGAACTAGACAAAAAAAATGAAGATACTGTTTATTTTTTAATAACTATACAGTTGTAATAATCTAAGGGCCGGATTTTCAATTCATGGTTAACTTTTGGTTAGGTTAAAGATGTACCCCCTAACTTCCTAAATAATCATCCAATTGAAACAATGCATTGAACAAAAAAGATTTGCTTTCTTATTATAAACAATTTTTGTTAAATACATTTATCTGTTGAGTTAGTTAATTAGTTAGTTAAACTTTTTGGCGCACAGAGACAAAGGCTATTTGCGCCTAACTAGTGGCGGCGCTAGCTCTTAAAATCTAGGGGGGCCAAAATATTTTGAGTAAAATTTGGGGGGCCAGGAATTTTTTTTTATCGTTTACATATGAAAATACAAATAATGACCTAAAAAAAGTCCTCACTTCTAAAAGATATTTTTTTCCAAGCAATTCTAGGGGGGGGGCAACTGGGGGCCAGAGCAACTTTTAGGGGGGCGCCCCCCCCCCCCGGACCCCCCGCTATGGCCGTCACTGCACCTAACGCAGCCCATTTAAATGATTACACTACATATTAAAAACAATAAATTAAACAATCAATAAATAGATAAAATCAATTAAATTACGCATACTCAATAAAAGAAATTTTGAACAAACACAAATAAATAAGATAAAAAAGTCTGTTCAAAAATTTGAACAGACTCAGGGTGATGGTAAGAGGCTGTAAAGGGGCCAATTACCATCGAACATCACAACTTAGAAATTGAACACATTCAAATAAGGTGCAAGACTACACACATAAAACAGTAAGTTCGATTCTTTCAGGAAGAGTATCAGCCTGTCCAGTACTCTGTCGTCACCTAAAGCAACTGACAGGTCATACCACAAGCCTAATCTCTCCCTGATATTCTCGAACTGTACACATTCGGTTAAAAAGTGTAACACAGACAAATGTGTGTTACAGGTCTCACAGATAGGGGACTCTTCATCTCGAAGGAGGTGTCCATGGGTCCACCAACAGTGGCCTATACGGAGGCGTGTGACGGCGATTTCCTCTCTGCGGTTAATTCTGCAGGAAAAACCCCATGGTTTAACATCTCCCTTAATCTGTCGCAACTTAACGTTCTGTGTGCGGCTCCACTCATGTTGCCACATGTCTAAAATCAGGTGTTTCAGAAGACATTTTGCGCCATCTGGAAAAATGAAACTCACATCAATCATAGATCTGTGAGAGGCGGCTTTTGCAGCTGCATCTGCCGCTATTATATATTTATCTGTTGAGTCAATAATAAGAGAGATATTTTAAGATTTTCAGTTTTAATCCCATACAACCCCTTTAGAATGAAATTTTGAGAAGCCATATAGCCTATGTTCGAATCCTGGTTTCACTCTATCTTCGTGCTAAATTACGTGAAAATATATCCAGTCGTTTTTGCGTGAATCTCGAACGGGCGGACACACAGACAGATATCGTCTGTTATCATCTGAAACGTGTAGAAACCAAATATGAGGCCGACAAAATAAAAATAAAACAGCTACAACCGCCAATTTTATTAATACCTATAGATAATAATAATTTAAAAAAATGTAAGTATCTTCATGAAAATTATGTGCCACATCAGAGTTTAAATCAATTACGTGTTTTTCTTTTCCATCATTCCATGATGGATTCAAAAAAATTGAAATATTTCGAGGGTGTAAGGTATATGTAATAAATATTAAATACGTGTCTCTGTATGGTTTATTCGTGTCAAATCATGATGTGATATGATTGTTCTATGAATGGAAACAATAAAACACTGTTACTCCCTTCTCTCCCACAGGAATACGTGAACGTGTGCAACTATACACGTGTGTGCGTGTTAGCTGTGACTTTACATGTTTGATGTTTGATATGTCTACATACATATGTAGATAACACATGATACCAAAAGAAAAGTGAAAATAAAGCCATTAAAAAAATTGTTACTATAGCAAGTTCTTCTATTACGCGTGTTATTACAACGTGATTTAATTTCAATTGGAATAATGTATGGTAAGGCTTACATTATATATACTGCGTGATTATAAATCATACGCGATTCTAACCATCTAAATGAGTCAAGCAGGTAGAATCTGATGAAGTCGAAAGTGAATTTGTTGAGAAAGTTCTACAAAACTAACCTAAGGATCTCACTACTGGAGAGTTGCAACGAATTGCTGAATATGGTAAAGTTAAAGCCGACGATTTCGACGACAATGATGAAAATACGAAGGCTATACCACGTCAGCTACGAGGTAGACGCCAAAATTCAACAGCCTATCCATATTACAGGAGCGATTGATATAAAACCGCGGCGTCATTTATAAACCGCGGTATCACTTATCTGCGGCTGCTCTATCATGAAAATCATTACTAGCATATTGTCCTCTAACGTGTCACCAGAAAAATCAAGAGTTGTCAGGAGTACAGCACAGTGCCTACATCATTCAGCTCCTTTCTTCTCATCACGTAGGTATTGTTACATCACCACAAGAACAACGAATTCGAAGAAGGGGACTATGGTACTTTATATAATGATATAATTATGTATTTATTTTTATTTATTACTTATTTAGTATTGTACACTTTTTATTACTTAAAATTTATGCAGTACACTAACAGCAGAGTAACTATTACTGTAAAGGTAAATGCAAGAAAAAAGGAAACGTAAATATGCAGTCATTTAAAAGGAGTCGCTATTATCCACGGATAAATTTGCCAAATATTGTTCACATCGGTCAAAGGATATAACAGTGTCTAAAGTTTATTTTTTATGCCTACGAATTTCTACCCTACACATTTCTATATATATATATATAATTATATTCGTAAATTCTTAGGGAATAAATCTGCAAAATATTGTTCATATCGGTTAAAGAATATAGGCGTGTCTAGAGTTTCTCGTTTATGCCTACGAAACCCTAAACATTTTTATCCGCAGTTTCTTAGAGAATATATCTGCAAAATATTGTTCATATCGGTCAAAGGATATAGGAGTATCTAGAGTCTCTTGTTTATGCCTACGAAATCCTAGACATTTATGTATGTAATTATATCCGTAGATTCTTAGACAATAAATCTGCAAAATATTGTTCATATCAGTCAAAGGATATAGGAGTCTCTTGTTTATGCCTACGAAATCCTAGACATTTATGGATGTAATTATATCCGTAGATTCTTAGACAATAAATCTGCAAAATATTGTTCACATCAGTCAAAGGATATAGGAGTCTCTTGTTTATGCCTACGAAATCCTAGACATTTATGTATGTAATTATATTCGTATATTCATATATGTGATACACCCATCGTACTGAGCAACGTTTTCCGTATTGGTTGTCGCTTGGCTAGGGTTTTAAGAGACATCGTGGGATTTTCTAGGTTTGGTTCCTCCATAGCCATTACTTGTAGGCCTAGGATTTTACCCGTCTACACCCCAGCTAGGGCTACCATTTCCCTTGTGTTAGTCTCCTAGAGCAGCCCCTAGGAGCAGAAGAGTTTATATTCCCTTCCCTTTCCTCTAGGTCGTCCGTGTCTCCCCCAGGTGCTCAACTCGGTGCGTCTCTGTGTCACATCTCGTTTTTCAAATCTATATTCCAGCCTTCTGCTGGTGGTCCTTCGTAGTCGCCGCCGCGAAGACCATTTGTGTGACTGTCTGGCCACTCTACCTTACTTAGGCTGGGAGTGAGCGCCACATTTCTATACGTTGTTTTATTCGCAGATTCTTAGAGAATAAATCTGCAAAATATTTTTCATATCGATCAAAAAATATAGGAGTGTCTAGAGTTTCTTATTTATGTCTACAAAACCCTAGACATTTCTGTATGTTATTTTATTCTCAGATTCATAGAGAATAAATCTGCAAAATATTATTCATATCGGTCAAAGAATATAGGAGTCTCTTGTTTATGTCTACGAACCCTAGATATTACTGTATGTAATTATATTCGTAGATTCTTAGAGAATAAATCTGCAAAATATTGTTCATATCGGTCAAAGGATATAGAATTGTCAGCCAATCACGAGAAACTTAGGAAAAACTGACGTCACAATGTTACCGACACTACATACAGACACTTCATTAGCAGTTCATTATCATCAGATTATCGTAGTTCAGTGGTCATCACATCGATTCGTATTTTCGGAATATGGGTGCCAAAGAAATCGCGAGAAGTTGGATACTTTCCACCGGCATTTAGTATTATCGTTACGGCCCTAATATTTTATATTTCCCGTAAGATTTCTTATTTTAATTGCGTGATTTTACATAAGCGAGGTTTATTGCGAAAGCATTGACTTGAAAACTTAATATACTTAAGAACTATTTACATATGTGTGATAAAAAATATTAGCGTAATAATATGAATTTGAATATTTGTTGAAACTTATTTAATATATTTTGTAGTATGGTGTTTTGTTGGCAAAGTCCTGTCAAGTTAATTTCCAAGATTGTTAAAGTTGTAGATTATATAGATTGTAGTAAAACATTCTCTACGAGTCAAGTTAGTGAATCCTTCACCACTAAAAGTATCAGGCATGCCCAGAGGATCAATATGAGGACCTGCACTAATCAACGTCCAGACACACGACATACTAACACCACAAAACACTACGCTAAACAGCCAATGTGCGCACAACATCTACAACCACTGTCATTAACTCGATTTCACTTACAAACTAAAATACCACGGACAGGAATCTCCAGGTTCGGGCAATTAAAAATTTGATTTGTAGGCACTATTCATTTTACCAAAAAGACCATTGTTATTATTATTTTAATATTACTATGACGTTAGTTGATTAATATTTTTGTGGCACAGAATCTGTCTTGCGCTAGCCCATAATGCGAAGGATACGCAGCAGTGGCTTGAAAGTAATATACTGGTTTTGAAACATTACCGAGTGTTTTATTTTGAGTTCTATTTTCAATATGTTTCAACGAGAGCCTACAACTAAATCTATTAATTTTGATATACTGGTCTTTATTTCTTCTGCTGATTAGACGCCTAGCAGTTCTGACCTCAACCCTATGGATGTAGTAGTCAGTGGGGGCTAGGTTTGGTGAGTATGGAAGATGATGAAGTAGTTCCAACTCCAATTCCTGTAGTTTTGCGACAGTCATTTGTGCAGTATGTGGTCTAGCGTTATCATGCAATAAGATAGGAGTCGATCTGTTGACCAACCTAGGCTGTTTTTCTTTAAGTTTTTGCATCATTTCGTCCAGCTGGTTGCAGTATTTTTCTGCTGTGATCGATGAGCAAGTTTTTTTTTTTTTTTTTTTTGTTTTTAAGTTACCTGTACGAAATTTGGCGAACCAATTTGATATTGTCTCCTGCGTAGTAACACTAGAGCCAAATACACTATTAATGTTTCGTGCTGTCTGCGATACCGTAGTTCCACGTCAGAACTCATACTTCATAATAGTGCGAATTTCCGACCGTTCCATTTTCAACAAAATTAATTTAAAAAAAAAGTTTTTGATATTTTTTAGAGCATACAATGATTTCTTTAAACAGGCGAGATGTGTAACTTTCCAACAAAAAAAAAAAAAACAAATACAACGGTAAAATATTAAGCCAATGTCAAATAATAAGCTGTTAAATTTGGCAATATTATTAACTACAAATTTCATCCTTGACGACCTAATATTATCTTAGAAAATTAAAATATCTTTAAGAAACTTGTAGAATTTCACTGAATATTTTATAACAGTATTTATGGCAAGATTAAGTACAAGAACAGATAAAACGGGAAAATATTTGTTATAACAATAATTTGTATAACAAATAATCTTGTACCTATTCTTTAGTTTGACCGTTAATAGCCATTGGTACATTTGAAACCTTGGCCATAATTTGTTCTATTTAAATTATTTTAAAAAAATCTATTACAGAATAATAAATTAATGAAAACTGCTGGTGTCTGTTACAGAAATATTATATTTATGCAAAATGGGACATCATCAGTATGGATTAAGTTACCCTTCTCAACGGTCAAAAATATCAGTGCAGGTATAAGGCAAGAATTGATTCCAGGACCCTTACTACTTAATTATTCATATATGATTTAGAACGCACGACCCTGACAATGTATGTATATTGATGATATGGCTATAACACGTATAAATATGGACAAATTGTGACGCAACAACAGACCCTAATAACCTTAATTATTAGATAATAATTAAGAAAGAAATATTAGGATAATTAAAAATTACCAATGGTTATTCGAAGAGTAATGGAAAATAAATATAAAGGGTTCTCCATATGCTTCACGCAGATATACGTCGTTGATTAATCAAGGAGAGTAAACTCGATATACATAGCATATATTCTCACTTTCGTTTGAACAGGAACGTACGTACCAGTATGGCCTTTAATTTTCTCTCTAATATTTTATATCCTTTGTTATAGGTCATGCCTTTTAGAAATATATACGTTACTAGCTGGAGTACCCGTACTTCGCACGGTTTTTGTAATGTATATTTTTACTGTAGCAAAAATGATAAGTGAGATATTTCGATTTTCAAGTGGAACAAAATAATCGAATCTCTATTCAAAACCACTCTTATATATATATTTTTGATGGTAAGTAAATAATATGTGAGATACTTCGTTTATAGGTGGCCTTCCCCACAGCTCTCCAATATATCGGTCTGGGAAAAAGTTCGTGGCGTTTTTTTAGTAAAATCAATCAACTGGTTTTGTTATAGTGTGAAAACGAATTTATTTAAACCAAATATGCTCGATTATTATCGACAACTTTTCGCCATTTTTCGGGCAGAGCTATGATGCCATCTGTAAGAACTTCTGTGGTTTCTGGTTGAAAAACTGAATCAAGTGGTTTTCATAGGCTTCTTTTGAAACCAGCTTAATTCCATTGAGATAATTCTGCAGAGATCGGAATAGGTGATAGTCAGGGGGTGCTATGTCTGGACTCTACGGTGGATGCAACAATCTCTCGTAATCTCTCTAGTCCACATTAGAGTTAAGAATCAATCGTCTGACCAACTGAAAGTAGCTCATGGTGGACGATTTCCTTCCAGTCCCACCACACACACAGAATCACCTTGTTCGGCGTCAATCCTCGCTTCGCGAACGCTTGTGACGACTCACCATCCCTTGTCCACGATCTTTTACGCTTCCGATTGTCGTACGTGATCCATTTTTCATCACCGCTTATGTATGACACGTTTCAGAAATGGCTCGATTTCATTGCATTTCAGCAGCGCATCGCAGATGTTAATTCGGTCTATCATGTTTTTCGCGCTCAGCTCGTAAGGATCCCATATATCGAGCTTCTTTTTGTAGCCAGCTTTCCGTAAATGGTTCAAAACAATTTTGTGGTCAATGTCTAGCTCCGTACCAATATCGACACTGCTGATATGCCTATCTTGCTGGACTTTTTCAAGAATTTTATCAGCTTGTTCACTGATTGGACGACCAGAGCGTGAGTCATCTTTCACATTAAAATTATCAGAACGAAAGCGAGCGAACCATTTCCGCGCAGCAGATTTTGATAAAGTACCTTCACCGTACACAGCACAAATTTTTTCACAAGCCTGCACAGCGTTCTTCCCTTTGTCGTAATAATATTGCAAAATATAGCGCAATTTTTCATTACTTTTCTCCATTTTCAAACGCAAACAACTTTCCAACCACTGCACAAATTTTGATGTTTAGACACTCAAGTAACGCTCGAACTGTCACCTTTCCAACGAGCGCTTAGTGGTGTCGCTGCGATCTGTGTTTACTGAGTTATTTGCAATTGGCGCCGTCTATCGGCAAAAACGCCACGAACTTTTTCCCAGACTTGATATATCTCATTAAAAACTGTTGGGCAAAAAAAACAAACGCACACCGGAGTATATTTTATTAGAGGAACTGAAATTAGACAACATCAGAATAGAAGCTACAAAAAGAGCAAGTAATGGAGCTAAAAATAAGGTAATAGCTAGATTTAGGCGCGGAAATGAGGAAAGAGAAAATGAGTGCTGGAGAACGGATGAACAAAGAATGTGCAGGATGTGTGGAGAGGAAAGGGAGACCTTGAAGCGCATAATGACGAACTGTGGAGAAATTAAATTTAAAGAAGGAACAAGAGGAGGCGCGTTGTGTGAATCAGAGCAAGGATAGAAATGGATGGAGCACGTCTTAGAGAGAAGAGAAATTTGACACGAAGATTAATTTGACATTTGAGACGAAGATTCAACAATAATTAGAATACGTATTTGATAATAATACTACCTAGCAGCAAAAGAGACAGCAAACCTTCCAATAACACCGACATCCGTACCTACCAACGACATCAAATCCAACTTATGGCAAAACATAAAAGAAGATTGGAAACGACAATGGCACAGTCTAACGAACAACAAACTTCGCTATATAATAGAAGACACCAAACCCTGGGCTCCAGTAGGCAACAGAAACATTACACACTAACATCTAATGAAAAGAAAAGAGGTGAAAAACTGTGACAACTGCAATAAAACTGTAACCGTAGAACATATAATCCTGGAGTGCCAACTATATGAAGAACTCAGACGGAAGCAGAAAATACCAGACAATCGGAAACAAAATATCCGGAAACGGGTATCCAGGTATTCGAAACTGGTACTCGAACAGGTATTCGAAACTGGGTATCCGAAACCGGGTACCAAAACCGTGTATCCGAACCAGGTTACTCGAAGATTACATAATCAATTTTACTCATAAACCGGAACCGGGTTCCCGAAGAACCGGTTTTGGTTCCCAGCGCAAATAAAAACCTAAAAACTATATTTATAATTATAAAAATTTACTGACTTACTGATTTAATAAATTATGCATTCACGAGCCACCATTGCTAAAACATATATCAAATCTCTATGCCTGCACTAAGTAAGTAAAATAATAATGAACAAATATCCGCTTATAACTAAAAATATTGTCACTAATCTATTTTGTTGTTGTGCTCCAGCTAAACAAGTTCAATATGTCTACATATGAAAGCCATTTTAAGGTACAGTATCTTTATTACTCACATTTATCAACAAGATTGCAAATTATGATCCTACAAAACCATCAACATTATAAATTATAATGTCATCCAATCACATGAGCTTTTTATTTTAAACAATTTTTTCAGTTAATAGTTTTTATACTCTTTTTATTAGAAAGAACAAAAAGATTGATGTTCGAGTTGGAATTCCAAGAATTCTGCAGAAAACTGACTAATTGTGACCAACAATATTGACCAACACCCCGAGGCAATACGTTGGCTGTTTCCAGCTGGGACAATGAAATGATCCATTTACAGGAGGTAAAAAGAATTCTGCTTCAGGTTGTTTTGGAACTCGTCTCATGTGAAGAACAGCAAAATGATGATAGTTATTAAATAAATATATAAATGCTTTGAAAACTAGAATTAGTGACAAGGGTTTTAAAATGAAATGTTCACAATCGTTTTAATATAATTGTGCGTTATAATTATAGTTATAATTTAATAATAGGTCATGTTCTGCCTTATGAAAATACCAAGCATTTTTTGTGATTATCGGAATAAAATTGTTACCTGAAAAATTTTCTAGAATAATTGACATTATTTTCAGTAGCAATGATTCAATAAGGTTTCTGGTGGCATACCATCAACTTGATTTTAATTTAAAGTGTATTAATTATCATAATGAATAGATTTGCAGTGGTTTCGTGGTAAAACTGTAGCCTACGGAGCACAGGTACTCGGGTTGAAATCTTGGGCTCTATTTCGAAATTTCCACCTTCCGATTTTTTCAATTAGCTCAGGGATTGACTCAACCTTGAGCATTTAATATTAATGTGAAGTGTGAATTTTAACACATTTCAGGATTTTGTAGGTATCTAGTAAGTAACAACAAATTGTAAGTACATATTAAAAATCATAAAATCCGATAACTTTTGAAAAATAAATCACAACCTTCCATCTAAAGACTTACAAGCGTACTTAATTACGAGATGAGCGAGCATCAAGACAGCTGCCCAGTTCTACAGTTAGTAAATTAAATTAAGTTAGTAAAATAATAATTGCTATCACGGATTTGCAAAATATTCTTTAACCTTTGAAAAAATAACGGACAAATAGCGAACAACATTTTCTGGTGCACTACTCCTGTTCATATCAATGTGCATTACTCAGGTTTTTTCAGATTTTCAGGTTAACCCCCGGAAGTTATAGGGTACGGGACAAGAATCTTAGCATATTTTCTCAGAATCGTCTTAAAATAAAGTATCCTTAAACTACGTTGTAAAAATTTTCTTTTGATACGATACAATAAATTTAAAAAAATATGTATTCAAGGACACTAGAATATTCGATATTTCTCGAACAACTAATTTGATCAAATATCCCTCCCTTAAAAAATACATCTCTTAGCTAAGATTTTAAAAATATTTCAATTTCAAGTCGTACTTACTTGGAAGTACAACTTGAAAGTACTTGACAGTGAAATATTTGTATTTTTAAAATGCTCCGAGCTACAGCTAGTTCAAGAGTAAGGATGTGAAAGTGTTTAAATCAAAATAGAAGGCACTCTGAATACTTGTAAATAAAAATACTTTACTTTATAAGTCGTTTCAATTTAGATTTAAATTTTTCGTAAACCGTAAAAGATATTAAAAAAAGTTTGATTAAAAGTTGTTTCTTTTCAAACGCTCTATCCAAAGATACCCAATAGCTGAATTGTTCCGCCACAATTTCTACCGAACAGACAGACAGACACATGAGTGACGTTATAGGGCTTTCTTGGGCATACCTACAAAACCCTAAACATGAGTACCTATTTATACAGAAATAAAAAGATCGTTCGAAACTTTACGCTGATACGTCACTTTCTTACAGTGTAAGACAGGGGTTCTTAAACTTTTTCATATAGCGACCCCCTTCAAACCTAGGAAATTTTAAACGACCCACCATGTAATGAAATTAATATTGACCGTAGATGTAGGTGTAATATCGCGACATTGTAGAATCTACATTGTAGATTCTGCAATGTCAATAACGTATGGGATAAATAATACAAACCCATTCTTTTCAAATATATATTTAATAGAAGAAATATATATTTTTTTTCTCTTAACTATAACCACATCCAAATATTATTAACATCAAACAATATTAATGTGACGGATGAGCATGTTTATTTTTACATAAATAATTAAATCTAGGCTCAATTTCAGTTAGTGCAGGTCGTAATATATTTTCAACGTTTATTAAAGTTGAACGATAACTTGATTTTATGTATGTTAATGTGGAAAAGGCTGATTCGCATAAATACGTTGAACAAAATGGTAGTAATATGTTTAGTGCCATTTCCGATAGTAGTGGATATTCTGATTTGATTTCTATCCGAAATTCATGTTATGGTACAATGATTCGCAAGCTTGAATCACTTGATAGTTCTGCAAATTCTTCTTGTGCTTTTAAACACAAGAAATTAATTTCTTGCATTGTGATTGCAAATGGGTTGCAAATCCAATATCACTAGGAAAATACTTTTGTATGTGAACTTCCAGATCCTTCAAATGATTAATTATAAGTTTATATTATAAACTACAATACAATAGTATTTTATTACCTTCAAACTGGTTGGAACTAATATTGCCGGCGCCTAGCTATAATGTACAATTTTATATTACCGAGTATTTGATTTTAATTTATATTTATAGTTTGTGCGTAACTTCTAAAAATTTATTTATAATTACCCAAAAGTAGCAGATCTTTGCGACCCCCTTCAGTAGCCTCGCGGCCCCCCGGGGGGTCGGGACCCACAGTTTAAGAAGCCCTGGTGTAAGAGGTGCCACCTAGATCAAAGTCTATTATTATTTTTCAGCAAGTTATTTTTCAACATAAGCATACTTGTTTTATTTGTGATTTGTGTTTAATCAAGTTTTAATAAATTTTTGTTTAAATAAAAACAAAAGTGTTGTTTGAATTAACTAACTTATTTAATGGTCAATTATTTTTCCAATTTAATATTCTTGTTTGGAGAGTAAAATGCTCCAGCTTTTTTTAATTTAACCTCCTTCATATTTCTTATAATAAAGAAATTAGCTATGCTTAAACAATTCCTGCTAACAAGCTGTGTATATTATTTTATTCAGTTATCTTAAATATTATTGAATTATTAAAAAAATCAGCTATGGCCACCACAGGACCGACCACCATCACAAAGTACTTGCATAAAATACATTCTAGCAGCAGAGTAAAAATAACTTGGTCCAATATTTTCTAACAGAGATATTATTTATCATGACCATGGATACGTTACATTTAAGTATAAAAAAGTAGATAATTAAAAAAAAATCGATAATTTTTTCAAATATTTTTCGTTTTATCAAAAAATATCTTAAATAAAAGTTGTTAGTTATTGCTTTTACAGCAACTTTTGTTAAATAATTTTTTTCGAAATATTTTTTTGTTATGAAATATTCTCAAAAATCTTAAAATCGACACGAGTGAACTCCTATTTCTAGTCAATCGATTTTTACCAAAAGTTGATCAACTCGTGCTATTGATGTCAAAAGCTTAAATATGAAGTTTCATAAAAATCCTTTAAGCCTAATTTGCTCTGCACGTGTACACAGACAGACGGACGGACGGACGGACGGACCGACCGACAGACAGACAGACAGACAGACAGACAGACAGACAGACAGACAGACAGACAGACAGACAGACAGACAGACAGACAGACAGACAGACAGACAGACAGACAGACAGACAGACAGACTGACAGACAGACAGACAGACAGACAGACAGACAGACAGACAGACAGACAGACAGACAGACAGACAGACAGACAGACAGACAGACAGACAGACAGACACACAGACAGACAGACAGACAGACAGATAGACAGACAGACACACAGAAAGACAGACAGACAGACATCATGCTAAATATAGTCAAAACGTTATGTAGGGATCTCAATTCGTGGAGATCCATCGAAATCTCGACATGTCAAAATCGGTATGATCACAATACCTCCCTTATACATATATGTTGGCGGTCGGTAAAAATGGAATTGAATTGAATTGAATTATCTTACTTTTGGAAATATTTGTCGAATCGCGGACTGTCGATTGAGGAACACTGGTATAGATCTAAACCACAAATGAAACCACCACAGATCGCATTCCCTTCACGAGAAACCAAATACCTCATATATTTACATTGAAAATAAAATTAAAGGGTTAGAAATTGTAATAAATATTTGAGGTGCTTCTGCTTGTTGTATCACTGTATGTGTATAGAAGTAAGGGATCGTGGTTGATGGCTCGTAGGTCGTAGGTCGATCGACTACTGAGCTCTGTGCTGCTGAGGGTCTGAATTGAAGGGTAAGGGGAATGGATCAATCACCCTCGGGGAAGCGTACAGGATTCCTAAAGCTCACACACAAACTAACCTCTAGCCATTTAGTGTGACATTGCCGCGTAAAACAAACGTTTGATGTTAGACGCATCATTAGCTGCACTATTTATATTGGATGATGCACAATCTGATCTCTTTTGTTAAGAAAACCACGATAATTTTATTATTAATTGGTTCTGATATTGAGCAAATGGCAGAACTAAGGGCTGCTCGTGGACACGGATTTACTCTGGAAGTGCTCGTTGGTGATGCAAGTTCCAACGTAATTAGGGCCGTCTTAGGCCACGCAGGAGCCCTTGTGCACACAGATTTTGGGGCCCTTTTAGAAAGTAAAATAAAAAATGTGAATGAAAACATCAATATGTATTTTTATTTAGTGACTTTATTGGTTATTATGGTTAGCTGTATACAAATCAAATATAAGTGAAGTAATTACTATTTTGAGAATTGGACTTACGTTAATGATGATGGTTTCTTCCGGTCTTTCTGTTGTGCAAAATCTTTTATTATGTCCTCAAAATCTAATTTTTGAAGGATATCAGTTTCTATGCACATGAATGACAAAGTAGTAAGTCGTTCGTAATTCATTTTTTATTCCTTTTAGCCGTGAAAATAAGCGCTCTCCACTACAATTGGTGACCATAAATCTCATCTGGTTTTCGATTAACATTTAAATTTAGAAATTTTAACGGCAATTCTTAGTAAAATTGTACTAAAAATTGAGCTCTTCTTTTTTCCGTGTAAACGACGACCACGGCATTTTGAGGCCCCCATCAAGCCGGGGGCCCTGGGCTCGTGCCCCATGTGCCCTTATAGAAAAGACGGAACTGAATGTAATTCAATGGGGCTCCGCACACGGCGCTACTCGCTAACAAATCCGTCCACTATGCATTACTAGGGTGACCAGATTTCAGTGAAGGGAAACCGGGACACAGGGGAAAAAAATAAGGTCCTCACCTCCCAGATCCAAGTGAAGAGCAAAAACTAAGGTCCTCACCTCCCAGATCCAAGTGAAGAGAAAAAAAAAGCTCTTACAGGGTGTATCAAGAGAGAGGGAACACGATTTTTCTCGAAAACGCGTCTTGTGAGAAAGCTGGAGGAAAAAAAATGATAACCAAAATTGACGCAAAGAATAGTAGTATTGAAATTTTCTGGAGCAAACTGGGAGTACAAGATATTAAGGACAACTTTGATTTTTTAAACTGGAACGTCTATCTTTTTGGGTATCTTTGGATAAAGCATTTCAAATGAAACAACTTTTACTTAAAAAATTTTTTAATATCATTTACGGTTTACGAAAATTTGGATTTCTCTATAACGACTTGAAAGTAAAGTATTTTTATTTACAAGTGTTCAAAGTGACTTCTCTTTTGTTATAAACACTTTCGTATCCTAACTCTTAGGCTATACGTAACTCGGAGCATAATTAAAATTATACTAGCTACCTTATAATTAAGTACCTTCTTAAAAGTACATGAAATAGGGGGAATACAAAGGCTTTTTGCACATTTTTGGCAAAAATCACGTCAAATAAAGTTATTTTTGTTTGTTAATCTTGCCTTTAAGACCGTTTATTTTATCTTTCTTCTTCTTCTTCTTGTTTGGGCACTATCAGTCAGGTTGACTTTTGGTCTCCATCTCGATCTATTCATTGTCAAGTCTTGCCAAGTACCCTGTATACTAATACTTGTTAGATCTTCGGTTAGCTGATCTTTCCATCTCTTGCGAGATCTTCCTACTGGTCGACTGGTATTCAATCTTCTTTATTTTATGCTCTACATTAAAATTTTAAAATAATAATAATTTTTTGAATGATACGATTCGACAACTTACGAAATAATAATAATAACAATAATCAAAAATTTCAAGCGCACTATTCTGTTTTTAGGGTTTTTTAGGTATGACCAAAAACCCTTATACCGTAATATTGTCATCTGTCTGTTTATCTGTCTGTCTGTCTCTCTGTCTGTCTGTCTGTCTGTCTGTCTTTTAGGCAAAAATTGTAAAACGGCTAAACCTAGAGAGTTGAAATTTGGCATGCTCATACAGCTCCTTGACCCGCACATAGGAAAAATACTAAAACATCTAAAAAACATATCCCCCTAAAAATATAAACAAATATGTGCTCATCAAAAAAAAAAAATAATAATAATAGTAAAAAATAGAAAAATAGTAGTATATTCTGAGTAGGGTATTAAATGAAAGCCCTTAGTACATGGATTAACGATCAAATTTTTATTTTTACTAAATAAATTATTTTGATGCAATTTTTGGCAAAAATGGACAAAAAAAAATGTCCCACACCCTGTAACCCAGATGGTTTAAACTAAAAATCTGAAAAAATTCTGAGTAATATACATTGGTGTGAACCGGAATAGTACAACAGGAATTTTTTATCAGAATATGTTTTCGGAAAATAACGCATTTTTTTGTGTTTTTTGGTTGACAATGTACAAAAGTTATATTTATGTAACACGCTACACTAGAAGGCGTATCCTGGTGTAATGGTTATGGAGCTCGCTTCTTACCCAACAAAATAGAGTTCGCTCCCGGCGAGAGGAGACAATTTTATTTTTTCTGTTTTTTTTTTGCATTTTTGTTTTGTTTAAATTATTTTTTCAAAACTCTAGTTATATTTTGGCAAATGTTGCATTTAATTTTTAAAATCGTAAATTTAATAACCAGTGAAAATTGTTGAAATTATAATTTAATTCTATGTTTCAATGTACACGAAATCAGAGGGGCAGAGCTTATGACTTATAACAACCATAGGAAGCCATAGACGCAATTTTCAAAATCTTAATAAACCTTGCTATATAAAAAAAATACTGCATATATTTATAAACCTAAATAATGGTATTAGGCATTCGAATTAAAATTAACAAAAAAAAAAATATTTTAACATAAAATTCGTTTTGGCATCCCAAATAATCATCATTCACTTACTAAATACCTGCGAAACCCTGAAATGTGTGAAAATTTAAGCTTCACATCAATTTCTTTTAAGTTTTAACGAACTTCTCTGGAAAAACTGGTTGGGAGCAAAAGTTTTTTGGTAAATTTTTGACAAAAATCGCGTCTAAATTAAGAGAAGTTTAAAAAATAATTTTTCGTTGTTTATATATGCTTCAAGACCGTTCATTTGATAGCTCACATTAAATTAAGAAAAAATAGTAGTTTGAACAATAATCTCTGAATAAAATAATATGATAAAAACGTAATATTCCGGTTCACATCAATGTGCACTACTCTGAATTTCTTAGGTTTTAAAACAGCCACTCAGAGAAATATGAGGGGACAAACTTTTTTTTGCATATTTTAAGCAAAAGTGGTATTTTTTTGCGAAAATAAAAATTTGTTCGTTAAACCACGTACAAAGATACAATATGAAATTCTATTTATTTGTTTATATTATTCACACGATTGATTTCTTCGCATGCCAAATTTCTCTCTAAATGCATCAGTTTGGCCACAATATCTACTGTACAAATAGACAGAGGAGCAGTGGCGGCTCTAACTTTTAAAATTTGGGGTGCCAGCTGGCACTAAGAAATATTTAGTGAGGGCATAAATTTAAAATAAGTATAATATATATAATGCAAAATAGTGCTTTATTTATTTATTAATTTTAAAAAATAATAATTTTGAAAAAATGTAAGCGGCCCATTAGCAGACCTTGACCCGCTTCTATTTTTCACAATTTGAAATATTTCCATATTACGGATGCCTAGTCCATCGTTAATGCTGGGCAAAAAGATTTTATCTAAAATTTTAAATTTTCTTTAAGCCTATCTGGGGGGAACGAGCAACTTGGGGCCACAACAGTATTCGGAGGGAGGGGATCGGACCTTCCGCTAACGCCACCATTGCATCGGTGTGATAGTGTATAGCTTTCTTGGTTATAACATTCACTCAATAAGTCTCCGGCCTGTCATATATATGGCAACACTGTTGACAGATCCATGATTTCTGGATAGTACCAACCTTCAAACGATACGTGTGGATTATTTCATGACATTCTCACAATTAGTTTAGAGGTTACAGTGGTGTTAGTGACTCCAGTTTTGTAATTTTCAAAAGAATGGATAAAAAAGAATTTCGTGTGTTGATTAAACATTGTTTTTTGATGGGAAAAAATACTGTTGAAGCCAAACAGTGGCTTGATAAGCGTTATAGAAACTCTGCACCAGGCAAATCAACTATTACTGATTGGTATGCTGAATTTAAACGCGGTCGTACAAACATCGATGTTGCTGAACGCTCTAGTCGCCCAAAATCGGCAGTTGTTCCGGAAAACATAAAAAGTCCACAAAATAGTTTTGAAAGACCGTAAAGTGAAGTTGCATGAGATAGCTGACACCTTAAAAATATCAGTAGGTAGTGTGTTTACAATTTTACACGAAAATTTAAGCATGCGTAAATTGCTTTCGAAGTGGGTGCAGCGTTCGCCTACACTAGACCAAAAACAACAACGCGTCGACAATTCAGAGCGCTGTTTGGAGCTGTTCAAGCAAGATAAAAAGGATTTCTTGGGTCGGTATGTGACAATGGTTGAAACATGGATTCACTACTACACACCTGAATCAAAAAGATCGTCAACCGAGTGGACAGCAGTCGGTGAAAGTCGTCCAACGCTACTAAAAACTCAAAAGTCAGCTGGCAAGGTTATGGCATCCGTATTTTGGGCCGCGCATGGTATTTTGTTTATCGACTAAGTATCTGGAGAAAGGTAAAACTATCAATAGCGAATACTACATGGCATTATTGGATCGATTGAGTGTAGTAATCAATAAAAAACGGCATCACATGCAAAAGAAAACAGTGCTCCTTCACCAAAATAACTCCCCGTGTCACAAGTCGATGAAAACGATGGTTAAATTGAGTGAAACGCTTCGAATTGCTACCTCACCCACCGTATTCTCCAGAACTGCCCCACAGCGACTACTGGCTTTTTGCAGACCTCAAAAAGATGCTCCAGGGAAAGAAATTTGACTCAATTGAAGAAGTGATTGCCGAAACCGAGGCCTATTTCGAGAGCAAAGACAAATCGTTCTACAAAGAAGGCATCGAAAAGTTAGAGGAGCGTTGGAATGAATGTATCACTCTTGAAGGAGGGTATGTTGATGAATAAAGTCATATTAAAAAAAAAAATATGTATATATTTTTCTTAGTTAGACCTGAGACTTATTGAGCGACGAGGTATCTATGAAATATTAACAAAACACGTAGACCTGCAAAAAAAGGTATTAAAAAATTATTCACTAAGACGCAAAGAAATTGTATCGAATTTACAACCTTTCGTTTCCGTCCTTGGTAGCGCAGAGGTAAGCGCTTGTTTCACGTGCTAAAGGTTCTGGGTTCGAATGCCGGTCAGGGCATGGATATTAATATTCGTCCTTATTACCTCATCCACATTAATATAAAAAAGAAAATCATCTTTTATAAAGGTTTGATAAAATACTAAAATTGTTTAGAAAGTGGAAAACTCCAAAGGCTAATCATAAAAAAAAATAGCTTGTCTAAATTTTTTAAATTAAATTATCTTAAAACGTGAGCCTAATAAAAAAAAAATATTTGCAATTATTTTACAGCTCGTATTGCTTACAACAAAAAACGAGTAAAAACTCGTCCGTTTTCTGTTTTTTTCTCATGTATTTTATGGGGTGTAAATGTCAATTTCTTTGTTAATATTTGTGTTGAATAAACCATGTTGTAGCTGTTAATTTTTTTCTAAATGATTTTTTTACACTCCCTAAACAGAATAAGCATTGTTTGCATGGGGGAAAATAATTGAGGAATTAATAAGATTAGAGCAATTTGGTAGCAAGATTTTCAGTGTATAGGGGTATAAGCTAATATTATATTCTCGTCTGTCAAGGCGGTTACGCTAGCAAGTTACACTGGTATTATTTCTACGCAAAGCAGATTTACAGACACATACAGAGTCATTTAAGGACTTGAAACGATTTGTTGACAGGGTAATTTTAGGCAATAGTCATTTTTAACCTCCTGTCTCATGTACGAGAAAGTAATGAATGTACCATAATAAGACACATTTTTAAAGAAACTCCTGCTTGAAAATTTTATCGGGGCCCTTACACCAAGCTAATTTTTGTTTACTAGGTAAAAGGGATCATATACTGGTATTGGTATCGGACAAAACTATCGATTACTTTACAAGAAAAAAGAAATATGTATATATATATTGCTTACTTAGCGTTTGAGTATCGATACTTTCTATTTATATCAGTATCGTTGCGGAATATCGGTATCGGAAAGAAGTATCAGTAACGATCACTTAACAAGAATAGGTAGGTTAATAAATTAGCTCAGTATTGTTAAGCTGTGTTTACAGCTCTTAAATTATTCGACTATAGACTAAGCATTGTGGATAAAATATAGTTTTAACGTTTAACGAAAGCGTTTAAGGCTATGAAAATTAATGTGTAACGAATGTTGTGACATCTATGTTTTTTCAAACCAAATATGAAATAACAGCATTAGAGACTTTGTACTAACCCGTTATCAGCGAGATCGTGATTTATTACTAAATTTTAATAACAAAATAATTAGCAATTTATAACCGCAACTACAGCAATTCTTTTTCGTTTCACGATTTCCGAAATTTGTTGAAATTTGTGCGACAGTATTTGTAGGTAATGGAAGTGAGATAGCTAATGTGTGTTTATATGTCTGTCTCATTAAAACAACGCACTAACTACAATCGACAACGCATAGTGCATTGAATTTAGAGCTCTGAAAGGTCGCTCGCGTTACCATATGACAAATTTGTTAGCGACAGTCAACAGTGCCCAAGTCATAGTGTATAGTCGACTAATTTAAGAGCTTTAAACGAAGCTTTTGAGTCGTCGTGGCTCCGTGTTAAGACGGTGGCCTATAGAGCACAGAGACGCGGGTCCGAATTCCTCCACCTCCTTCGGATTTTTAGCTTCCGATCTTGTGCAATCAGCTCTGGGGTCGCCTTAGCCTCAAGTATGTAATACTTTAAATGAGTACCTGTTTATACAGGGATAATAAGACCGGTCGAATCGGAGTCGGAGTCGGAGTCGGAGTCGGAGTCGGAGTCGGAGTCGGAGTCGGAGTCGGAGTCGGAGTCGGAGTCGGAGTCGGAGTCGGAGTCGGAGTCGGAGTCGGAGTCGGAGTCGGAGTCGGAGTCGGAGTCGGAGTCGGAGTCGGAGTCGGAGTCGGAGTCGGAGTCGGAGTCGGAGTCGGAGTCGGAGTCGGAGTCGGAGTCGGAGTCGGAGTCGGAGTCGGAGTCGGAGTCGGAGTCGGAGTCGGAGTCGGAGTCGGAGTCGGAGTCGGAGTCGGAGTCGGAGTCGGAGTCGGAGTCGGAGTCGGAGTCGGAGTCGGAGTCGGAGTCGGAGTCGGAGTCGAAGCTTTTTGGAGGAGTCAAAGTCGAGAGTTGGAAAAACTATGGACTCCCGACTCTTTAATTCAATTTTTATTAAGGATAAGAACAAACCGAAAACAAAAATAAATTATCGATATTACCAAAATTTTTCAAAAAACGGAAACGGGAACAATATTTTGCTTTTTTGTTCAGGAACGAAAACGAAATTGGAAATATTCAATACCTGTTTTCCATGTTTTGCAGTTTAGAATTTGATTAATACTGCTCGTATTAATAGATTAAAACGATGAGGCAGTAAATATTTTTAGTTCATGTTTATCTTTTTCTTTATGCTCAGTTTATTATATTTAATCGGAACTAAACGGGATTTCTGTTTATCAAGTTGTAACGCGTTTCATAATAAAGGAAGTGACGTATTACATAATGTACTATTACAAATTATACATATTACATTAAATAATTATATGGACAATTCTGTTATTAGGTAAAATTCTTTTCAACCTCCCTACTTAAAACTTACGTATACATAACTTGTTATACCAACCTTTTGCTTGAACCAATTTCCTGCTAAACTCACCAATGCATCGGTTAGTATCTACATTTATTAGTAACTGCCCTAATGTAGACTATATTTTACAATTCAAAACAGGTTTTCAAAAACAACTTAAAAAGTAAATTTCTTTCTATTTCTTAATTATTTCCAAGATTGTTGTTCATATTTGTATGTAGGTAATATTAATTAATTATATTACATTTATATGTAATATTGTATGTAATATTGTAAATAGAATATAGTTATATGATTAATCCATATGATTTCGTTTGTTGTATATCTATGTGTATGTAGTTATATATTGTATAAGATTTCTTTCATTGTATATTATTTATTATTATTATTAATAAAGTGAAGAGCAAAAGCCAAACGCTTGTTGTGCTCAGAATACATTGGTACATATTTTTACAATATAAAAAAATAAATAGAACTTAATAAATCTTGTATTCGTACTTATTGACTCGACCTGTGTACTGTTCTAAAATTTACATAAAATAAAAAAAAAGTAAAAATTACGAAAAATAAAATATACCTATAGAATACATGGATTTTTTTACTAATACTAATATAATCAAAAATTTGTATTAAGAATGACACAAAAATTCAAGATGTAAAGAAAATGTAATTTTATAATGACAGCTCACCCCAACCTAAAATATTTAAGATAAGTACGATTTACAAGAGAATGAAGCCGGGAGTCAGAGTCGATATCTAAAAATACCGACTCCGGAGTTGAGAGTCGGGAGCCTATAAGTTAGGTGTAATGTTGTAATAGTTTTGACTTTAACCAGAAAAACCAGAAGAACCATGAAAAAGAATTGCTGTAGTTGCGGTTGTAAATTGCTAATAATTTTGTTAATAAAATTTAGTAATAAATCACGATCTCGCTGATGATGGGTTAGTAAAAAAGTCACTAATGCTTTTATTCCATCGTAGTTGGTTGGAAAAATAGATGTCACAACATTCGTTACGCATCAATTTTCATAGCCGTAAACGCTTTCGTTAAACGTTAAAACTATATTTTATCCACAATGCATAGTCTATAGTCGAATAATTTAAGAGCTGTAAACACAGATTAACAATACTTGGCTAATTTATTAAGCTACCTCTTCTTGTTAAGTGATCGTTACCAAAAATTTAAAAACTATCACCTGTATATTTATATAGAAAAACATTGTGTGTTATCTATTGCAGTGTGTTATAAAAGACTATATTTTATAAAGTCTTTATTATATAGATATCATACACAAACAATATTGCACTAGGGGCGTGAAGTAACTAGATATAATTTATGATATATTTATTTCTTTAATAGTTTTTAGAGCGATGTTGATGGCCTATTTTCACGCTTCAATCTTCCTCGGAGTTTAGATGTCTCGGGGCAATCCTCGTCAGACGGGTGCAAATCTAATGTTATGTGCTATACAGGCTATACAGGCTATACTCCAAGCCAGTTTGAATGTTAGTAATATTAGATTTCATTAGAGTTCAAAGAGGTTATTTTCTTAAAGAATTACAATTAACAGATATAGTAAATAACATAATTGTTTGTGTAATTGATTATATGTAAGGTGGAGTCTTTGACATACCCACATTACCACGGGGAAGGATTTAGAGATATAATTAGTTTACTAAAGGTCAGTGGCGCAGCCAAGGGGGGGGCGACGGGCCTGGGCCCCTCCCAGGACCAGCATATTACACGGCGCTGCTCGGAGAGTTGAAGATAAAATTTGTTAACCACAACCAGTGGCGCAGCCAACGGGGGAGGGCCTCCCAGGACCAGCAGATTACATGGCGCTGCTCGGGGAGTTGAAGATAAAATTTGTTAACCACAACAGTAGTTAATTTTCCAATTACTTCATTCTAAACAATATTGGCATTTTTTTTTTTTCGTATAAATAAACTTTTTTTAAGATTGCCTACTCTTGATAAAGTGACAATTATTGTTCAAGTGAAAATACATCACTTTCCAAATATGCTCCATCGAATTATATAAAGGGGAGCATTGATCCTTTTTCCCCCTGACACATCGACTAAAATATTTTATTATGATTAGTGTTGAAATTAACAGAAAATGCATATTTACATGTTATTTTCAGGTTTTCGTAGGTAAAATCAATAAATCCTTATTCCGTCACATGAGTCTGTTCGTTCGGTACAAATTGTAGCCAAGCGGCTAATTTAGAGAACTGAACATAAGTAAGAGAAATATTGAGCCTTTAAAAATATATCCCGCGAAAAATATAAATAAATATGTATTTATTCAAGAAAAAAAAATCAAGTGAAAGTTTTTGATACATGGATTAACAATTACATTTTTTTATCAACAAATAATGGAATTATTATTTGATATAAACATCAATATCCAACAGCAGGGGTGTCGAACTGATTTGGGTCGCAGTCTGTTTTACATACAAAATGATAAGCAGTGACGGAACTTTAAATATCCCGAAGGGTTTCTTGACATTTTTTTATAAACGGAAAAGGGGAAGAGAGTATATTTTACATTTTTAAATATATTTTTCCCCTAAATAAGCTCAAGTGATTTTGATTACCGCTTCAGGGGCCACAAAAAATGAGGTAGAGGGCCGTATGCGGCCCGCGTTCCCTCGAAATTTGATTCGGCCCTCACCAAGACAAAATCCTGCGCCACTGCTAAAAGTGCAAGGAAATAAGAAATTTTAAATTCGTTTTCTTGCAAATTTTTTAGATATCCAGTGGCTGCTCGTGATTTGAAATCGGGGGTGTTGTAACTTTCGAAATTTACAAACACATCATAAATGCGTGTTTGATAAAATTTCGAAGTTATTGTCAATTAAAAAAAAAAAAATTAAACATGAAAAAATAATTTTTATTATCCATAAATTTACATTCTGGTATATTCTAAAATTTCTTAAAAATAAAATCCATTCTTCTCGTCTTATTTCTAACGAAAAGGTCAATAACATTTTCTTTGATATTGAGTAGTTTTTTTAGGGTTTTGTAGGTATGACCAAAAAACCCTTATACCGTCATTTTGTCGTCTGTCTGTCTGTCTGTCTGTCTGTCTGTCTGTCTGTCTGTTCGGTAAAAATTGTAGCCAAACGGCTAAACCTAGAGAGTTGAAATTTGGCATGCTTATACAACTCTTTGACCCGCACATAGGAAAAATACTAAAACATATAAAAAACATATCCCCCTAAAAATATAAACAAAAATGTGCTCATCGAAAACAAAATATTTTTTTTAAATTCTGAGTAGGGTATCAAATGAAAGCCCTTAGTACGTGAATTAACGAACACATTTTTATTTTTGAAAAATAAATTATTTTGATGCGATTTTTGCCAAAATTGTGCAAAAATAATGTTGTCCCACACCCTGTAGCCCAGATGGTTTAAACTAAAAATCTAAAAAAATTCTAAGTAATGTATATTGGTGTGAACCGAAATAGTACAACAGGAATTTTTGACCAGATTATGTTTTCGGAAAATAACGCATTTTTTGTAGTTTTTGGTTCACAAAGTACAAAAGTTATACCAATGTAAGACACCCACATGCAAGCGTAATGGTTAGAGCACTGGTGTCGTAAGCTAAAGTGCGCTGAAAACGAAGGGTTTCGAGTTCGAGTACGGAGTGAATTTTATTTTTTCAGTTTTTTTTTTTGCATTTTTATTATTTTGAAATTATTTTGTCAAAATTCTAGTTATATTTTGACAAATGTTGCATTTAATTTTTAAGAGCGTAAATTTAATAACCAGTCTTATTATATGATTAACAGACGATAAATTATTTAAAAAATATCGTTCATTTTGCCGTGATTACTACAAAGTAAAATTTGTCCTACACACTCAGCATGCCGCCTTCACTTATTATATACCTGCGAAACCCTGAAATGTGTGAATATTCACACTTCACATCAATTTTCTCAGTTGAAATCATTGCAAGTGCATTTAACTTTTCCTGTTTCATTACTACACTACAAACTTAGCAAAGAAACTGCTTGATGCACAGTGCCGCATTACGTATGTCACTGCGAGAGTAAATACTTACGCGCGCATCAATATACGCCATATTGCTATATGATATGACACTGTGAAAAACACAGTTCAGCCTGCTTTCTTCGCTCTTCTTAGTGCTGAAACTTGCAGGCGGTTCGCGTGCTACTTGCAAGATTTTTTTATACAAAATAAAGAGTATAAACAATTGTTGATGATACAATGCTCATTATATAATAGTATAATAAAATAACTGAATACTACACACTACACGATATAGCGTAGAGTGTAGTGTGGTGTTCATATGCGTAGAGTTTAACATATCAACTCTTCTCAGCTGTTAAAATTTAAAAAAGACACATTATTTTAACCATAAATATAAAAAATCTAAAAATGTAAAAACGTCGTTAGCCATAATTTAACCATGAATTAAAAAAATAATAAAATTTGTTAAAAACACAAACTGCAATATTTTTCAAAAACTCAATCAAAAATTCCTCTCGTAAGTTATCAAATAATTTTTAGTTAATCTATAATTTGTTCAAATTTTTAGTTTAACCCCTTTGAGTAAAAGGATACGGGACAAGTACTTTTTTAGCACAGTTTTAGCTAAAATCGTATTAAGAGAAACGAATTTAAAAAAACTGTTTTTCGTTCCTTAATCTACGTCTAAAAAAATACATATTTATTTTTTTATTAAATACATATTTGTTTATATTTATCCCGAGATGTGTTTGTTTGAACTCCTCAGTATTTTTTCTATATGTGGGTCAAAGAGTTGTATAAGCATGCCAAATTTCAACTTTTTATGTTATTCCATTTGGCTACAATTTCTACCATACAGACAGACAGACTCATGATGCCGTTATAAGCCTTTTTTGGTGGTCATACCCAGTGATGGGATTCAATTTGCTCCACAACCGGTTCGCAGGGGTATTTGTTTAAAAATACAACATTTTCACAAAATTCAAAATAGCATATTTATTTAAATTAAACATTAAGATATATAATTATTTTAAATATTGACAAACAGCCTTCTGGTTTTCAGTCACTTCTACTTCCGTTTTTGTTTTTACACGAGGATCATCCGAACTGTGGTTGCTTCTTAACCAATTTAGCACTATCGGTACTGGATCCCAATCTATAAAGGCAAACCATTCAAATTAATAACCATTATATTAGAATTAGAACCATTAATTAGAATCAGTCTTGCCGGACATTATCAGTATAGTTCTATCAGTATCGGCGAAATATACTTTTGTCAAAACGTCATTCCCTGTATCTAAAATATTTAAACAAGCGGTTCGCCGAACTTAAAATTTCTTAACAAACGGTTCGAGCGAACCGGTGCGAACCGGGTGAATCCCATCACTGGTCACACCTACAAAACCTAAAAACATGAACAATTCAAAAACAACTTGTCGAATCCAACATCTATCAAGCAACAACCAAACCACAAAATTTATGTTCGGAAATCGAGATTGAGTTTTTAAAAAAGTTAAATTTTATTCGACAATTAAATTTATTTTAAAGTATTACATTTAACGACTAACAACTAAGTAACTATCTGTCTAAATATCTAACAAACTATATCGTTTTGCATCTCAACATCGTTTTTATAATCTTGTGAAATATTGCTGCTGATGCAGCAGATTGGATCCGGTGTCCTTCTGGTGTTGTGTAGAGATGGGTCGTTCATGAACGAACCGGCTCGCTGAGCCGGCTCAGTACACTGACCGAAGTGACACGGTTTACCAAATTGAAATGAGCCGGCTCACGGCTCACTGTATAGTTTCAAGTTTCAAGGATACGATTGGTCGGGCGATTGTGAGCAATGACCGGAGTGATCCGGATCTGGATCGATGTCATGTTGAACTTCGCGAGAACTCGGCTTGTAATGTATTATCATAAAGTGTATTTTGTCATCAATTTGTAGGGCAGTTTATTTGAAACTAATAGGCTTAGTCTGTATTTTCTTACAACCATACTATATAAAAATATTAAAAATATTGCCCAAATCCCAGATGTCCGATTTATAAGGGCAATAAACATCGCCATAAACTTAACACATCTGGTTTAAATTACAGTAGCTACATAAAGTGAATTGTTTGTTTCAAAAATGTTAGATAAGAGCTGGGGCTAAGCGACGTTCTACCTACGAGCGAACGACCGACAACTGACCGGGTCTAAGCAAGAACCGGCTCTAAGCGACGTTCTACCTACGAGCGAACGACCGACAACTGACCGGGTCTAGGAAAGAGCCGGCTCTAAGCGACGTTCTACCTACGAGCGAACGACCAACAACTGACCGGGTCTAAGCAAGAACCGGCTCTAAGCGACGTTCTACCTACGACCGAACGACTGACCGACCTGTGTCTCGGGATCATGTTTACAGTTCAAATATTGCAAGAACCGGCTCTAAGCGATGTTCTACCTACGAACTAACGACCGACCTGTGTCTCGGAAACATTTTTACTTAACCGGATCACTGAGCCGGATCAATAAACTGAACGACCTCCACTGATCCGGTTCCGCAAACTGAGCCGAAATTCCCATCTCTAGTGCTGTGCTGCATTGCACGTAACTCACATAACTTTAGTAGCAATCCTGGTAATAATAAACAAAAGATTTGTCTAGGGATATTGCTTAAATTAACATATAAATGATTTCATATATTCAATAATAGCTGCAGAACTGTTCTAAGGGCTCGAGAAGGTCATATTTTGTAAACGTAATAAAGGGGAAAATGTTTTCTGCAATCGAGTTAAGTTTGGTTTTTGTATTTAAGGTAATAATATTTAACAATAAATATAAAAAGTATGAACTTTTGTGTGTATTTTTTTTTAATATCCTTAAACAAATCTTTTGTGTGTATTTTGAAATCCAATCATAAAACAGTTAATCTGATACTAATCATGTTAATCTAGATCCCAGTAACCTATCATAATTATTGTAATCTATAGACTACTTTAAACTTTGAACTTTCAATAAACAAAAAAATCTATCCTTCACATTCAATATTGAAAATGTATAAGGTATAATATTTGTTAGTTAGTTTCATCGTGTTAAAAAAACTCACGGTAATTGTATGTATCGCTGAAAGGACACTTTCCATTCACAACAGACACAAGAATATATTCATGCGCATTTATTTAATGTCCAGTATGAAAGGTGGGTCACGTTATATCCACAAGCCATCGAACGTTGCGGAACCAATGTTTACGGTACAAATTAACTTTCGATGGGAACGCAAAACGCACGTTATTGTTGTTAAGACACTTACAAATGTCATTTTCTTAAAGGAATAATAAAAGTGAAATACTATCTTTTAACACCATTGTATAAATGTAAATGGATCTTATTGTAACGATTTATGTAAACGCAGGTTTAAGATGCACTCTGTAATTTTGGATATGTTTAAATTAGGGAGGTGCAATATCAAAAACGACAGCATTGTGTTAGCGAAGAATATTCTAGAATTTAGAGTAATTTAAATTTAACAATATGACGAAAGGAGTTATCTTTATTGTCTCATGCCATTTTTCCTCTTTGCTGAGTAATCCTGAGTTGTACAACACGAATTAACTTCTATATACGATGATGCGCCACTTCATACTATCTTCTGCATTGCGCACGTTGTCTTCCGTCATACAACCAGTAATCTCGTACATTTGGTCTAACCACATTCTTTATAAGGTCCATCTTTAGGGCGATTTCCTTCCACCTTTCCTTGAATGAGAAGTTTATCCATGTAGTTAAGGTTATATCGTTATAAGGTTAGTTGGCCAAAATATCGAAGAATACTTCTTTGGACAATCGTCGACAGCCTCGTTGTAATCTTGATTGTTTCAAGCAGGATTAAACAGTTTTCGAAAATTATTTTATTTTTGTTTTAAGCGTCGTGTGCAAGTCAATAACAAACTAAAGCCGGATCCAGATTGAAGGCGCGGCGCAACCATTTCTTTAGAGCAGTGTTTCTCAACCTATTCGACTTGCGGAGCCTTTTTTAGAATCAATTTCTATGGCGGAGCCTCTTAGACCTACCCTATGTCTTACAAATTAATGGTGTTTAGAAGTAATGTTACGGGGGAGGATGTAGATTTTGTTCACTACAAATTTCACTATAAATTCACTTTTCTCTTTCACAGCTCACTTATTAATAGAATTAAATAATGAAAATGCACGCAGATTATTCAAACAACAATGCATCTCGTTCATTACATTCTAGCTAGAGTCATAAACCGGCTAAAGTCAGAAATCACTCGGACATACGAGGTGTGTAAATTAAGTAACCGGACTGGCAACATAGCATTTGATACTTTTGCAAAATTTCAGCAGGCCTGCGGAGACAGTGTTTTATCAAAGACCCAGGTTTTTTGGTTGTTTAAGGCATTTTCAGAAGGAAAGAGAGTTGATTGAAGATGAATCACGCAGCGGGAGCCCTCCATCTTCAAAAACCGATGAAAATGTCGACAGAATCCGGGATCTTATGCGTTCAGATCGTCGGTTGACATTCAGAATGATCGGGGAAGAGTTGAATTTGACTCACACTACTGTTCATCAAATTTTGACCAATGAATTGGGGATGAGAAGATTTTGCAATTTCAATAAACGAGTTTTTGGCCTGTCGCTCCACAGCCTCCTTATTCGCCTGACTTGTGTCCTTGTACCTTTATCCTCTTCCCAAGATTGAAAAATTACCTCAAGGGACATTGTTTTGGGACACTCGAAAACATTCAAACGTCCGTAACCGAACCAGCACTGCTAAGAGGATTGGAAGAACTGTCGCCAGCTCTGTGTGGGTTCCCAAGGAAGTTATGTTGAGGGAGACAATACTGAATTGTAATTCTACTCGCATAAAAAAAAAAATTAAAATCAGTCCGGTTACTTAATTTACACACCTCGTACATTCAACTTGTCAAATTTTCGTTCAGAATGTAATTTCCAGTTTTCTTATTTTAATTTCGTTTTTCATTTCTAATTGATTTTTTTCTGGAACGGCTGCGAAGCCCTTGAGAAGTGCACGCGGAGCACAGGTTGGGAACCGATGCTTTAGGGGATCGGAGAACAGTTAATGCTGAATGGTATACAACAATTTGTTTGCCAGAAGTCATCGACAAAATCAGGAAAAACAACCAAAAACGTCGCATCATTCTTCATCATGACAATGAGAGCTCCCACACAGCACGTCAAACAATTGATATTTGAAGGAGAAAAACATCGAATTAATGTCTCATTCCCCGTATTCACCTGATCTATCCCCTAACGACTTTTTTTTTGTTCCCGAATGTCAAACAAAAAAAAGCGTGGACAGCGATTTTCATCACGCAAGAAGCTTTTGAAACCTTCGAAAACCATGTTTTTGAGACAGCAACCTCAGAGTGGAGAAAATGTTTCGAGAATTGGTTTGAACGCATGCAAAAGTGAATAAATCTTAAAGGCGAATATTTTGAAAACCAATAAAACAGTTGGTTACAATTTTTTTTTTCTTTTTTAGTTTTTGTAAAAACTTAAAAAGTAGCCCTCGTATTAGTATAATTAACACATGGGAAAACAAGACAGATTAAAATGTAACTGAAGCCAAAAGTACCCAAGAAGAAAGAGAGAGAGTGAGAGACAGAAAAATAGTTTCTTTCCATCCAGTATAAAATCGAGCGAAAGGTTGTAATGGGCACAAAATTGGATAGTTCAACACTGATGTTCTACAGCCTAGTAACGAGAAAATAAATGACTGTCTTACTAAGACAGTAAATGTAACTATGTCATTAATAAGATTCTTGATATATCTTGACACATTCAAGGAATTTTGTTGCGTAAACTCTGTGTAAACTAACACACACCCACTCGCAAAAAAATCTTCATTGCAATCTAAACATCGATTTTTCTCCATTACACATCTTCCCTCACTCAGTTCTGTGCAGGAAAGTAAAAAAATCTTCCTAATATTAAATTAATAATACAAGTGAATTTTTATCTGCGCGGAGACACCAGGGGAGACAGTAAAATGTTTATAAAGTTTCACAGACGATGGTTTTTCCCGAAGGTTCCCCTTAGTTATTACTCTAGTGAAAATAACGTCGCAATAATCTATTTAATTCATACAGGACTACACACGCCGCATTGAGGGTAGTTTTTAAAGGACATATTTTGAATCTTTTATAAATTTTTGTACAGTGATATAAGTTGCGATTAAAATTTATTAAAGGTTATGCTGGTTACTCGCTTTTCGCCCAACCGGAAGTGTTTTAAGAGAAGAGACATAATTTTCAACTGAATTTTAAGCTATATAAACTAACCAAGAAGCCGTGTACATACCTCTAGTATAGGGCTGCCATAATTGTCGGACTACCGACAGGGACCCCCCCCCACAGAAAACAACTTAAAAAAAACTTTTATCGACAAGAATACCTTTATTATAAAAAATTGCACAATATTTTAAAAAAATAAAAAGATTTAAAGACAAAAAAAAATAATTAAAGTAGAGATTGATAATAGGTATTCCAAGAGCAAAACGTTGGGATCAATGGTGAATCATTTTGGAACACTCAGTTCGACTGAAAAAATTTGATGTTTTTTTTGTGGATGCGTCTTTATCAAATCTAAAATAATATAATATAAATTAATGGGCGATTCAATTTAATAAAACCAAATAGAACCTTACATTCCATTCTTGCCTTTACTCTCCCCCTTCCCCGACTTCGGTGGCTTCTTTATCATCGCTCTTCTTTACCCAGTCATACTTCTCCGATGTTTTCGTTTTTTTGGAGCAGTTCTTTTTCCCCTTTTATATAATCATAGAATTCAATTCATGACATTTGGAAAAAGTGCTTGCGAATTTCGGTGTTGCCAATGTGCTGCGTGCGCATATCAACATTAGACACTAGCTGACTGGTACTCGGCATTACTCCGGAACATTTCGGACCTCGAATCTGTTATATAATTTATATATAGATAGTATGTATATATGTATCTGTACAATATTATCGAAAAATAATTTTTTAATATGCATAAATTTTAAATCGACCGGGACAAATGACTCTTGGACCGGGACACTGGGACACAAACCTCAAAACCGGGACATGTCCAGGTGTACCGGGACGTATGGCAGCCCTACCCTACTGTTACTACGCAGCCGACAATATCAAATTGGTTCGCCAGATTTTGTACAGGTAACTTAAAAACCAAACAAAAAAAAAAAAAACTGGCTCATTGATCACAGCAGAAATATACTGCAATCAACTGGACGAAATTATGCAAAAACTCAAATAAAAACAGTCTATATTGGTCAACAGATCGACTCCTATCTTATTGCATGATAACGCTAGACCACACACTGCACAAATGACTGTGGCAAAACTACAGGAATTGGAGTTGGAACTTCTTCATCATCCTCCATACTCACCAGACCTAGATCCCACTGACTACCACTTCTTCCGCAATTTGTACAACTTTTTAATAGAAAAACAGTTTAATTCCGACAATGCTGTAAAACTGGCCTTCCAGGAATTCATTGACTCCGCCAAGGTTTTATATCACCGGCCTGAACAACTTGCCGCTTAAATGACAAAAGTGTATAGACAATATGGGTGCTTACTCTGATGAATAAAATAATTCCTTATATTTGTAAGTTATGTATGGCAGCCCTACTCTAGTATGACTTTCGACTTTAATTCAACAGCCCTTCTATTTTACGAATATTTGAAGTTATAGTTATATAATGGCTGATTATATATTTTTACAATTTTGCAGTTAAAACCAGTGCCAGACCAAGGTATTTCTGCAACCAAGACTAAGTACTAGGCTTACTTCCCCATTATTAGTGATGACAAAAAAACGGGATGGGCCCTCTCCATTGGAGAGGGCCGAGCAGGCATGCACCTTGGAATTTTTCTAGGAGTGGGGAGGCTCAGGAAACTAAATTGTTTTAAAAGGGAATTGGGAAATTACTCGGCAACAAGTGCTATCTAGCCAAAAATATTTTATTTTTCAAAATGCAAGTGTTGACCTAAAAAAAAAAAGATTTCACTTCAACAATACGATGCGGACACCGTTATTTTGGACATTTGCCATTGCTGATAGTACTAGGCTATAATAGTACAATATAATGAGTATTAGTATCAAAAAGATATAATACTTCATGAGTATATAAAATATATTCGGACGTTTCGGAAACTGCTTAACAATCTGTTTCCGTCTTCAGCGATCACGAGAAGTGATGAGGATATGTTAAGATAATGTTATAAATTTGTGTTTTTTTGAACTAAATATCTACTTAAAATCACGCCGCGATCGACCGGTAGATGGGGATCGACTGGTTGGGCAGCCCTGCTTTAGATGTTTGCAATTTAAATATTTTTACATTTTAACTTAATACTAATTATGGTTAAGTAAATTTGCTTATACAGTGGTACCTCGGCTTACAGATCTCTCGAAATACGAACTTTTTGAGGTACTAACTATTTTCATATCCTAATTTGACCTCTAAATACGAACCGTGATGTTTTTCTTTTTAAATGAATCAAAGCCTGTTTTACATTATTTTTTTTTTACTTTTTTCCCTAGTACTAAAAACAGGCTACCAACAGTACTACTATTATATGTAGCAAATCGAAAACTCCTGAACCACAAAACTAGACACAAGAAAGTTGTTAATTTTTTACAATTTAAAGGAAGATGAGTTTCATACTAATCATGTGAAATAGAAAATTTCATAAATAAAAATTAGTATATAATGGTATACAAAATGCACATTTATAGTGAAAAAATTCTTCTTCTCACTAATTCTCTATTTCTTTGCATTTTCTTCATTTAGTTGAAGATAGTTTTTTTAAATTTCTTGAGTTGCTTTATTATTTTTTAATCTGGGAACGGATTAATTGATTTCCCATAAGATATAATGGAAAATTGGGTTTCAGATACATACTTTTTAAGATACGAACCGCGGTCAGGAACAAATTAAATTTGTAAATCAAGATGCCATTGTATATCTAAATGTGCCACCAAAATAAGTTATAGATATTTTCAGATGTATAAGAAAGTTAATCAAGTATATTTCTATGAAAGCTGTTAAAAATATTAGTAATGTTACTAGTAAACAACGTAGTGCTGAACGATTATTTTCTACGTTAAATTATTTAAAAAACTATCGCCGAAACAGCGTCTTCAAACAAGTCAGAAGTTTGAAAAATGGACTTTGTTATTTATATACAAATATATGCATGTATGATACTTCATATATTTTGCAGAAGTCCAAAAGAAAACTGAATATTATTATATAATCAATAAATATTGTACATCTTTAAATTCAATTTTGTATTTAATATGTACGAGACGGATACAGAAATGATAAATAATATTTTTGATCTAAATAAAAATCGAAAAACTCAATAAAAACTTAGAATATGTATATATAAGCGTTTGTTTTGGCGTCCCTAAGAGCTGGCGCCCTGGGCCTGTGCCCCTGTCGCCCCTGCCTTTCACCGCCGCTGGATACAATTCAGTAATATACTCAGAGTCCCAACTTTGTTTTTAGACAAATGTTTTTCAAACATATTTACTTACTCCTTAATGCTATGTTTTTACGTGACAATTTTCCTAATAGTATAAACTATAGAATATCCGTAGAGTGAAACCATTAAAAACACTCTGCTCAGAATTATTCTGCTCAAATACTCTATGGAAATAAAAAATGACTACGCACCCTCGTACTATCTATAAAAGAAAATTGAAACTGTCAATTTACAGTATATTTTACACGACACATTTCAGCCGCATAAAAACTGCCAAATAATACATAATACATTATTTTTATGACGGTTAAATACAGAATTATGTCAAAGAAATCCTTCTTCCCTTACCAACACTCTTTTTAATCTCGTTCGTGAATTTTCTAGACTTCTGTCAACACGAATTTATGAAAGTAGTAAAGAGACAAAAGAAAAAATGAGATGCTTTATCAGAAAATTGTTTTATGTCAGAGAAAGAAAGAAAATAAGCTGTTTATGTTTTCATCTAATTTCCACGAAAGTGATAACACAAAAAGAAAAGTGAAAAAATGATTTGAACGTCAAAAGGAAAATTTATATTAGAAACTTAATGCAAGCGCTTAAGAAAAGAAAAAATGCAAGAACATTTTTTTCACGTATTGATTCATCCGATCTAGATTTCAATAATAATAATAATAATACTGAGAAGAATATCTCTCTCAAAAAGGAGGAAAAGAGGTCCAAGTATATGGACCTCTTGTCCGAGCTTAGAAAGCTGTATCCCGGGTATAAAGTTAAGCTTGTAGTCCTGATAGTTGGTGTTTTGGGTGGCATGAAAGCCTCCTATCGAAGGGAAATCGAGTCCATTCCCGCCTGTAGATCTTCTGCCAACTCTTTGATCTGCAGGATGCAGAAAGCAGTGCTGCTCGGGTCGCTCCGCATTGTGCGGGCACTGGATCTGGCGTAATTTCCGCGGCTGCATATCGCCAGGGTTTGGGATGCAGTCGTGTGTATTTAGCTCCACTAGTCTCTAGTATGACGCGGCTCAAAAGGTTGCTGAAGTTTGAGATTAGTGGACGCTTGTCAAGATCTGACAAACCCCATAATACTGAGAAAAGCATATATCTCAAGAAATCGGAGAAGAGAACTAAGTTTTTAGACCTCTCTGAGCTGTACCCTGGATATGAAATTATACTCGTAGTCTTAATAACTGGTTTCCTGGGTGGCGTGAAAGCCATATTTACGAAGTTATGGTCGTTATCATTCTTGCCTGCAAATTTTCTGCCAACTCAGAAGGTAAGGTACTAAGGAAAGTACTAAGGTCACTTCGAATTATTCGGGCTCTAGACCTAGCATAATCTTCACGACTGAATATCGTCAGGGTTTGGGATGCAGTTGTCTGTATTCAGCTCCATTGATCTCTAATATGACTATGTGTTCTTTAGGTGCCAGAAGTGAGGGATCTGTGAAAACTTGCCAACACCTCGATAAACCCAATAATATTAATAATAATAATAGGCTCACATCTCCTGTGACGCATAAAGGTACGTTCTCTGTTTCTAGACCTTCGGTACCCTAAATCAGTGTTCTTCAACCCGTGGTCCGCGGACCGGTGCCGGTCCGCACAAATCTCCTGCCGGTCCGCGAAATATTGTGTAAATGTACACTTCTATTCACGAGTATGTAGCACATTTTTTTAGTCGACGCAGAAGCTAACATTTTTCCGACCCATGATTTATTTAATATTTACTAGCCCCAATACAACGCCTCTCGCGGCTATTTTTCATACTTCTGAAGAATCTAGCTCTTTGGAATAGTCGCTTATAAAAGGAAGATATAGAAATGTTTCCACTTTTGGAAGAATTTTTGATTGCTGCTGTTGTCAACCAGAAAGTCATATTCAACAATAAGTCAACATTTAAGAGCATTAGCTGAATATTTTAATAAACATTTCCCTGAAAATGAAGATCCTCGTACAGGTAACCTCTGGATCCATTCTTGAAAGATAAAAAGTCATATGTACTTCATCCTAGTGAAAAAGAAAAGCTGATCGAGTTGTCTTGTGATGTCACTCTGGTGTCCAGACATACAATGCAATCATTCTCTAAATGTTGGAAATCGCTAGAAAAAGAATATCCATCTTTAAGTTATAAAATCAAATTATTAGTCATTGTTTCGACTTCCTATTTGTGCGAAAAGATTTTTTCAGCTATGTCAATAATAAAAATCAAACAGAGAAATCGAATGGATGTTAACGCAGCGCTTTGTCTCTTAGAAACAATCTGCAGCCACGTATATCAAATTTTCTAACAAAGAAGCAGCAGCAAATGTCGCACTAAAATTATAAGTATATATATATATATATATATATATATATATATATATATATATATATATATATATATATATATATATATATATATATATATATATATATATATATATATATATATATATATATATATATATATGACTGATATCATATACTGATATCAAATGCAATTCTCTCATGCCTCCATGGCTCTGTGGCAGGGGACTGAGACGCGTAATCTCTAGGATGCGGGTTCGATTCCCGGGGAGGTTGTATTTTTGATATCAATTTTCATTCTTATATATATATATTGGTTTTATTTATGTCTTAGCTTTCAGCCGGTCCGCGAAATATTTATCCTATTTTCACCGGTCCGCGGGGATAAAAAGGTTGAAGAACACTGCCCTAAATGAAGACCACGTGGCCAGCGCCAAGTTTCAACTGATGTATTATTCCTATATAAACATTATTCAACATATGCTTGACACTGAGTCCACCCCTGAACTGATTGCATAGTTTCGGAGATTTCAAAAAAACACATCGCCCAAAATATATAAACAAATTTGAATTTAACGAAAAACTTAATATTTTTTTATTTTTTTAAGATCAAATAGGGTATCAAATAAAGCCTTTTAAAGCGTAGATAAACGAACATAATTTTATTTTTTAGAAAACAGGTATTTTTACGCGATGTTCACCAAAACTGGGTCAAAAAACCTTTGTCCCACACCCTATTTCCCATTGGGTTAGATATAAAAAACTAAAAAAAAAAATCTCAATAATGTATATTGATGTGAACTGACAATGCAACAGACATTTTTAATCAGATTTGTTCGAAAAATATCGAAACTGTGTCATTGAAAAAATAATAAAAATTAATATTTTTTAAATTTATTATGTGGTAGCAAAATGAAGGCGTTAATTAAAGTACGAGAAGTTTTTAAAAATCTATATATTTCAATACGATTTTTGTCAAAAATATACTAAAAATCTTTTATCCCACACCATGTAACCCAGAGGGGGGATAAATCTAAAATACTAAATAAAAACTAAGTAATGTACATTGATGCGAACCGGAATAGATCAACACGAATTTTTGATCTGATTATTGTTCGGAAAATTATCAATTTTTTTGCAACATAATTTAACTGGCTAACTGGACAACTGGATTGATAATAGGAATGACGAGAACTAGAAATTTATGGAACCAGGTATCCGCTAATCACCCACTACCCGTTAATTATCCACTACCCGTTAATTACCCGCTATCCGATAATTACCCGTTACCCGTTAATTATCCGCTACCCGTTAATATAAAAATGAAAAGTAAGTATAGCAAAATTGATGTGAAGTGTGAATTTTCAAACATTTCAGGGTTTTGTAGGTATTTAATAAGTGTAAGAAGCCAACAGAATGCTGATGTCTAAAAATAATTTTTTGATGAACATTTTTTGAACATTTGTATTCGTTATTTAAGTACTAAGAGCTTCTATTTTTTTTTTTTTTTTAGACTAAATTTAAATAATAAGCTATAATTTGGCCATTAATTTAAAAAATAATTAATTTCTCTCGTACGTTTCCGGCCCAAATCAATGTACATTACCCATAGTTTTTTCAGATTTTTGGTCAAAATCGTGTTAAAAGAAACACATTTTAAAAAACAACTTTGCATTCCTTAATCTACGTCTTAAGAGCTTCCTTTTGTTACCACACAATAAATTTTAAAAAAATAATATTTTTTTTCAATGACACAAATCCCAACAACATCAACCCCTCTGAAAGATAGGATGGGGGACAAAAGTTTTTCGGCATATATTTAGCAAAAATCTCATAAAAAAATATTTATTTTTTCATTAAATACATATTTGTTTATATTTATTTCGTGATGTGGTTTTTGAACTCTTAGTATTTTTCCTATATGTGCGTCAAAGAGTTATATAAGCATGCCGACATTACAACTTTCTATCTTAAGCCGTTTGGTTACAATTTCTACCGTACAGACAGACAGATACGTGAATGACTTTATAAGGATTTTTTAGTGGTCATACCTACAAAACCCTAAAAATAATCACAGGTGCATTATGAAATACGCATACTTAATTCCTACTACTGTAACTGAGAACAAAATAGTCACACATAAATAAATACTCTAAATATCTCACACAATTATTCGTTACCCGTTAATTACCCGCTACCCTCTAATTATCCGCTACCCGTTAGTAATCTGATACCTGTTAATTACCCACTACCTGCTAAATACCCGATACCCGTTAATTACCCGTTAGTTAACGAGTAATGGGTAGATAACGAGTAGCGGGTATTCTAATTCGGAACCGGGTACAACCTTAACGGGTCAGGTAGCGGGTTGTGAGTTTTGATGTACCCGTCGTCATTCCTAATTGATACGCTCGCATCTCATTATTAAGTACACTTGTAAGTTGATAAATGGAAGCATTATTGAATTTTATGGTTTTTAATAAGTTCCCATCATTTCGTGTCCCTTAATACCTACAAAACCCTTAAATATGTAAAAATTCCCACTTCATCAAATTGTTTTTTACTCATCACTTCGATCCGATTTCCTTTCTTTTGCTTATAACTTCAGCCACTTTCCATTTTTTTGTGCTCGTCGGATCTTTTCGTTGACCTTTTTTTGTCCTCTGGCCTGCAACGGCTTCTGTTGGACAGTATATGGCTCGCATTTATATTAGCCTTTATGATCTATAAGTGATGTGAGTTTTGATTTTTGTAATGGTTTTAGGGATGGGAACGATATATCGATATTTCGAAAATATCGATACTTTAGAAAAATATATCGATATTTTTATATCGATATTTGAAATACGATATATCGCGTAAAATATCGATATTGGCACAAAATATCGGTATTCTTGTATATTTTTTACATTTAAATCTATGCTGTTCACTTTAGTAAAAGCAAACTATAGGCTATTCCAAACGTTCAGGCGGAACTAGATTTTGAAATCTAGTAATTTTTATCTATTAATTCGGACTTTTGGTAATTTTTTTAAGCTTTGTAAATCATTCTCACATTGCAAATTCTAGATTAAATTGATTGTCTTTTTTGTCATTCTTAATAAAAATTTCCCATTTATTTATTTATTTTTTGTCTTCAAAATATGATGTATTAAAATATTTGACATATGTCTTTCGTTTTCATGGTTTCACTGTTGGAATTTTAAATTTTCACATACCAAACCTGAAACACGAAATAACCCAAGCAATGTCCCTCTTTTCGTGACAACCTAAAATAACGAAATTTCCATTTTGTTCCGCCTAATCGTTTGGAATAGCCTGTAAGACGAAATTTTGATTTCAATAATTTGCACCTTTGATATTGTAAGACCAATAAATCTAAAGTCGGTTTTACAGCGTAAGGAATATTTTTAATTACGTCCGTAATACACTATAAAAGTAACCAAAAAGATCTGGTTTGTCCTTACAAAAGTGAACAGCATATATATATATATATATATATATATATATATATATATATATATATATATATATATATATATATAATTATGAGAGCAGTTAACTAGGAAAATATTAGAAAGTTGGTTGGTAGCTGGGTGAGTATCAACTGTAAAGTGATTATCTGTCAAGTGGCAAATTCTTTTCCCGGGAAAGCCAACAAAAAAAAAAAAAAAATGTAATTTATATATCTTACATGTTACGTATTAGTTATTTCGATATATCGAAAATATCGATATTTTTACTTCGATATATATCGAATATCGATATCACGCTTACGATATATCGAATCGCGTATATATCGATATTCAAAAATAAATTCCCATCCCTAAATGGTTTATGAACACCTATATATAAAAGATTAATAGTATACATGCATACTGTGTGAAAAAGAAATCATAATACAAAGAATAAAGAGCCAGACAACTATATCTTTTCAAATTTATGCGTGTCATATTGGTATAAATACCAATAAAAAATGATCCGATTAAGATATCCGGTAGAACCGGCCCTGTCTCCGAAAAATATATTTTCGATTTAATCTCGCCTATACTTACAATCACTTATATCATTCAAACTGTAGAGTCATTTTTCATTTTAGTAAATTATTCTAGAGGTTCAGGAGATACAAGGTATCGGCATTTTACAAAGCCGAGCACAAGACACCACACTGTCAACTACATGAGCCCATCCGTTGCTCTAAATGCCTTTCGCAACACAACAACCAACAACCATATACTCGTACACGGTGAACTAGCCAGTGCTCAGTGTTTCAGTGCCCAGTGCCTGGCGACATTACACGCTCTTCGGGATATATCAACACTGATGGATTCAGGCAACATTTAATAATATACGGCTCAAAATTATGCATTCATTGTCAACATATCCAAACAGTTTCAGATTTGCCTTTAAATATTACTTTCTGTCCTATCCGTACTACGTACGGTTTTTTATGTACATTTTTGCTGTAACATACGAGGTCTGTTCAGAAAATAACCGAACATTTTGAATTACGCGCCAACGGGGATATTTAGTGATATGTGGTTGGCAACTTTGCGTTACGCATAACCTCCTCTGTGACCACATGTTCTTGGTTTGTTGATATCTCGGTTAGTTTTCGTGATATTGTTATTTGAGTACAATGTGTTTAAGTGTTAGTGGCGAATTTTAAAATGTACGATTTTCTGGAGCAACGATGCAACGTAAAATTTTTGCATGATACTGGGGAAAACTTTCACAGAAACGTTTCAACTTTTGAAACAAGCTTACGGATATGATGTTCTGGGTCGTACGCAATGTTACGAATGGTTTTCACGATTTATAAGTGGTCGTCTTTGAAAATTTGATTGCTGCATAGATTGGCTCGAAAGAAAAACCATTCTTTCGTTGCAGAAATCAACTTCTGGCAGAAAAGTGGGAAAAAGTCATAACTTCCGAGGGCAAATACTTTGATTAATGTATCCTGCATTTTGTTATTGAAATAAATATTGAATAAAAACACTAGAAAACATCGACATTCAGTGCAACCTCGTTATATATATATATATATATGTGTATATTGATGATAACTAAATAATAAGTTAGATATTTCGTTTATAGGTAGAGCTCCCCATAGCCCCCAAATATTCATTTTATTAAAAACAGTCTTGCAAAGAACAGAAACGTTCTTCATTCTAAGCAAATATTCTTATATGCAATTTTGCTATTAAGTAAATAATAAGTTAGATTCAAGTTTTAAGGTAGCGCTCGCCAAAACTCCTCAAATATATATTATTAAAAACTGCCTTGAACAGAGAAGAATGTTTTTTTTTTTTTTAATTATAAGCAATCTCTTTTTTAATTTTAACAACTTTTTTTTTTCCACTTCAACTTAATAGGTTACACTACCCTTGCCCCCTAAATAATTTTCTTACTAAAAATGGAATTGAACAGTAAAGAAATGCTTCTTCATTCTAAATACATTTTCTTGGAGAGGTCTCAGACCTAGTCATAGATATCAATTTGACGGTCTGACAATCTGTTGAACTATCACTATGTGCTCTAGAGTCATTTCGACGAATTCTAAAAAAGGATATTAAAAAAGGCATTCTATAGAGAAAAGTTTGAGAAGCACTCGTCTACAGAATAGGAATAGTTACTGAAAAGTATAGCATTTGTTAAGATTACTTTTCATGTTTCCTTTTCACCAATATCATTTTTGAAAGAAGTCAGAATATAATAAGGTTTTTCTTGCAGATGCACAGTGAAAATTGAATCCTTTATTTGAAAATATTGCCCATTACTGGTGTACAACATTAATTCCAAACAAGTCTACAAGATGACCTTCCACTTGCACTCCAACAATGTAACCGAGTCATACATCTCAGCGAGATTCATACAGCAACATGTCATGTAGTATAATAAAATATTTCACAAATATCTGTGATTCATGATATCTGGCAAGATAATAATCTTGCTATTCCTTATTGTCAATATGTCCTGTTTGTATTATCTCTTCATCAACAGCAAAGACCTTGAGTACATTCTCAAAACACTTAAATGTAAACAAATTAAAATACTATTGTTTCTATGTGAAAAAAATTGTTTATATTTAAGATGTGCGTTTGTGTTAATTGACCATTATGTTGAAATAATGTACGTAATGATAAATTATTGTCGTGACACGGAAAAATTACAAAATTTATTGTTAATGCAAAAGACTAGAGTCATCTATCTCTGTCTCTTCTTGGGCACTTTTGGTTAGATTGACTTTTAGTCTCACTCACACATATTCTCCATCATGATCTATCAAGTGACAGCATCAAAAAGTTCAGGTATTTTGTATCTATACCTTCTTCTTCACCTTCGTCATGGAACTACAACCCGTCGTGGGTCTTGGCTTCCTTTATTAGCCTCTTCCATAGAACTCTGTCCATGGTAACTTCTCACCAAATATTGATGCCCAGCTGTAAGTAGGTCACGCTGCACATTATCTATCAATATTGTGCGCGATCTACCTGTGCTTCTTTTACCAAACGAAGTTCTTAAGATTAATTTCTTAGTCAATCTTCTGTTGTTCATTCTCTGTACATGACCAATCCATTGGGGTCTTCCTACGCGAACCATTTTGACTACATCCGGTTCTTGATATATCCTGTATAATTCATGGTTGTATCATATGCGCCAACCATATTTCTCTCGAAATGGCCCAAGTATGTGGAAAAGTATTTCCCTTTCGAAGGAGCCGAGTCTTTCAGATTCCTTCGTTAAGGATGTTTCTGAACTATATAGGACAATAGGTCTAATTAGAGATGTATAGAGGATGAAAGTTAGATTTCTTCTTAAAGTGCTTGATCTTAAATTATTTGAAGGCTAAAATGAGTTCTATTAGCAAGAATTATATGTCTTTTTATTTCTTCTATAAGATCATTTGATCGATTAATATTGGCACCTAAGTACGTAAAACGTACCAGCTACCAACATCCATGAGTGTGTTCAAATCAGAAGCGGTAGCAATTCTGAAAGCACTTGTAATGGCATCAAATACCACCTATGCACAGACTCTCTGAGTGTACTACATGCCCTCAACAACATCTACTCAAAAGAAACAACCATACAACAAATTTAAGACCAAGTAAGTACACTAGATGACAGCGGAACCAACGAAAACAGTTCACCTCATCTTGATTCCTGCCCAAATCGGCTTAGAAGGCAACGAACCTGCAAGTACAGCCCCCCGAGATTCCACCTATCATGATGATACACTCTACTTACCCCCCAACAAAACCTACATAAGAACAGATCATCAAGACGAAACTCCGCACAAGCAGACTGACTAAGTGACGCGAAACTACCAACAACAAACTACGAACAGTAAAGGACGACATAAACAACTAGAACTCAGGCACCAACAGACAAGATCAAGTATAATCATGACAAAACTTCACCCACACGAACACCTCATGGCAAGACTAGATAACAAACTATGTGAGGCATGTAACGAACAACTCACCATTAACCAGATACTAATGAACTGAGCACGCACGTACAAATTTTTACAGTTCTGTTGTGAAACGCAATGTTTGCATAGCAAGAACACTTAAAGAAACATAAAATTCCTTTGACATCACAAGTAAATTTGTGCTTTGCATCTTTCTTCTAGAAATTAAAACTGCAGTTTAATCTTATATTCGGCGCGTCACTATAACATCCGCATCCCACGAATAAAGAGACAGAAGACTTTAATGAAATAGCAACTCTACAACCACCTACGTACAAACTACAATTTACAACAAGACTTTAAAGACACCTTAAGGCTAGACTCAACAATGACCAACAACATATTCAATTTCTTACAAGCAACCAAAATTCGTCATCCAATATAAGTTCAAACATTAATAATGTACTAATATATCAATTATGTAACCACAGTAGTTTCAGACACTAATAGCCAAACAGCTTGATGTGTCTTTAAATAAACATATTTTTTTAAAAAGTACGTAACACTTTCCACGTTCTTAAAATTGGAATTTTCTATTACTAAGAAATCTTCATTGTTTTTAGATCTGTTGAACACTTCCATGTATTCAGTTTTTATCTCAAGTTCAGCTATCCTTGTGTCATTTTCTAATTGTTTGCAGGGTGCAACTTATTGTTCCAAACTGGCCGAAAATGTATGAGCAAATCAACACCATTTGCAATGGGATATAGTAAACCCATAATGTATGAGGAAAACAAATTTAAGAATAAATTGAAAGAGTGCATTAATCGAAAACTCTGGATATGTTCTCAGCCAAACCAGCGTAGAGTTTCCCCACCTCTGGCTATCTGTGATCGCAAATAACCCTTTTAATGCAAAAGACAATAATCCGTTAACAAACAACTCTTTGTCACATTTACATGAAAAAAACAACCTTAATTCGGTCATCAAGCCCTGAAACAGGTACGTCACCTAGTCCCACGGCCTTAATCAACCAGTCAATGGTAACACACCTACCACGTCATCCCATCCATATAACACCCGGTTTAAAAAGTCTAAGTAAATGCAAACGTATTACTATTTTGATCGTTGAAGACGAAAACAGATTGTTGAGTAGTTTCCGAATCATCTGAATTTTATGTATTATATCTTTTTGATACTTATACCCAATATATATTATACCAGAGCCGAGTCGAGGGTGAAGCGAGAAGAGAGCGCCAAATTGATGTAAAAATAATAATCAATAAGAAAAAATAAAGGAAAAACTAACTGCAACAATTAATAATTTATTTCAGTTTTACGACAGTTTATTAACAATGTAGATTGAATTCTTGAAACAACGTGAAAACTAAAAATACCGATCCGGAATTCCTAAACAAAGTACAAAATAATGGACTCCGAACGAAAGACGAATTAATTTAATTTATAAAATGTGATTCTAAATAAAATCAAATTTATTTCCTAGTTTCTCGTAATTCTGAAATTAGGATAATTGCTAATATACGAAGGTCGTCTCAAAAGTAAGTTACACTATTTTTTTTTTTATCCGTTGGTTGGCGGGAAAAGTCTGGGAGTCTCAGGAAATTTGCGTCTGGGCTTAGTGGCAGCACTGTAAAATTTCTATGCGCGTACGTCGATCGATCCGGCAGTCAGGCTCCAGCCACTATGGAGACTCCACTTGCTCTTACCGCCGATTGCGAAGTTCGTGGTGTTATTGTTGGCAAAAAATAAAAATGCTACTAAAATTCATCGCGAGTTCTGTAGTGTTTATGGTGAAGACGTTATGTCAAGGCCAATGATTTCTCGTTGGCGCCAATCATTCGCCTTACTCCCCTGGCCTTGCACCAAGTGACCCCCTGTTTCCGCAGTTGAAGCAACATCTTGGGGGAAGACGCTTCACAAACGAGGATAATTTGAAACAAGAAACTGAAAGATGACTAACCAGTATGGCAGTAGAATGGTATGACACTGGATTGAAAAAACTTTTACCGCGGTACCAAAAATATATTGAAAAACAAGGCGATTATGTAGAAAAATAAGTTTAATATATACTTTTCGAAATATACTTTTTTAATTTATTTTTACTTTTATTTATTTAAAAAAAAATAGTGTAACTTACTTTTGAGATGACTTTCGTATACGAGCGTCGGCGAATCAACGCAGTTACGTCACACGACGTAACAAACAATTGCATTGTTCCAAACAATACAGTCGTTTGTTACGTCGTGTGACGTAACTGCGTTGATTCGCCGACGCTAGTATACTATATATTTTTACATTTTGAATTGGATAAAAAGAAAGTCGTCTCCTCGACTCTTAAAGTGGTCACGGGTCGCCACTGTAATATGTTTGTAGCAGCTACAGATACCTATTCTGAAGAGTGCCACATTAATTTAGAATATATATATTTTTTTTAATAGATAATTTTGATGTAGTGATTAGAGAACGAAAAGACAAGAAACGCTGAACTAGAGCAACCGCATTGTTATCCCTTTTTGCATATACTTTGTGTGATTATTCTTGTATTTCTGAATAAATTTTATTAAATAATGATGTATAAAATGGTTTTGGTTTTGATAACCAGCTTCCTAAAATAATATGTTTATATTTATTATAAGTAGTGGTATAATACCTTTGTAATCATTTTCTTATTCTGTACGTGGGTTCAAATAGGTTACACATTAACAATTTTAAGAAACTACTATATTAACTCAAATATGTAAATTAATAAACGAGTTGAAAAATTATACCTCAATAAATATAATAATAAACGCAAAGCAAAACAATTAAAAAACAATTTATTATGTGCAAAATATCCTTAGGATATGATAATAAAGTTATGTCTATCATAAGGAGAAATAAAAAAACATTGGGTATATTACTAGACATGCTAGATCGTGAAGTGTCAATCAAGTTTTTTAATTATTGTAGTAATTAATTATTAGATCGTTAGTTAGAAAAAATGATGTAGAGTTGTCGAAACAATCAGAACTGGATCAGAATTTTTTAGTAGGTTTTAAAAGATGTGTTCAGCAAAGAACTTTCAATCTCCGTAAGTGAAGGTGGATTGGGCACATGTTAAGGGTTCATATACAGTACCTAGACAAAATATTATAACCACTTATGATTTTTTAAAAATTCATTGTTTTACACAAAATCAACAAAATAGTAATACACCAATCTTATTTTTATTTTGTATTTTATTATTTCAAATTATTTTAGTACATTTATAAAATGTTTTTTAATATTTTGTCAGACATTACACAAAAATCCAGTCCAAACATCCCGATTCCTACAAGAGTCCCTATTAGAGATGGGAATTTCGGCTCAGTTTGCGGAACCGGATCAGTGGAGGTCGTTCAGTTTGTTGAGCCGGTTCATTGATCCGGCTCAGTGATCCGGTTAAGTAAACATGTTTTCGAGACACAGGTCGGTCGTTAGTTCGTAGGTAGAACGTCGCTTAGAGCCGGTTCTTGCAATATATGAACTGTAAGCATGATCCCGAGACACAGGTCGGTCAGTCGTTCGTTCGTAGGTAGAACGTCGCTTAGAGCCGGCACTTGCTTAGACCCGGTCAGTTGTCGGTCGTTCGCTCGTAGGTAGACGTCGCTTAGAGCCGGCTCTTCCTTAGACCCGCTCAGTTGTCGGTCGTTTGCTCGTAGGTAGAACGTCGCTTAGACCCGGTCAGTTGTCGGTCGTTCGCTCGTTGGTAGAACGTCGCTTAGCCCCGGTTCTTAGCTAAAATTTTTGAAACAAACAATTCACTTTATGTAGGTACTGTATTTTAAACCAGATGTGTTAAGTTTATGGCGATGTTTATTGCCCTTATAAATCGGACATCTGGGATTTGGGCAATATTTTTAATATTTTTATATAGTTGTAAGAAAATACAGACTAAGCCTATTAGTTTCAAATAAACTGCCCTACAAATTGATGACAATAAATAATACACTTTATGATAATACATTACAAGCCGAGTTCTCGCGAAGTTCAACATGACATCGATCCAGATCCGGATCACTCCGGTCACAGCTCACAATCGCCCGACTAATCGTATCCTTGAAACTTGAAACTATACAGTGAGCCGTGAGCCGGCTCATTTCAATTTGGTGAACCGTGTCACTTCGGTCGGTGTACTGAGTCGGCTCAGTGAGCCGGTTCGTTCATGAACGACCCATCTCTAGTCCCTATATGATATTCAAGCATGACTAAGAAGATGGAGAATTTAGAGGTTTCTTGTTAATGAAACAAAATCTATGCACGTTACCTTTACTACCAAAAAAGAAACCTGCCCACCAGTCAAATTAAACAACCAAGATTTGCCAATATCAGACTGCGCAAAATACCTTGATGTGCATTTAGATAAAAGACTTACCTGGAAAGATCACATTTCTGCGAAAAGTAAACAATTAGCCTTAAAATTTAAAGTTTCTACAAGCTTTTGGGGAAACATTCAAAACTTTCTTTGGTTAACAAATTAATACGGTTTACAACTCTGAGGTAGTGCTAGTAAATCTAATATCAAAGAAATTCAAAGATTCCAATCGAAAACCCTACGAGCTATTACGAATGCATCTTGGTTTGTATCAAACGATATCAGAGCCGTCCTTAGAGAGGGGCGAGCGGGGCCCAGGCCCTGAGCCCCGCAGCCTTATGCGAACCGGCAGGCATGAACGTGAGCCTGAACCAAACATTTAGGCTGCGCTCCGTTTTTATGTGTTTTTTTTAGGCTCGAGTCAAAGTTTATTTTACTTTGTTTTATTTTTCTTGTGCAAAACAAATAAACAGTATTTATTATTCTTGTCTTGTCATTATAATTAAATTTCAAAATCCAATATTATTTTGAAGATTTTAAATTATAAAAAAAATTGTTTAAGAGGCCCAAAAATGATTTTTTGCCCTGGGCCCCGCACTTGCTAGGGAGGGCCCTGAACGATATTATACACAATAACCTCTTAATGCCAACGGTAACAGAGGAAATTTCACGATATAGCAGAAAACACATGAATGGGTTCGAAAATCACCCCAACACTCTCGCGATATCACTTTTGGATAATAGTGAAAATATTAGGAGGATACTCGCCACTAGATCTAGTTGATAGGTTCTAGTTTTTTTAGTTTCTAGTTTAAGTCTAAAGCCGTTCTGTTCCTTTCTCAGTCTTTGGTCTTACCACACAGCCATGACTCTAAGAAAATAACATATGTATGTATTTTTCTAACAAAAATACGCAAACCCTCGTCTAAAGTTTTTAAAAAATGTCATCTTCTCTGCAATACATCCCCTTACTATTAAGATGAAAGGCAGATTTTTACAGTTCTGTTGTGAAACGCAATGTTTGCATAGCAAGAATACTTAAAGAAACATAAAATTCCTTTGACATCACAAGTAATTTTGTGCTTTGCATCTTTCTTCTAGAAATTAAAACTGCAGTTTAATCTTATATTCGGCGCGTCACTATAACATCCGCATCCCACGAATAAAGAGACAGAGAAAACTTTAATGAAAGAGCAAAAGCGCTTACAATCATAAAGGTGCATTCACACTGCGAGCGATTTGCTCAGCGGGTACATACTGTCATTATAAAAAGTAAGATCACGCATGATTCTCACGCGTACCACCATGAAGTAGTCATTCGTGGCTCAATACTTAAGTAATTGTTTTCTTAAATATCCTATTATCAAATACCAACAGAAAATTACTTATAAATATAGAATCGAAGGAATTTATACAGGTAATACGAGAGAAGCTCATTTTGAAAATACAACATTTTCAAAATTGTGTCCTTAAAGGTAGGCGCGCACACAGATATTTTCTTTAGGGGGACCGACTCATATATGGGGGGTCAAAACCAAAGTGGTGCAAATCACATTTCGAGAAACAAATTGTTTTTGTAGATCCCTTGTAATAAATTACACATCACTCTTTGAAACATACTATTTGAAAGTCTAATAAATTTAATGCTGCCACTAGATATAGGGTAAAGGTGGGATAGATGCCCCAGTTATAGAAATACAATCGTGTTGCATTAATCTTAATTATTAAACTTTATCTGTTACTTTGCTATAATTCTTAGATAATCTTACTACACAATAACATAAGATTAAAACACTTATAATTATTCTAAATATATAAAATTAATGATTTAAAATAGTATTGTAATTGGCCATATATCCCATATCGATGGGATTTTTGCCCCATATAGTGGTATTTATGCCTCACTAAAATAATACATTTGATTTTGACCAACAATTTTAATATTTTTTTAAAATAACAATTAAAAATTACAATTTAATCAAAATTACAATTTATTATTATTTTTTTTACCGACTGCCAACATATATACGGAGTGGTCATACCGATTTTGACTATTTTTAGCATGATGTCTGTTGGTCTGTGTGTCTGTCGGTCCATGGAGATGTGTAGAGCAATTTTGGCCAAACGGATTTTTATGAAACTTCATATTTAATTTATTGACATCAATAGCACCAGTTGTTCAACTTTTGGTACTAATCGGGCAACTATAAATGTAAGTTTACTCGTGTCGATTTTAAGATTTTTACGAATATTTCGCAACAGAGAAAATTTTCTAAAACATCTATTCTACAAAAATTACTATACAAGTAATAATTATCATCTTTTATTTGAAACATTTTTTGATAGGACTTTTTAAAAAATTTTTAAAACTTTTCATATTTTTGCGATATTTTTTCCAAGTATCTATTTTGGCATATATGTTGTTGCGTGTCCTTAGGAAAATCTTTATATATAAAAGACAATATTTGTGGCTATGTCCGGAAATTCTAACCTACTTCCAGATATGCTACCGAGTTGAAATTTTGCATACAGGTAGGGAATGCTTTCATCATAACTAGAAAAATCGAAAATTTCAAAAAAGTCCCATCAGAAACGAGAAATTAATAATTTTGTTTTTAATTATATTGGACCATCGAAGTATGTATGATGCGCTCAGCGAGATCGCGGGAATTTCGTTTCAATGGTTGTTTGGACAACTATAGTAAGTTCGTGAAACATCGTTCAATGTCGTTCGGCGCGATTCATCATTACTCTGCTCTAGCTGATAAGATTTATATATTGTTATTTAGTAAAATTTTTGATTAGTTTATGCAGAGCGAGACTAAAGTGGAGCACCTGTTTTCTGGTTTTTAATTTTAGGGCATTTTTATGAACTTTGTTATTTTTATTTATTTATTTTTTTCTATTCTTTTATTTAAATGTTTAAATATAATAGTAAAATCTTTTATATATATATAAAACAGAAAATCTGTGTGTACCGAGTTGGAATTTGGTATATAGGTAGGAAATGCAGTCAATATAAGGAGGCAAATTGAAAATCAGAAGAAAAAAAATGGTATCACTTAAGACGTAGACTTAACAGAAAAATTGCTTATACAGTGAAACCTCTATCTATCGTTTTTGAAGGGACCTATTGAAATAAACTATGGATGCGGGAAAACAATGAAAAACACATTAATACATATTTAAATGTTTAATATGTACGTACATATATATTCTAAAAATGATACATGTTTCAGGTATAAATCAATTTTTTTAAATAAAAAATATCGTAGCGAAATAAAAAAGGAAGCTGCATGCCGATAAAAAAATTTATACTTTGTATTGTATATAATCTTTCATCGTCATTTGCTTTTTGGCTTTTTATATTGCCGTAAGAAATCAATATTGTTTCGGTGTTACAAATTAAATTTTTTTCGGCATCAGTTATCGAATGCGCATAAAAAAAGTTTTCAATTTGAAAAAACACGAAATTTGCTGCGTAATTTAAACGATGAATGCGGTAAAATGATACAGAGAGAAATGATCGATGCGATCTATTTTTGCGTGTTTTGTATGAAATTAATTCGGAACCGCAAGAAATAACGATATATACGGGAAAATTATTATTCGAGGAACGATAGATAGAGGTTTCACTGTAATAAGAAAGCAAATATTTTTTTTTAATGATTTTTTTTTTTATTGGATTGATTTACGGGAGTAACCAAGGGACAACCTAAAACTAAACTTTTGAAATATCTCATTTATTATTGACTTAACAGCAAAAACGCACATGAGAAAAGCTGTTTAAAATAAAAATACAAATACATGTTATCCTATAAATTTTTCAATTGGTTAAGAAGCAGGGGAAGGGAGATGGGGGAGGTGCTAAAACTAAAATACTGGAAATATCTCGGTTATTATTTACTTTACATCAACAATTTATAAAGATAATTTATAAAGACTTTGATTGAAGAACGATTATTTTCTGTTTAGTGTAGCTTCTGAATATTTAGGGGGACAGAAGGAGCGCTACTTATAAACTTGAAATATCTCTTAATATTGACTTAACATTAAACATGTGTATAACAGAAGTTGTTACAATATCAATAATATAAATAAATAAATAAACAAATCTTTTCTGTTTAATCTTCTTCTGTATATAGGTATATCATTTATAAAATTTTCTTATATATGTATATAAATACATGACCTGACTGACTCATCAACGTTCAGCCCAAATCACTAGACCTAGAAACATGAAATTCGAGAAGTATATTTCCTCCATGTCGTAAGCGATCACTAAGAAGAGAATTTTCGAAATACGACCCCTAAGGGGCTGTTAAGTGATTTCAGGGATTCCTCAATATCTCTTAGGCCCAATGAGATATTGACTTAGTTTTTGCTTACAAAGGTTACACATACAAATGTTAAGAACTAAATTCAGGATTTTGTTCTAATCAACCCTTAAAGGGATAAATTTATTATGTATTCGGAGTGAATTATAGAACCCTTCGTATTTCCTATGTATGTTGAGTTATAACATTGTGTTTTGGCATATAGATGTCGTTTTAAAATCTTAGAAACTTTTTGACATTTTTCTTTTAAATTTTCACGCCTAAAAGGGTAAATTGGTATTTTTTATTCAATAGAACGCCCCCTGGACATAGAAACATGAAATTCATGGAGGAAGGAATGTTCCTTCCATGATGTGAGCACCTATTAAGAAAGATTTTTTTTAAATTCGACCCCTAATGTGGTGAAATGTTTCTTTCACGGATTCCTCAATATCTCAGACCTATAATGAGATATCGACTTGGTTTTTGGTTACAAAGATTACCCATACACATGTACAAAAACGAGGTTCAGTATTTTGCTCTGATCAACCCATACAAGGCAAATCTAGATTCAAGGATATTCATAAAACCCTTCAAGTGACCTGTTTCATTTCTTTTTGGCACATAGGCGTCTGTTTAAAATCGGTATATGTATTAAAACTCAAAAACGGATAAACCGATTTTAGTGCTATTTGCAACAGCGTATTCCAAATTTGTCTGGAAAGATTTTAAGCTATATATCATCGCGGTAAGACACCAGGTTTCCGATCAATTAAGAAATATTTAAACTATAAAAGATACACATACTCAAAATATACCTATATTAACGAATTTTGGGTTTAATATTGCAACAAAAATGTTCCAGAGGATATATATCACAATTTTCTTTATTTTCATTTTAGACGACAATTGTAACGTTAAATTCGCTATTGAACATTATTGTAACCCCCTAAAGCAATACGAAGAAAACTTACTTCGGTGGCAAGAATATTTACTAACGAAAAAAAGTGCTCTGATCTATATAGGTACGATTTATAAATCAGGAATAATCACGAAGTAATTATAATAAATATCATAAAAATTATAATAAATAATTTCGTAAGGTGCAACATAAAATGCTTTACGTGACTGGCGCTGCCTTTGGCAATGATTCTCACATGGGCATTTTCCTAGGTTAGCACATCGGGATACTTATACGTGTTGATATTAAATGTCTGTACTACCAATGTTTACAAAGAAATTCGTACTTAAATTATTTGTATAAGAAGCACATATTAATACAATTGTAGATTAAAACAAATAAATATATTTGAATATAAAACGATTCGTAGCAACCGTCTTGAACCGATTTCGAAATGGGCCAGATCTAAGCGGGCTACGACTACTTTATTTCGGTAGCGAAGCAGCGGGTACACTGCTAGTGTTAGTATAAGATTATATATATATTTATATATATTTTATTATAAGATTATATATACAATGCCCGAGCCATATATCCCACATTTATTGCGGCCTTGTATCCTTTTTCTATGGGATAGATGCCCCATCTGTTTATTTCGAATGTATACAATATTGAGCTATATTTTCTACTCTATAATGTGAGATTAAGTGTCTTCTGATACCTAGTAATGAAACTAATTTTGTTTAAGTTATAGTTAGGTCATAAAACCTTAAGACAAAATGTCGTAACTATTGAAATACAACCACTCATATGAGCACCTACCTTTACAATTTAATTTTTCATAAACTATTAACATTGATGATAATTTAACACATTTATTTCAGAAGACTGTGTTTCTCGTACAAACTGTCAGTACTGAAATTATACAAACACACACCGTTATGGATATATGCGAAATGGGGCGTTTATCCCACTGGGACAACTATACCACCTTTACCCTAATTTTAAATATATACCTATTTTTTGAGAAATTATATTCATAATCATTATATTAATTTATATTCATCATCATAATTTATATAAATTATATTGGTGCTGTCATTTGTGTGGCCAGAAGAAAAGATATAACTTAAATAACTTAAAAATGTACGACACAATAATAGAACAGGTAGGGAAATTCAAATACTCAAGCACAGTTTTTTTCCGAAGATGGAAAAACGGGTAGGCGCCACAGAAAGACTATTCAACAGCATCAAAATATATTAACTACAAAAGGTAGTTAGTATATATTTGTTGTTTAGTACCAAGTTGTTGTTTGTTGTTTAATGCTAACCACCAACAAGATAGATATCTTCAAAAAAGTGACTATACCAATTTTGACATACGCCTTTCAATCCTTGACTATTACAGAGAAGCACAGGTCCAAAATAAGAAGCTCTGAAATAATATTTCTAAGAAAATTTTAAGGCAAAACTAGATAGAATTAGAAATGCGGCATTCAGAGAAAAACTAGACACAAAACCAGATAGAGACCAGAGACCATAATAGAAGAAGGACAGCTAACATGGCTAGGACATATATACCTACAGAATGAGTGAAGACAAAACAGTAAAAAAAGTTTTTGAAGCAGTGAAGAAAGTTAGTCTAGGAAGACCGATGAAAACTTCCGACCGACAATTTGTCTCCTATTTGAAAAATAGTTTAAAACTCATACTTAAAACGGTTCCACCAAGTCTGTAATATTGGAGTTTATTAAGCAAAATATTAATATTAACCTTTTTTGGTCAAGACAAAACACTGTAATAAAAATGTCACATCCTTATTTCTTGCCATGTCTTCCTATAGATCGACGGATGTTCGGTTGAGTTGGCCGAGAGTATTGAAGGCTTTTCTCCACACATCCCAGTCATTTGTCGTTCAATTAATAGTCTCTAAATTTCCATTCATCATTAATTTTATCTGACTTATCCATCGGCATAAAAAAACTAAAAAAGAAAATCGTTAATTGAAGGAAGAAGTAAAACCCTGGTAATTAGTAAAAATAGTAAAAACAAGAAGCACAACAATATAAACATAGAGAAAATACAGAACAAGTACAGTCCTGTAAATCTCTAAGAGTCATGAAAAGGGACGAAGAAAAGACGGACGAAGAAATAAAAGAGTAGGAGACTACTGAAAGATTTTTTGAGAACAGAAAATATCAACGGCAAACAAGACATTTTTAAAATAGACATACCCGTATTAACGTGCACCTCAAAATAGTAGACGACAGTGGAAAGCCATATGAGTAGGTTGCAAACTATAGTAACGAGATTTCTTAGAAAAACCGAAAAATTTCAGGAAGAAGCAGTAGAGACTAAATCAGTATATAAAGATTCCGGCGAAACCTAAAAACAAAACCAGTAAGAACATCTATATAGGGAGGGCAGCTACGATGACTATGTTTTACGATGTCATATTATTTTATCATACAAATGTAATATTTATTATTATTTTTTGTAAGCAAACTTTGCAATGTACAGATATTTATATAACATAACTTTTATTAGTATTTTAAGTTTAATAAAGGGTTTATTAATATTATTTATTATGGAAGAATTTCATCATAAAGAATAGTTGGAAACCAAAAAAACATGGCAGGAGAGATGAAACGCGTAATAAAAGAGAAAAGTGTAAAACAAATGTTTATATAAAAAAAGATAATATAAGCAAGAACAGATAAAATTAACTGAAGAAAAAGAGCTCGAAAATCGTGTAATGAATTTGACGATGCTGCAGAAAGAAGAGGGTTAAAGTGTGGAAAGGCAAAAAATCTATTATATAATAGAAAGACGTGGAGAGAATTAAGGACAAAGCCACCTATCAACCCAGGCTCAAACTTCAATATAGCCTGACACCTAACAGTAAACAAGACTTAAAGGATTAAAATTAGGAATTAAAATAACGAATAAACTATGGTCTTTACATATATTTTTCGTTGAGTTTGAATAGCATGGGTAAAAACTGTGTGTGCAAGATTTAATAACATATTTATTAATTAGACAGTAGAATCAGTGCTATTCAATTGATCAAATTTTAACAAAAATATAAGTAAAACCCGTGGAATATTCGTTGTTTTACTTGTGTTTTATTTTTTAAATTTTTTACTCTTGATGCATTTTTACAATTGCATGATCCTCAGAAATAAGTATCTTAAATTTATATAGCTTCCTGAACTCCTATTATTTAATATTCATAATCTGTGAAACTGAAGAACTTGAAGAATTAAAAATAAAAATTCTACTTGTGAATTTGGAGGGTTGATAATCAGCTTGCTGTGTTCAGTGTGAACGGGCCCTTATTCGTCATGTCCTCGATTAGATAGTGCCCGGGGAATGTTTTTAATGTGCAGCGAGTATCGGCGATGTCAAAGCATTTCTTTCCCTCGTGTACTTGTTGCCTGTGGGTTTGGCTGTCATCCGCTTTTTATCCGTTTACAGTGAAAAAATCCCAAGAGGATAGCTCGTCTGATCCTGTGCTCCCTTTACAATCGTTTTAACATCAAAATACATCGAAATCGGTCTGACATTGAAACTGACCAGATGGCACTAGTCGTCGTTATCACCAGCCTTCTTACTTCGACATCAGGGACTACTGAAAGACAATATATCTGAGAATGGCAGGTATCGATAAGACATAGTGACACGAGAAAACTCCCACCAAACCTACAATCGAATGCAGGATATAACAGTTTAAAAGTGATCGGAGTGTGGTGCTTAACGTGATCCAGGGGTTGCTAACGCTCGTGATAAGCATTCAAGCGGGCATTTAACACGGCGAAAAGTGCCAACTTGTCCTCAGTTCGCGTGTCATCCGCTCTAGATGAATGCGTGTCGCGGGAAATTCTCTACGCATTTTCGTGCGTTACCAACCAACGCACGTTTCGACAGCCGGATACGTATATTATACAAACAATGCTTTGCGTACGCATGAATCTCCGCCTATTTCTATCTGGAAAAGATGATAGTTTTCCAACCTTAGATTAAATTATTTATAACAGAACCACTCTTAAAATATTGCTTTCGAAATTCTTAAATAGATCCGAATATAAATAAACAAACAAGAAACAAGAAAATAAAACTGTACGTATTTAACGAATATATCCTTGTTTGTATGTATATACTCGTATGTTTTGGGTAGAGCCAGGAATGTGGATAAATCTAATATTGAACCGGTAAAGCGAACAGGGTAAAGCCTTAAATAAAATAAAACATTTATTAACATCGGGATTAGCCCAGGTAAAGTGTGAACTACCCACAAGGTTCAGGGTAAAGCTTGTTCCTTTGTAGTGATGTTCTTACAGTGGTAGTTTTGTTTTACTCATCAGTTATTTGAATTCCTTTTTCTTATTGCAAAAAAGTGGTCTTTTTGGAAAAGTGAAGAATCTTTTTGGAAAAGTGAATTTCTACTCCTCTTTCGAAAGGACGCGTTGGACACTCATTACCGGCGCTTACTATCCTGGTTGAACTATTTATCTATTTAACCAAGTGGTGACATAGATTCTGAAATTTTGAAAAAAATAATCATTTTTAATTCTCAATCTTATGTCAGGGACTCGAATATTTAAATTTTGAAGAAGTTCTGGGGCATCTAGTTTATTATTAAATAATTTAAACGCGATATGCAAAGTCTGGATGTCGCGTCTCCATTCTAATGTTTGAAATTTCTTGCTATTATTGAGAGCTAGATTTTTTAACTGGTTTGCATAAGAGATACAAAAAGGATATGTTCCGGTTAATTTCAGGGACAGGTTTCTCACAAATCTCTTTTGTTCTTTTTCTCTTTGATTTTTGTGGGACATTGTTTAGACATAACTAGAAGATAAAGGGTTATAGAAGCTAGAAAATGAAAATGGAACAATCATATATATTATAATTCTGATGCCTGGTTGCATTGTTATACCTAGTTTTACTTAACAACCGATATAACTTTAAAACTAAATATAAGTTAGGTCCGTTGCTCAAAACAAATTCGTTCTTGTTGTGGCTAAATCAAGATTTAACTCTTATTCTAGTTTTAAATGGCATTTGACAGGTATGAAGATAGGATAAATTATAATGGATGAGCTGTTTCAGTGGCTGAATATAAGCTTATATTATGTAACCCAAATTATTTTGAAAAATATAATAAATGTTTCTATTTTCCTAGTTAATTGTTTCTTTATAATTAGTTTGATTTTAACCCGCTTTTTAAATACAATTTTCTATTAATATAACAATATAACCTTACTTTATATTAGTTTTGACAACTAAATAAATCTCGATATAAGATTTACAACGCCGTTTTAATTTCCAACAAATTTTAAGTATTATATCGCGTTATTATAACATTTTTTTTTTTTTTGTTTCATATCTAGATTTAGCTTATAACTTTTATGGAACCGGAAGTTATTTGAAACCCATAATATATTTAAAAAATTACAGAACATGGTTCTCTGATATTAATTACTAAGTTATTGAGCTATAATAGTTCTACAATTAAAAATATCATATTAAAGAGATAAAAATTCGCTACAAATTTTGATATATAAATTGCTACAAATTTTATTTCAAATTGTTAATTCTATATAAGAAACTTGTATATGGAGGGATTATACGTACCGATAAATAGAAATATATCCTAAGATTATAAAACAAAATAGCTAAATTCGTCGTGTAATAGGTATAAGAGCTTCTCATTTCCTGTAATGTTTTAACCTGCCAGTTTAGGCAATGACATAAAAATTGGGCTACATATAAAACAATTTTAAATTTCACGGTTATTTAAGCAGCAATTTGACAAACACACCTAATTTACAGACGATTTTAATAAAATTTAGAACTCTAAGGGAGTTCTAAATAATATTCTTATTAATAAGTTCTTCTGGCTTATTTGTTATTAAGGCAAAAATATGTTAATACTTTGTACATAAGTTTCATCGTACATATATAATTAGCTACCGTGTGTTAGTGATTTCGTAACACTGTGACGTCATTTTTCCCAAGGTTTTCGTGATTGGCTAACTGGGAAACAGGGTGTTCCCAGTTTGACTTGATTGACAGGTATTTTGCAGATTTATTCTCTATGAATCTACGAATATAATTACATATAGAAATTTGTAGGATTTCGTAGGAATAAACAAGAAACTCTAGATATTCCTATATCATTTAACTGATATCAACAATATTTTGCAGATTTATTTTCTAAGACAGTGCTTCTTAAAGTGGTGGGCCGCGGCCCCCTAAGGGGCTGTGGTGTTCCCACAAGGGGGCCGCGAAGAGTCGTAAATATAACACTTAATTATTTTATTACTTAAAAAGGATGAGTAGCTTTAACTTTAATGCTACATAAATTATATTCTTCATTATACATAGATTATTGAATGATCTGAGCGTAAAAAACTATATGTATGTATATATTTTAACTAATCTTGATTCCAAAAACAAAAATTAGGGGGGCCGTGGGTTATTGATTTGAGTTGCAAGGGAGCCGCGACATCAAAAAGTTTAAGAAGGACTGCTCTAGGAAACTGCGAATAAAATATCATATAGAAATGTCTAGGCTTTCGTAGGCATAAACAAGAAACTATATACACTGCTATATCCTTCGACCAATATGAATAATATTTTGCAGCTTTATTTTCTTAGAATCTACAAATATAATTATTTACAGATATGTCTAGGGTTCCGTAGGCATAAATAAGAAACTGTAGACACTTCTATATTCTTTGATCGATGTGAAAGATATTTTGCAAATTTATTATTTAAAAATCTGCGGATAAAATAACCTATAGAAATGTATAGGGTTTCGTGGGCATAAACAAAAAACCGTAAGGTACTCCTATATCCTTTGACCGATATGAACAGTATTTTTAAGATTTATTTTCTAAGAATCTACAAATATAATTATATGCATAAATGTCTAGAGTTTCGTAGGCATAAACAAGATACTCTAGATACTCCTGTTTCCTTTGATCGATATAAACAATATTTTGTAGATTTATTCTCTAAGAATCTACAAATATAATTACATACATAAATGCCTAGGGTTTTGTAGCCATAAACAAGAGACTCTAGATACTTCTGTTTCCTTTGACCGATATGAACAATATTTTGCACATTTATTTTCTAAGAATCTACGAATATAATTACATAAATAAATGTCTAGGGTTTCGTAGGCATAAACAAGAGACTGTAGATACTCCTGTTTCCTTTGACCGATATGAACAATATTTTGCAGATTTATTATTTAAGAAACTGCGGATAAAATTTTATATATAAATGTTTTGGGTTTCGTAGGCATAAATTAACATCTCAAATTATTTTTAGTTTTAACAATATAAATGTAATGTACTAAGTAAAAATGAATCGTTTTCTCATCTTAAAAAGTTAATGAATAAATAATCTAACTATATAATTAGCAAGTGTCTGTATGTAGTGTCGGTAACATTATGACGTCAATTTTTCTAAAGCTCTCGTGATTGGCTAACTGGGGACACCCTGTTTCTTGATTGGCTGACAGGTGACGCCCTCTCCCGTGATTAGCTAACTGGTGATATCCTGTCCCATGATTCGCAGACTGACGACGAAATTAGGATACGGAAAATAAAACCAAATACACATGCAAACAATTGAAATTTTTATATTATAAATTCGTCATTGTTGACGGGTAAAAACCTAGTTTTAATATAATAATAATAATTTAAATAATTTTCATGTGAATACAAAAATAAGCAAAAACTCTACAAGTTTAGGTAAACAATAAGTACATGAACGTTAATAAAAAAATACATGGACTACTGTCATAAAGTTTTATTAATAAGACATTATGTAATATTTAATTTATCACCTTCAAAATGCTGCCCTTCTGCAGCTATATATTGTTGCCAACGTCTTTTCCACTTCTAGAAAAACATTTTGTAGACACTTTTTGGAATCGCTATTAGATTAGTTTCTGAATTGTTTTTTTTTTTATCTCTCATTTGAAAACGGTGTCCTTTTAACGAACTCTTCAGTTCTGAGAATAAAAAAAAAACCATGGGGCCAAATCAGGTTAGTATGGTGGATATGGAACGAGAGTGACTTTATTCTTCGCTAAAAACTGCGACACTATAACAGAAGTGTGTGCTGGTGTATTGTCGTGATTGACGAGATTCATCAAAATTTCTTGATAATATGGTACCTATTCTAACCATTGACGTCTTTCACACACATCGACAAAATCAGCGTCAGCACCGCCTCTAACCAATGCTGTTTTTCACACTGTCTTCGGTTGTGTTATCGGGCATGTGTCTTGCTATCAACAGACATTATCTTCTTAAGTTATTGTACCTGTGATGGAAGTACCGAAGAGGCAAAAACAAAAGTCAACACTGGTTATATCCCTTTTTGAATATCATATACTTGGAAGGTGGTTTTTACTTTGGAAAACTTAGAGAGGATCAGTCTAAATTCTTCAATTACTTTCGTACGATTAGTAATACATTTGATTAACTCGTAGAACGATTAGAAAATAGTATTAAGCACCCGGATACTATAATGAAAGCAATAAGGTGCTGGTCCAGCATCTTATTTATTGAGGTCGACATCAGCTGCATTTACCGGTATCGCCGTCTGAATTGGCAAATCTGACTGTCCGAGCTATATGTGAAAGCGTCCATTTGATTACCTGTAACCGGCGCCGACACCAGCAGCGATACCGACTTTACCAGTGTGTGTGAAAACGCCTTACCAATCAATCGTCGATTGGTAACGAATAATTCGCAAACTTGGATAACATTTTCGTCGATTTTAAAAATGCGAACAGTGCCTACCTGATCTCTCATTCATTTTGAATTTCTGCAATTTTTAAAACTACCGAATTACTTGAAACATGTAGTTCGCCTCAGTGGCGGACTTTCACAGAGACAAAAAAGACATTTGTCTTGGGCCCGTAATTTTCAAGGGCCCGATTTGGGAGGTGAGAACCTTGTTTTGTTTTGCTCTTCACTTGGCTTCAAGAGGTGAGGACCTTTTTTTGCTCTTCACTTTGAACGCCTCTAGGTTGAAGGCCCGTAAATCAAAAATGTCTTGGGCCCGGCGAAGGCCTAATTCGCCACTGGTCAGAGCATCTTCTCTAAAAGCGCTATTTTTACAAGCTCAAATGTTTCTGTCTATCGAAGTTTGAAACAAAATTTCGTACGGATCCACAAAAACGGGGTAAAAAAAATGGAATTGCCAGGGCCGCCGCAACCTGGGAGTGCATCGCACCTGGACGCGACAAATTTTTATTTTTAGAGTTAAATATTCATTAATTGTTAGCACAAAAAGCTCAATGTTTGAAATGTTCAGTAGTATTTTTAGTCAATGTGCAGTGCATTTTCATATTTTCGCCCTTTGGTCCACTTCCATCTATAAAATACTAAAATTTCATTTTTTTCCTGCAACTTTTAAACTTGCGTTTATTTTTTAAGGGCGGCATTTACGCTCGCAGCGTCCCTCGTAATATCAAAAACCGCTATACAATTCAGACGAAATAACGGCAACTCACAAAGGGCAGATGTATCATATCGAGTCGCTATTCACCCTCTTCACTTACTTGGTATTACGCAACGCAGGCAGTTCGCATATTTTTTTAATGCCAATATAATAATCAAATTTCAAATTTAGCGTCGTCTAGGAATTACCTCAGTTGCTTAATGTTTCCTTAACCTATTAGTTTAATTTAAAACTTTAAACAATTTGTTTTTTTTTTTAAATTGTATTTTAAAAAACTTGTCCTTTTCCCTATTGAAAGAGAATGTAACCCCTGCTTGGTAGGCAACCCTCAGTATATATTCATTTGAGAAATCTCCTTAACTGAAACACATAATTTTCCCGGCTAGTAACGTCTGGACTCGAGTGACCCCGGTTCGTATTGACGTTACCCGTACGTTCTCATACATAGAGACAAGAGCACGTCGCAACACGCAACAACACAGTGTGATTCATCATGAGTAAAGACTCAAGACTCACCCTGGGAGTTGCTTTATCACCCGAGTATTCTGGACCCTCGTACCAAGTCCTCGTAATGTAAGAACTGAGCTTTAGTACTGCTTCAGTTCTTATCATCGAACTTCCAACACCATCAACTTTTCTAATTGATTGATATGACTACCTGCCGTATCAATCGGACGAATATAAAATCAATATCCTCTATACAGTTATTGCCTTCATGATGTATATGCATATGAAGAATTGTTAAATATTACAGTAGTAACTGACAAATGGTAAATATATGTTTTCTTGTTCAACCAGGTGTACATAGTTTTGTCAAATATTGTGATACATCAAGGATTATTTTAAGGAAAATATTGTACTACACAACTAGATCAGTGGTTCTCAACTCGTGTTCCGGAACACCAATGTTCGTGTTCCGCGAAACCACTTTCAGTATTCCACGAAAAAATTCACATTTTATCTTTACATTTGCATTTAAGATACAAATCATCAAAAATGTAAACTATTTTTTTATAATAAGATCATTCACTACGAAAACCGTTACACTGATATACAAACATACAAAGATACAAGTACTTTTATTTCAAATCCTGTAGTTTTTATTATAAAAAAAAAAAAAAAACAATTTGTAGACAAAACATGTAAGCAGCTTATGAACAACTTGTATAATAAATATAATTCAACTTGATGTGAATGGTGATCCGCGTTTTTAAATCAGTTGAGAACCACTGAACTAGATTGACTGATTTCAGTTCGGCAAGGATCTAGGATGAATTTTTGATTGCCTAAATCTGAAAATTTAAAATAATTCAATAAATCGAATAGTTTGTTTATTGAAAATTTTGATAAAAAGGAGTACAATTTTTTGACAATGAATGATAATCACAATACACTCGAATCCAGTGACGCACCCGGGGGGGGGGGGGCAAGAAGTGTGGAAATACCAAATTTTTTTATCACCATGGTCTTAGGTAAATATATAGATATGGATTTAAAAGTAGAGAGATGAGGAACTTTTGTTTTTTAGATCATCACTTGTATTTTACAAGTGAAGACCTTTTGTTTTGGTTATTACTTGTATTTTACAAGTGAGGCCTTTTCTGTTTTTGGTCATCACTTGTAGTATTTTACAAGTGAGGACCTTTTTATTGTCATCACTTATATTTCACAAGTGAGGACCTCTTTTTTTGTCATCACTTGTATTTCAGAAACGAAGAGCTTTTTTTTCTACCCTTCCAAATTCCTGGGTGCGACACTGCTCGAATCAGTGGCATGTGCGCGCTTTGAATACGGGCCAAGTTTGGTCTCAAAAACGGTTCTTGGGTACGTGCTCGATTGAAAAACTAAGGGAACTGCAAGTGACCAGAACCATAATTTTATTTAATCACTCTTTTAATTTTTAATCATACAATTTATTTTTAATACTAAAATTAGAGTTGCACATTTGGAATTTAGAATTGCATAAACAAGCTCATTTTTGCCTTGGAGGGGTGGGGGGGGGGGGGGGAGTCAAACTAGAGCTAGAACCCATGCGAATCATATTCATTAACAAAGTGGTTAAAACTGGATTATATAAATTCTTAGAATATCAAAAATAACTAGAAACATATTCAAATTTATATTGTACAATGATTTGTCAAAAATGACAGTTTTTGACCCCCCCCCCATGGATGTATCGCTACATCTTGGCTTTTTTTGTCATTTATAATCAGCTTCTTTTGGAGAGAAAGATGAAGATAAAAATTATGTGAAGTGGGAACATTTTTGTAATAGCGTCAAAATATTTTTTTTGAAAATCAATTTATGTTTTTTAATTCAAATAGTAAAACATCAATTTAATATCTCATATGAAATTTGAAAACAGTATTTTTTCGAACATTCAAAAAAACATAGGTTCAAAAATGTTTTTGAAAAAATCGCTGTAACACTCATTCTTAAACTTTCTTCTCTCTAAGAAAAAAATAAACTAGCACTAATAATTGAAAAATAGTTACCGAATTTATTCCCCTACTGTGGAATAGGGGAATATTGAAAAAACCAAGTATCTTATTGTTGGTAGACGCAGTCCTAAGAACACGACCGACTTAAAAATTAATGACAACATTTTTGAGAAAGTTTTTACTTTCAAATACCATGATAAATCTGGTGAATATGATACAGCAGGAAATTGCCGATAGAATTAAAGCTGCTAATTCATCGTATTTTGCACTTGGTCCTCTCTTCAAAACAAAATTCCTGTCTAGAAACACCAAGATCAGGTTATACCAAGTTATAGTACGTGTATGGCTCCAAAACATGGAACAAAGCTAGATGGACAACAATTCATAATTTTCGAAAATAAAATATTACGCAGAATCTTTGGTCCCATTTAATGGTGAATGGTGAATCCGTAAGAACAAAGATATCCGAGAACTGTGCTCAAGGTCGAATATCACACAAGAACTGAGAGGCAGACGATTACAGTGGATATGACACGTTATGAGGATGAGGGAGGACAGAATGGTGAGGAAGATATGGGAATGAAAATTGAATGCTCGTCGACCAGCGGGAAGACCTCGCAAGAGATGGAGGGCTAACCAAAGATCTAACAAGTATTAGTATACAAAGCACATAACAAGACCTGACAATGAACAGATCAAGATGGAGGACTTATGTCAGTGAAGCCAAAAGACAACCTGACTAATAGTGGCCAAAGAAGAAGAAGGAGACTCCACTGGAAAGTATTCAAAAAGTTACCTAAACAAAGTTTTGTTGAAATTGTTTTATGATTTTCAAGAAGTTGCAGAGGAAAATTAAATTGGATAAATTTTTATTTTTTGCTTTGGTCTTTTTATTGGTCTAATTTAACCGAAGTCTTATCTCTTGTACTTTTCGAGATCACACCTAGTACACATTTTACGAATGGTTTTTCGAAGTCTCAGTATTTTTCCTCTATGTAGGTCAAAGAACTGTATCTACATGACAAATTTCAACTCTCAAGATCCAGCTGTTTGGCGACCAATTCTACCGTACACGTAGACATATGACGGTATAAGGTTTTCATGGTTATATCTACGAAATCCTAAAAACGACCAAAGGAAGAACCAAGGAGATAATGGAGAGATAGTGCAGAAAAGGATCATAAACCATTGGTATTAGCATTTTATAATATATTTTTCATGCTTTCTGAACTGACACAGAAACTTATTTCATTTGAAATTAACAACGTATTTTTAAGTATCCCTCCAGTAAAATTTTCTAGTATTTTTATTTGTAGATAAACAAGAAAACAAAATCCAGATAAACTATCTTTATAAATACTCTTGGAATCCTAGTTAGTCTTTATCGATTAAAACAAATCCTCCCTCTACTGCGAAAACAAGAAAGTCAATAGAGTTTCTATTCCACATAGAGCATTAACTCATTAGTGGTATACCCCACTACCCAACTACCAGCACAACCACCTAAATTGTGAAGTTTTTGCACGACCAATTACATTGGTACTATATCAAGCCATAACTCATGGACGATGTCGCGACAATGACTTATGAGGATTATCGGTATCACAGGCGTAAACACGAATTTATTTCACAGACGGGACAGACATCATTTCACGTACTAGAGGGGAAACAGTTTAGCGCATTGAAATAATCGCTTTTGGCTTTTTTATCGGGACACAAGTTAATTGAAAATTGGCATTTCGTGCAAAGCTCTCAGATTCGCAAGCAGGGATCTGCTTTAATATATAGTTTGATAATGGAAAATTCAACTGTTTTGCAATATCTAATTCTTCTTCTTCTTTGGGCACTCTTAGTCTGGTTTACTTCTGGCCTCACTCACATATTGATGTACATTATGAAAACGGAAAATGAGAGACAGGCGATTAAAGTGGAGAGGACAAGATGAAATGGTTAGTTAGTTAGTTTTGGCGTACAGCAACACAGGCTATTTGCGCCTAACGCAGCCCATTTAAATGACTACACTACATATTAAAAACAATAAATTAAACAATTAATAAATAGATAAAATCAATAAAATTACACATACTCAATAAAAGAAATCTTGCACAGACAAACACAAATAAATAAGATAAAAAGTCTGTTCGAAAATTTGAACAGACTCAGAGTGATGGTAAGAGGCCGTAAAGGGGCCTATTACCATCGAATATCACAGTTTAAAAATAGAACACATTAAAATAAGGTGCAAGACTTCACACATAAAACAGTAAGTTCGATTCTCTCAGGAAGAGTATCAGCCTGTCTATGAGTACTCTGTCGTCACCTAAGGCAACTGACAGGTCATAGCACAGGCCTAACCTCTCCCTGACATCCTCGAACTGTACACATTCAGTTAAAATGTGTAACACAGACAAATCTGTGTTACACGTCTCACAGACAGGGGACTCTTCAGCTCGAAGAAGGTGTCCATGGGTCCACCAACAGTGACCTATACGAAGGCGTGTGATGGCGGTTTCCTCCCTGCGGTTAATCCTGCAGGAAGAACCCCATGGTTTAACGTCTCCCTTAATCTGTCGCAACTTAACGTTCTGTGTGCGGCTCCACTCTTGTTGCCACATGTCTAAAACCAAGTGTTTCAGATAACTCTTTGCGTCATCTGGAAAAATGAAACTCACATCAATCATAGGTCTGTGGGAGGCGGCTTTTGCAGCTGCATCTGCCGCTTCGTTGCCTTTAATACCAACATGTCCCGGTATCCAAAACAGCTCTACCCTCACATTCTGAGCATTCAGATTGTGGAGAAGCAACCGGATCTTTAGTAAGAGGAGACAAGATGAAATGGACTAAATGATAAAGAAGATATGGAAAAAGGAAGGTCAGTAAGATACCGTCGAGTATGTGTCGCTAAGTTATTTCGTTCGAATTTTATAGTGGTTTTTAGGGTTTTGTAGGTATGACCAAAAAACCTTCATAAAGTCACTCATGTGTCTGTCTGTCTGCCAGTTTTGTCCCCCACCCTATCTCCCAGAGTGAAAAAAATCTCAATAATGTACATTCAAGGGAACCGGAATAGTTCAACAGGAAATTTTGATCAAATTGGTTTTTCGAAAACTACTGATTTTTGTGTCGTCGAAAAAAATGATTTTTTAAAAATTTATTGTGTGGTATCAAAAAAAAGCTCTTAAGACGTAGACGGGAAGTAGTTTTTTATTTATTTATTTTTTATTTTAATACGATTTTTTCTCAAAAATTACTAAAATGTCAGTGTCCCACACCTTTTAACCCTAGGGGGTTAAATTAAAAATCTGAAAAAATTCTAAGCAATGTATATTGCTATGAACCGGAAACGCACGAGAGGAAATTTTTATCCGATTTCGTTTTTAGAAAATATTAGTTTTTGTGTTATTGAAAAAAAATTATTTAAATTTTATTGTGGGGATATTAAATGGAAGCTCTTTAAGTGCAGATTAAGGAACGGTAATTGATTTTTGAAATACATTTCATTTTAACTAAATTTTGCCAAGTATTAAGATTTTCGTTTAATATCTTAGCTAAAATATAAAAAATATATTTATATATACATGGATACATTTTGTTATGGGTAGAGAAGAGCTACGTAAAGTTATTTTGCAAATATCGACTAGGAAAATAAATAAATAACTGGTCAGTTGCTGGGATTCCATTTCTAGTAGAGAATCTGTTTTTCATATAGTCGCAATATAAACAATGTTTCTATAGGCGTCATGATCTTGCGTGACAAAAGATCGCCCGCAGTGTTGCCAGATCTGGATTTGAATAATATTTTTTCAATTATACAAAAAAAAAAGTTTTAAAATATGTATTATGATATATTATGATATATTTTGTTTAAAATTATGTTACGTTAAAATATGTATTATGATATTGTATTATGATATATATTAGAGATATATGATACACGATAGAAAAAACCTAACTGCTACCTTCTTGTCGTGCCTATTGATTTAAAGGATTTAAAACCAACACTTGTAATTGTGTTATGTAGTGACAGGCATTCATCGTTTGGCCCAGGGATGGGGAGTCGGAGTCGGAGTCGGGAGTCGGAAAAAGTTATCGAGTCCCGACTCTTTGATTAAATTTTTATCAAGGAAGAGAACAATCCGAAAACGAAAGCAAAATACCATACTATAGTGCGTTCAAAGGTGAATTTGCAGTACAGGGCATATGGAGTAGTTCTTTTTCATACTCTCTAATGGGTTTACACAATGACGCTATCCTTTTCTTGCTTGTCGACGTTGCCAGCTCTAAAACGCGCTGATCTGTGTAAACGCAGTATTCTACAAATGGCCATTTGTTTTTGTTGAGTGTTATTTTGAGTTTTATAAGAGTTGATTTTTGTAAATCATACGAGTTTTTCATATTATTATAATTGACACATTTGACACTTTTACAATATTTGACAACACCGCTCCCATTTGCCATAAGAGCTATACTGCAAACTCACCTTTGAGCGCACTTTACCAGAATTTTTTAAAGCACGGAAACAGGAATGACGTTTTGTTCTCTGTTCATGAACAAAAATGAAATTAAAAATATTCAATACCGGTTTTACACGGTTTCCTTCATGATTTCCAGTTAAAAATTTAATTAATATTATTATTATAGTATTAACATATTAATGATGTAGGATAAAGATTTTTGTTTTTATTCATATCGAATTTGTAACGAGCTTTGTGATTATTTCATGTTTCATGTTGGCAGCTAAAATCTAAATGTCAAAAGAAATAAGTGACATGTTATGAAAAATAAAGTATATAAAATACAAAACAAAATTTTTTAAAACTAATATATTCGAAAAATTGCATTAAAAATGATTCAATAGTCAAGATGAAATGAAAATGATATTTTATAAAAACAGCTCACCCCAACCCAAGATATTTAATGTAAGTATAGTCTGTTTCTTTGGTTTAAGCGGAATTAGATATCGAAATCTACTAACTGAATGAGGCTTTGTATCATTTTGTTTAACAAAATCCCACTTTGAGCGTTAAAAAGTGAACTCGTGACAACGTAAGAAAATAAAAATTCCATTTAGTTCCGCTTAAACATTTAGAATAAACTTTACAATTTACGAGTGAAAGGAGTCGGAGTCGGTTTTAAAAAATACGGGGGTCGGTAATTTTTCTGTCGACTCCCCATCCCTGGTTTGGCCTTCTAATAATCATCATTCACCGACTAAATACCTACAAAACCCTGAAATGTGTGAGAATTCACACTTCATGTCAAATTTTTATTTTATATTTTATGTAAAAACAATATCATGGCAATAAAAATTACCAGTTTTCGTGAATGAATGTGCTGATTTTTTCTCACTTAAACTTAATCTTATAGTTTGAAAATGTTCAATATTTTATGTGTAACATGTTTCCCCATTTAAAATACAAATAACACCTAACCCCAAGGCGTGTGACAACAAACCCCATGGTAGGGGCCATTTGTCACAACTGCAGTGAAATTTTGTAAATTTATAATTAAATATTTTCCTAGTTATTAGAAGTTAAATTCCATGCTACATCATACCAAAAACTCCAAACTTTTAAGTGGAACAAAATTTATTTAAATAAGACCGTCAAAAAAAAAATAAATAAATAAATAAAAAATTGAAATGTAAAAAGTGTGACAACTATCCCTGGTCTCCCCTACATTAAATTTATTTGATAACTCAGTTATGTATTCTATATCAGTGTTTTTCAACAAAACACGCACCGCGGACCAGTAAAGTATATAATTTTCTAACGCGGACCACTAATAATAATTGCTGGTTCATTTTTTGCAAGAAAACAAATATATTTAATGTGCTACTAAATACATTTATTTTATTTGTAGAAAATCACAGAAAGTTTACAGAAAAAAAACAAAATATAAATTATTTACATAAAAAATGTGCATAATAAATTTTAAAAAAAACTGCAAAAAACACATATAAAAACTTTCGCGGACCACTAAAATTTTTCTGGGGACCACTGGTGGTCCGCTGACCACCTGTTGAGAAACACTGTTCTATATCACTGAATAGACTTTCATTTGGATTTAATTTATATCATCATTCATTAATTCTTCTATTAAATTCTTCTTTCAATTTATTATGATGTACAAGATAGGTTTCTGATCAAAAAAACATTCGGATTAGTTACTTAGGGCGTCGACTAATTAAGGATCGACGGGTTGGAAACCACAACCTTATGTAAATAGTACAGGAACTTCTTAAATATAAAATAGAATCAAAGAATTTGAGAACCACTGTCAAACTAAATGCAAACCAATTATTAAATATCAAAACACCATCTTTTGGACACATGTCTACAATTTTTTACATTACTAATATTTGTTCAACAGGGTTAACCCTTTAATATTAAACTGTATGTTTTAACAACAGGAAATGATCTTAAGCAGCTAATAATTATATTGTAAACATAAGGTTATTGGCTATAACAATAAAGCTCCCCCTATCAAAACATCCAGCGAATAACCCCTCTCAATATTGGCCATATCATATGTGCCACAATAGTATTTCTTGTGTCGCAAAATACCAGTAAATTTGCGCTTCTTTGCGGAAATGGCGAAATTCTTGTATGGACAGCACGTGCACGAACCGACAAACCGGAAGTATCGAGAAGTTGACCGGGACTATATAGTGACTGGGTGAATTCTCTTGTATCTTATAGCAGAAATCGTATCTAAAAGCATTTCGTAGATCTCTTATATTGGAGGTAACGAACGAACGTCAAACTAAGTGCACTTCTTAATTCTATTAATTGTACTGAAATGTTAGTGCTGTCGTTCAATGGTAAATGTCGTGCTTGTTCGCAGATACTGAAGGCTGAATTTACTGATTCAGCACACGCACATACACACACAGACACGCAACAACAACCAGGGGCGGCATACACATATTTAACACCCTAAATAAATCTGAAAATGAGTTATTTCACACTAATAAACGTCCACGGAATCTTTCCTGCAACTTCACTTCCACACCCTACACAAAACAACAAACATATTTTTCAACATTAAGTTTTCTTAGGCCAGGTTTTAGTTATGATTTAAAACCAGTTTTAAGAGCAATAATTTAGGACATTTAGGAACTAGTTTTAAATAGTGTGAAATTGCCCAGACAATGTACTTGTGCAAGGATGTTTCTTTAAAAAGCCTTGAATAACCCTTTTATTTTAAGAGATACAAAAAAAAATTCAGTAGAAAAGTTAAAGTAGACAAAAGGGCCCACTTAAGTACTATAATAAAAATTCTGCATCACTTCCGGTTTCAGCGGAAATTGTTTCAACTTTTTATCTAGTACCCTTTTCACACTAGATCTTTAAGATCGGATGTTAAAGTGAATGTATCTTTAAACGCTAATGGGAAACCGTACGGCCTCGTCTAAACACGACCGATGTTTAAGACAGAGATCTGCGTCTTAAACTTCGCCCGCATTGCCAACTTAATTTCTATTATAAAAAAATACTCCTTGAATTTGTGCTGTCAACATTTTATATTATTATAAACAGGAATACTGTATTATATCGACGTTATAAGAAGTTTATACTTATTGTTATAATAAAATTATTTATTTTAATAATGTGTTTAATAAAATACAGAGCTACAATAATTGAGATAAAATGTATCGACTTACATGTTAATACAGGTGTAATATATTCTTTATTGTAGTGCCTTTATTGTAGAATGAAATGAAATATCCTTAATTGTTTATAATAATTCAAAATGTGCGTCTTCGCAGACAGTTCAAAACTGGTAATTTCATGACGGTAACTTAAGGACAAAATTACTGTAGCTGATGACAGCACCAGAGATTTAAACATCAAGTGTGAAAGCATACCGATCTTAAACATCGGTGAACTTTTAGTTCACTCGTCTTAAAGATCTAGTGTGAAAAGGGTATAGCATAGGGAATCAGTACTTTATTATTATTTTTTTTTTCTTGAAAGTACATTAAATCAGCTTTACAAGGATGTCAAAATATCATGCTTTAATTTTAACCATTTCAAAATGGCGACTATTTATTTACAAAATAATAAATAACATAAATCGTACAACGTTAAACATAGCAAGCTCTGAAAATGATTTTTTCACATAAAAAACCCAAATAAAACCTGAAAATTTTCTTGCCTGTTCGTACGAGTTTGATATTAAAGATGATAACATCAAATCGTTTGTAATTATAGCTTACGTATGTTATTCAAATGAAAAAATGACAGATATAATTCTGACATTCGGGGAATGTCAAATAAATTCTGTTAGGGCCCAGTTCGAAGACTTAGAACATAGGGTAAGAACAGACATCAGGGAAATTCAAGAGTACGTATACCGTACTAAATGTAATGGAAGAGTTATTATTACGAATGAGCAAATGTGTGGATAACAACGGCGGTCATATTGAACATTTGTAAATTTTCCTTAGTTTATCCCTAACTCTAGTCATATTTTGTTTTATTGTTTTTCCTGATTACATAATGTTATATCTTTTTATAATTTAGTTTCTACGATTTTTATGTTATTTATTATTTTGTAAATAAACGGTCGCCATTTTAAAATGGTTAAAATTAAAGTATGATATTTTGATATCCTTGTAAGGCTGGTTTAATGTACTTTCAAGAAGAAAAAAAAAAAAATTAAAGTACTGATTCCCTATGTTAGATAAAAAGTTAAAACAATTTTCGTTGAAACCGTAAGTGAAGCAGAATTCTTATTATAGTGGGCCAATTTGTCTAGTTTAACTTTTCTTCTGAAAATTTTTTTAAACCTTAAAATAAAGGAGTTATTCGAGATGCGGAGTACAGGGCGTCAAACAAACACCCTGTATATTTTTAATTTATTGATTCATACATTTTTTTATGAGACTAGATTTTATGGTGTGGTAAAAGACAGGAGAAAAAAAAAACACATTATTTATTAATATCATGCGATTGACGTACTAGAATATGTATAATTATAACTGACAATATAACAATATTGACATTTTAAATTATTGTTTAATATTCGTTTCTGAAACAAAGAGCTAGTGATTTCTATACCAAGGACAGTTTACAAAAGCTTGACTTGAACCAAAATTACACCATTCTTCTCAAAAAAGGAGCATTTGACAGCTTTATGTGGTGTTTTTGTTCCGGTATACAATAGCTCACGCCTAAGGGTTAAACGGTTGTTTAACCCCCCGCGAGTCCAGTCCTGATAACAACACATATCAACACAAACAGAAGACTGTGTCAGTCAGCACCAGTGTCAATATCTGAAGAGTAGGGTGATCGACGGGGCTAGCAGTGTAGTAAGGGGTAGCCAGGGGTCACAAGATATGGAGAGGTGTCAACTGCTACTGCTCTGCACAAGTGTTGATTCCCATGGAGTAATGAGTGCCATCGCTCAGCCGTCAGTCATCTAGGGCAGGCGTATTGTCACAGCTGGGCCCAGGCAACTGCAATATCACTGCGGAATCTCTCTGTGGATTGGAACACCAATCTTTGTCTAATGTCTAACAACGTCATTCACAATACAGTGACAATGACATTAACACATCATTAATATTGTGTTAATTACTTTTTGTTACGCACTTCTTCGCATTTAATATGGTTGAATTGAACCTCAAGTGAACTTAATTACTATTTCATCTTGCCGGAAGGATAATTGAAGGCTTGATAACAAAACAATCCGTATAAAAAATTTAGATGACAGTGTAGTCTGTACAGTGGCGCACCAGTGGAAACATAGATTCAACAGAGTTATTGAAAATCATATAAATGACTCTTCTATCTTCTACGGGAAACCAAAGAAAGCTCAGTTACTATTTTATTTTTTACACACCACAGTCGTCGCGTGCGTGTGTTCAGGGTGTGTGCCGCACACGGGCGGCTCATCAAATGGGCGACATTTTGGATGCATTTTAATATAATTCTACTAGTAGAGGGTGGCCTCATGAAAATTTGTACACATGTGGCATTTGCATTCGATTCTAGTAGGCGGTCTTTTAAATATTTGCACTAGCGGCTGATACATGCGCGGTGGCCCTGTATAGTATTTTTTTTTTCAGGGAATATACGATGGATACGATCAACGTACTTAAAAAAATGTGTTAACTTCAAATAAAAAGTGACCCGTATGACGATTTCATGTTGTATACTTGTATTAAACACGTCAAACACAAGGCCGCTAGCTCAAGTAAAGTTAACGAGATAAGCAAAAGGTTCCACATAAATACTTACACCATAAAGCGCTACACTTTTATTTACGCGTTGTATATTTGACCCGCGATTTGAATCTACAGAATTTCAAATTCAATTTTCACTAATCTGGGAAAAATGGTTCACCATCGCTGCTCTAGATTGTGCCTAATTTCCACAACTGCAGTCATGTGTATACAGCTCCATTAATTCCTAGTTTGACGTCCTCTTCTCGAGCTTGGGTTGTGGGACTAGTTGATACTTGACAAATCTTGACAAACCCAATAATAGTAATTTATTAATAATAATTTATTTATTGACCATAATACAAAATAAAACGTTGTTTTAGTCAGTCATACAAGTAATACAAAACAAAGTAAAAATACATGTTAATATGGAGCAAAATAATAGGCAATAATTATTAGGGTAGTACAATAATATATGGTGTTAATATATGGACATAAATAAATATAACATTCAAAAATTCGTCAGTCGAGTAGAATGGGTTTCTAATTAAAAATGCTTTTACAATTTTCTTGAAATTCAGAAAACGCAGGACTTTATATTCCTCTTGCAGAATATTGAAAAATTTCATGCTGTAATAATTAGAGGCATTGCGTGATTTAGTTAAACGTAAAAAGTTTGAATATATATGGTCTTTATTTCTAGTAGCATGCGAGTGCATTCTGTCGCCAGTTGGCCATACATTTCTATTTTTATAGGCATACAATACACACTGATAAATATAGAGGGAAGGTAATGTCATTATTTCTAATTCTTTAAATGCATTCTTACAGTCAGCTCTATAGTTAATTTTTGCTAAAATTCGAATAGCACGTCGTTGAAGGGAAAAAATTCTATTAGCTGAAGCAGAATGTGCCCAAGCTAGAAGAGCATAAGAAATATGTGACTGAAATAGAGCATAATATGATATTAACATTATTTCTTTTGAGACAGTATTAACCAGATTGCGAAAAAGAAATATAGTTTCTCTACGACCACTATAAAATTTACCAATTCTAAAAACCAATTTAGACTACAGAAAGTTAATATTCTAACACAAGAGTTGTTATTCTAAACAGGGATGGGATAACGTTTCAAATCGTTACGTTATTGTATAACGGTATTTATTTTTTGTTTTCGTTACATAACGTTATACATAACGCTAAACAAAATAATTGTTATGTTATATAACGTTATATAACGTTATATATATTTTTTTTTTCATTGTAACTGATATTACCTATACTGTAATACATCGCACAGAGCGGCTTCTATAGTACGGATAAAAAAAATTTTTTTATTAATTTATTGTTTGACAAAACTGTTTGTTTCTATGCCTCGATTAGTATGGATTCAAAAAGCACTGTATATTAGCGGAACCGATTTACCGTAATGTGTGAGGTATTACTGTATTTGGGATCTGTACAGTGTAAATTTAAAATAATAATATCAAATTACGTTTAGATTTTAGATATTCTAATTTTATTTTCATATATGAAATATAAACAACATATTAAATTTTAAATTCCCAAAAAAAAACTTATATTACATAAAATATAAATTTATAAAAAATCAATAAGTTATAAATAATAAAAATACAGTCGAACTTACAATAATCAGTCGAATTAACAATGACTAAAATTACGTTATAAAATAACTTTTTATGAAACGTTATTCGTTATTATAACGTTATATAACGTTATTATTATATCGTTACGTTATTGTATTAAAAATTGTAGTTGAATCGTTATTATAACGTTATCGGGTATCGTTACGTTACGTTATCCATCCCTGATTCTAAAGCACTTATCTTCTTATGCATTTCGCGTGTATTTCATTCCATCACTTGTTATGGAATAACTATTTCATACTTGTTGTCTTTTGTTTTTGTAGGGTTACATTAAGATATATGCAACGTTTACATTAAATAAATGCAACATAACTTCCTAACCTAAAATAGTGGCCGATGTGCGGTAAATTAAATTAAAATTAAACAAATAATAAATAAAAAATAGTTTAATTAATTGATTAATTTGTTATGTAATATAAATTATTTGTTAAGATAAAATGTTTGTTAAAATAATTATTTGTTATTTTTCTGGTGGTCGTGGAGAAAGTAGGGTCTGTGACTCGGTTGGAAGAGAAAATTCGATGCTTGTGGTTCCTCACACTCGCCTGCGGCTCGCGCTCGGAATGTTCCACTCGCATCGAATTTTCTCATTCCAATCTTGTTACAGAATATACTATTTGCAGATTTTTATGGCAAGAATCTCTACGTGCTGATCCCAGTTAAGTGCAGGGTCTACATAAACACCCACAAAAGCAATATATGAAGGATTTGAAAAATTATGGTTTTTACAACTAATTAAAAGGTTTTGAGTTTTCGAATTTTTGAGGGATAATTCGTTCGAAAGAAACCAGTCATTTGCTTTTTCAATGATTATATTATTTTCGTTTATTAAATTTAAGGATAGTGAGTGAGAGATTATGGTGGTATCACCTTCATATAAAATACGATAATTTTCAATGCAATTGGAGAAATCGTTTACGTAGATTAGAAATAGAAGTGGTCCTAAAATGGATCCTTGTGGAATACCTCGTTCAACATTCAGCGACTTCGAAGATTTATTATTAAAAATAACAAACTGTTTCCGATTACTTAGTTATGATTTGATAAGTGAACAGCTGAATGGATCAAAGTTATATACTTTTAGTTTTCCTATCAGTATGCTATGCGAGACACAGTCAAAAGCTTTACATAGGTCTAAAAATGTTGAAAGACAAAATTATAATAATATAATACATACTGGATGAAATTCCATCTACGTTGAATTTGTTGATAGCCGCTGGTCTATATGTGTGTGTGCGTGTTGTGTGTATGTGTGTTTATATATAGAAGCGTGTGCTTATGTGTTTATGTATGTAGGTGTATATGCGAGAGAGTATGTTTATGTGTTTATGTACGTGTGTATGTGCTACTAAACTGTTGACATCCGTAGCTTGATTATATATACTGAAAAAGATGAAGTTTACATATTTATCCATATTTCACGATTAAAATATGCATTATAAGCAATCTTAGCTCATATTACATCATACATAAGAAATTTTATTAGCTACTTTATTATAAAGAGAAAATTATAGCATCAATTCGATTTCTGTGGATAGAAAATAATCCCTTTTCCATATTTGTGGATCATTTTCCATTGTAAGCAGACTTAGTATGAAGAGCCAAATGATTACTTAAACCAGAAAACATACGTACATACAGACACATAGGGCTGGACCGAGCTAGAGCTATTTTCGAAATTAGAAAAAAGAAAATATTTTCACTCAACAAAATAGGGGCGGGTGGGGCAGATTTGGATACTATAATTCAATAGCAATATTTTTCACAATTTTTGGATAATATGGCTGATGAGTGACTTAATCTATAGTACAAGGCCTACCTCTTAAGTTTTTACAAAAACAAAGAAAGAAAAAAAATTTTTTTTTTGAACAAACTGTTTTATTGCTTTTCAAAATATTCGTCGTTAAGATTTATACACTTTTGCATACGTTCAAACCATTTCTCGAAACATTTTTTCCGCTCTGAAGTTGGTATCTCAAAAACATGGTTTTCAAAGGCTTCAACATCTTTTTGGGGTGATGAAAATCAGTATCCACGCAATTTGTGTTTGACATTGGGGAACAAAAAAAGTCGTTAGGGGATAAATCAGGTGAATACGGACAAGAAGACATTAGTTCGATGTTTTTTTCCTTCAAATAATCAATTGTTTGACGTGCTGTATGGGAGCCTGCATTGTTATGATGAAGGATGATGCGAGGTTTTTGATTGTTTTTCCTGATTTTGTCCATGACTTCTGTCAAACAAATAGTTATATACCCTTCAGAATTAACTGTTCTCCGATCCTCTGAAGGACTGGTTGCGACATGTCCAGTACAACCGAAGAAACAAGCGATCATTTTCTTGGAAGTGCTTCGTGAACGAACAACTTTTGTGGATTTCGGTTCATCTTGGAAGACCTCAACAGTGGATTGTTGCTTAGTTTCCTATTCATATGAATAAACCCAAGTTTCGTCACCTGTAACGTATACGGATTTTGCAGTGCCTAGGTTGAATTTTTTTAGCATTCCCTTATACCAATCAACACGACCCTTTTTTTTAGCTTCGGTCAAATTATACGGAATCCATCGGGAACAGATCTTTTTCACAGCTAAATGTTCATGCAAAATCGAATGTATTGCAGTCTAAGATATGCCAAAGGATGCCTCTATATCACGGTAAGTCACATGCCGATCCTCTTCAATCATTTTGCGCACAGCATCGATGTTTTTTTGAATCACAATCGATTTTGGTTTACCTTCACGAGATTTATCACTGACGGACGCACGACCACGACGAAATTCTGCAAACCAATTGTAAACAGTCTTTTCTGATGGTGCTTCATTACCAAAAGTTGAACGAAGCAAATCTATGCATTGTTGTTGAGTTAGGCCTTTACTAAAATATTAAAAAGTCATCCAACGAAAACCTCCACGAGTAATATCCATTTATTCACAAACTTTTTTTTAAACGCTCACTGTCAACAAACTACTCGGTTAATTTACAAGATGCCACTGATTTCATAATACAAATGTCAAATTTTATGAATATAGTAATGACACATTTCAATATTGCCATCTAGTGGTCGTTTGTAAAAACATAAAAGGTAACCCTCGTATAAGTGGGTCAAAGAAATAGTTGTATAAGCATAGGTACCAAATTTGGGCATAACTTCAATCGAACAGACACACAGAGAGACAGACACATGAGTGACGTAAAAGCGTAAAATCTTTACAAATATCAAACGAAACAACTTAGCGAAACAAAGTCAGTGGCAATCAACTCACAAGTGACAGCTGTATCATATATCGTCGTTATTCCTCTTCTTTGTTTACTACCTAACGTAACGCTTGCAGTCCGCGTATTTTTTTTTTTTTTTATTGTACATTTTACACATCTGCAAAAATGATGAAAATGAGAAATATATATTAACTTTCGTTCAGTTACTTCTAAACTGCTGCCCCATCCTAGCAAAATCGTTTTCGACCTTACCCTTATTCTGAGTATTTGTGTCCCCTTTCTGCATTAATATAAATAAAACCATTATTTCAAAATAAATCATAACAAAAGCAATTAACACCTCCAACGGATTGTTAACATTCGTTTTGTCACGTCATGATTACATCATTTCCAAAGAGCTCTCAAGGAATTGGGAATATGCGCGAGAAATAAACTATCAATTTTGTTATCATAGACACATTTGGTTTGTGTTTTCGACAGGCCGAAAGAAACGTCGAGTCATTGTAAACGGGCTTCCCATCAGACTCACACTCCACTATGTCTAAATTCAGAAGGGATGTTATTATGTTCAATATTACTATGTATTATGTATTTTCTGTATTGTTGAACGTTGAGAGTACCTATACATGCTAGATTTATTTGTGTCTGAGAATTTGATGGGATTATAAGTGTATTTGAACTGAAAAATTTTGAAATAATAACATGAAAAATAAATGTAACAAAAGAAAAAAATATTTTTATAATATGGAACTAAAGGATTTTCTACTTGGATGAACAGACAAATATCCATAAAAATGAAATTGACAAAAAAATTAGGTTTGATATATTTATTTTTATTAAAGAGAAACGGTAGTTTTTATACATTCCTAGCAAGCCGTACAAAATAGTTATTTAACAGGGGTGTCCATTCAGGATGACCTACAAATAAATCCAATACATATTTCATTAAACTATAACAAATAAAAAAGTGAAGTGTGAATATTTACACATTTCAGGGTTTTGTAGGTATTTAATAAGTTAAACAAAATACTGGATATCTATTTATGAATATTTCTTCAACAGTTTTTAGGATTTTTTAGGTATGACCACCAAAAAGACCCTTATAGCATCACTCATGTGCAGAGCTGGGCAATAATTAAATACTTTTGTAATTAAATACTAATTAAATTATTTTGTCCCACAAAGAAATTTGTAATTGAATTACTTTGTAAAAAAAAGTAATTGTATTCAATTACTTTTCAAATTTTGAAAAATAATTGATAAAGTAATTGTTTTTGGAAATTTAATTACTTCAAGTATTTGAAATTACTTCAAGTAATTTAAATACTTCAAATTTAAAAGATTATTTTAAGGAGACAGAATTATTGTACCTAGAAGAATACGTTTTACAACCGATTGCAAAAACACTTGATTTTTTACAAAGTGAAAAAAATACTATTTGTGGAATTTTATTACCCAGTATTATATCTTTAAAAGTAAAAATTGAAAAAAATAGAAAATGATGAACACTCTAGAACAGCGTTCCGCAACCTTCGACCGAAAAATAATAACAAAATTATAAGGCGACCCATGTGCTTTGGATAAAAATGATGCAAGTGCAGGACAATAATTTTATTTTATAAACATATAATAATTTTATACCAGTACATACTAATGGCTCTTCTGCTCTTGATTCTCGTTCACCAAATTGTCTATTCTTGCTTCAATTGATTTAGTTAATGCAATCCTCAACGTTGTGTCAATGCTTTGAAGTCGATTTCTATATTTATTTTTATTTTTTCATATACATAAGTGGTCGCAAGTCACGACCCATTTTTAAATTTCCTCGACCCAAAATTGTGTCGCGTCCCAATGATTGCGGAACGCTGCTCTAGAACTATAAATATAATTCGAAAATTTGTATTAAATAGTTTGGTTGGAAGGTTTTCATATCTTTTTTCAATAAATGAAGAGTCTTAAGTATGCTATAATAGCTGCAGCTGTCACACCAACAATAAAATTACGCTGGCTAAATGTTTGAGCAATTGGTAGTATTAAAGGGAAATAAAAATATAAATTAACAATGTTATAAGTATAAATTGTATTTGTTTTTCCTTGTTAAAATTGAGAAATAGAAATGTTATTTACTTATATCCTTTATTTAACATTATAATAATCTGTTTTTTTATTTATATATTAATGTATTTTTTTAAATAAAGTAATTGAAAAAGTATTCAAAATTACTTACTACAATTACAATAGTAATTGGTAATTGAAATACTGTTTGTAAGTAATTTGTCCAGCTCTGCTCATGTGTCTGTCTGTCTGTACGGTAGAAATTGTAACCAATCGGCTTAACATAGAAAGTTGAAATTTGCATGCTTAGACAACTTTTTGACCCACGTATAGGAAAAATACTGACAGTTCAAAAAAACACATCCCGAGATAAATAAAAACATCTTAATGCGAGGATCAACAAGTAAATTTTTATTTTTAAAAAATCATTTTTTTGTATGGAGTTTTCAACAAAAATATGTCAAAAAACTTTTATCCCCCACCCTATCTCCCAGGGGGGTTGATCTTAAACTCTGAAAAAAATCTCCCTGATGAACATTGATGGGAACTGGAATTCAACAGGAATTTTTCATCAAATTAGTTTTTCGAAAAATGTCGATTTTTTTGTGTTAATTTTTCTTTGTTTTTTGTTTGATATAAAAGGAAAGCTCCTAAGACGTAGATTAAGGAACGAAAGGTAGTTTTTTTACATTCGTTTCTTTTAAGACGATTTTCGCTAAGAGTGTCCTAAAAATGTTCTTGTCCCGCACCTTTTTACCCAAACTTAAAATCTGAAAAAATTATAGGTTATATACATTGATCTGAGCCGGAAACGTACAAGTAGAATTTTTAATAAGATTGCGGTTTTGAAAAATATTGCAGTTTTATATTTTTAACAAAATTATTTATTTCTTTAATTCCTGGATAAATTATGACTCATAATGTTATGGATCTTTTGTAAAATCCAAATTATTTATAAATAGATGGGCAACAAGCCTAACGATTTTCATTCTCACGGAGCACTCAAAGACTAGCATCACAGAGGTAATTGTAAGTAACTATTACAGTGTACAAAATACGGTATAAGAGCCCATTTATGATCCAGAGGCTGTATATAGCCCGAAGGTCGGAATTTATTCCTCTGGTAAATAAACGGTAACGAAATGAATTTTAATTTGGAAATAAAAATGTCTAAAAAACCTGGGCATGTGGACAATTATCGCTTTCTGTAATGTGATATTATTTGTCACCTCTTGATGTAAGCACTGACAGACAGGAATTTCAAGTATGCAAAGAAATAAACAATTTTGTTTTAAATTTGGAATTGTCATCTGGTGTGCAAATGTCGTATTTTGTTTTACATTTGTCTAAAGGCGATGATACAGTAACGACAAGACAAACCACGACCCGCGCGCCTCTCCGGTCCTTTCGTCTAATTCATAGTTACCCAAACTTTTTTGCCCCGTAGACCACTTGCCGAATTTTTTGTTTTCCGTAGACCCATCTGCCTGCCTAATATTGAATTTTCCTAAACTTATTAACTTCAATGTGTTTTTGGCAGCTGACACAGTGCTACTCACTTTGATAGGGTTTTTTGTAGAGTGGACAATTGAAAAAAAGAAAATCATGTACGTATTTTATTCATACCTTTATTGAAAAGACACAAAATGCAAATAAATGTTTGGATTTGGAATGCAACAAATCAGAACCTAGTAAAATTCTTACACAAAATTAATACCCAATAATGCTGTTAATGAGAGGGACGAACCTGATGATCTGCTATAGTCTTAAATTTCCACGTCCAGTGATGGCATGATAATTTGTAAAAACTTGCACATGAACGTAGCAGATAGTGTTTCTTCTCAACAAAAAGTTGTAATTCTCATTTTTCATTTCACGAGAAATGTAAAAAAAAAAATCTCGAGAAATGTAAATTTTTCTCGACGCCACGTTAAACGCATTGTGCCTTTAAAAAACTATTTAAAAAATACAATGTTTAGTGAGTCACTGATTATAATTTAATTTTGATAAAATTTGTCTTCTGTCTCCCGCAACGCAACTGTGGCAACAGATAAGAAGCGATTTATAATATTTAGCTAATTAGCATTTATTGTTACAATATTTTATTTTAATTTAGTGTATTATTTATTATAATCAATTACATTTCATGTTTTGTTCAATTTAAAACTGTTGTAAAAGATCACCTACAAGTTAAATAAAATAATTATTACAATTATTAATTTTTTAATTTTTTGAAAATTTCTCTATACATATGTATTTTCAATTAATATGCAATTACTTGCCGTTTTCGTAATCATTTTTAAAGCCCTGTTATCCATTTGTTCTAATGTTATTTAAATAAATATTTTAGTACTTTAAAGTTAACTATAATTTTAATATATTTTTATCCTCTACAATATTTTCAACATTGATATATATTCTAATAATTATTTTTCCCGACATTTCTCGAGAAAATAAGTCTAATTTTTCATTTCTCCAGAAATGAAAAATCAGAATCACTAGTAGCACACCACGGAGCAGATAGGTACTTCAACAATTTTATGAAATGTAATTAAAATATATTAGAATTTTCTGTGTCTATTATAAGTATTATGTACACACTATCTGTATTAGGTGTAATAAGACATTTACGGAACGCCTAAATGTTGATGATGATCTGCCTAAATGGGGTCCACTCACGTGGACCACTATTTACATCTCGTGCACCCCCAATTTTTTCTTTCGCTCACGTGGACCCCCTGCAAGTCGAAACCAACCCTTTGGGGTCCATATAGACCACTTTGGGAATCATGGGTCTAATTCAACGTTTCTTAAACTGTTGATCGTAACCCCGAATGAGGTCGCGAAAATTAAATTCAGACACACGAATTTAATGTTAACATATATAATTTATATTTAAAACCCGGGTTCGCGAATAATCTCGATGGTAAAAAAGGGGCCACGAATGAAAACAGTGCTGATCTAATCTATCCAACTCGTAAAACAATTTTAATAATTTCATTATATATATGTAAAATAGTAGTATGTGCACCTAGACGGAAAAGTAAGTGTTTTCGGAACCGAAAGAAGAGATAGACAACCGAGACGCAGCTGAATCTGACCACTTGGACTCGGAAAACCACTTTCCCGCCGTAGTTCACACAATATTTTTTTTTATCTTATATGACAACAAAAAAGTAATATGAAAATATAAAAATTTGACAACAGTATTATAGAACGTACAATTTGCATTTGTGCATTTGACAATTATTACTCTGCCCAACAAAATAATTTTTTTATCTTGGTGCCGGAAAGGTAAGAACTGATTTTGGATATTTTTGATGTGCTGATTCTAAAAATACCTGACTCTTTTTCGTAGCAGCTCTAGTTTTTGAGATACAGACTAATTGATTTATCTAAAAACGGTAAACTTCCTCCTTGGACAGCAAAGTGGATATACAAAATATCCTTGTTTTTTATGTCTTTGGGACAGCAGACCTAAGGATCAGCACTGGGTTAACAGAAATTGGGTGATTTCCATTAAGAAATGTCATAATTCAAGAAAAACAAAACGTTGTCAACGAACCTTTGGTTACGAGAGAGAAAATTATATTTCCACCCTTACATATCAAGTTTGAGCAATTTTTGAAGGCTTTAAATCGAAATGGACTTTGTGTAGGCTACTTGACACGTCAATTTCCTGGGATTAACTGTGAAAAACTGAAAGCCAGAATATTTGATGGTCCTCAGATAAGGCAACCTACTGAAGATCCACAATCCAATCCAACCGCATCAATGAACGAGATTGAATCTAATTCTTGGTGTTCATTTATTCAAGTAGTACAAAATTTTCTTGGAATTCATAAGGCAGAGAATTAGTGGAAAATATGCTTTCCAACTTTAATATTCTCGGTTGTATTATGATCACTTACCAGAAAACCTAGATGATTTTAGTGAAGAACCGGGGGAAAAATTCCATCAGAACATAAAACTATGGAAGATAGATATCAAGGAAGATAAGAGAGCCACATGATGGCCTACTACTGTTGGAGTCTTCAGAAAGAATGTTCTGGTAAACTCCATGGTAGAAAGTACAAAAGGACATTTTTAAGTGATAAGTTATGAATGCATATTTATCTACTTTGTGAAATAAATACCTTACTTTGTCTCTTTTGTGTTTGTAACTGGCAGTTGGAGCAAATAGTAACAGTAATAACGTGAAAAATACACAAGTTAAGAAATAAGATATTTTATTGTAAAAGAGGCCAATATAGCGTATCTCAAAAACTAGATCTGATAGACCAAATCTGACGGCTATTTTGGATTCTGTGCCCAAAAATTACCTAGACACAGTTAAAAACTCGCAGGCACCAAAATGTCTGTTGGGCTGTGTTATTAATTACAATATATATCTTAGTAAAAACTGCATTCAACAGAGAGAAATCAATTCTTTCCTCATATTCATTTTTGCTGTTAAGTAAGCTAAATAAAATATTCCAACCTTATAAATAACACTCCCCTTGTCCCCTAAATAATCTTCTTATTAAAAACTGCGTTGAAGAGAGATAAAAAAATGGTTCGTCATGTAGGTAAATTCATTTCTGATGTAAAGTAAATAATAAGTGAAATATTTCAAGATTTTAGGTTTTGGGCGTACTCCCGTAACTCCCCAAATATTCATTAAATCGCAAAGTATATACAACAAAAAAGATTTGCTTTATTATTATAAACAATCAGACCAATTCTGTAACTCAGTTACTATGATCATTGTAACAAAATTTGTCCCTATAACAAGGTCAGTTACTATCATGAATGAAAGTCATTATACTTTTTATAATATTTTATCTTGAAGTAACGTTACTACACAGTAAATTTTTACAGAATTGATCTGAATTTTTGTTATATATATTTTGCTGTTAATTCAATAATAAGGGAGATATTTCAAAAATTTAGCTTAAAGTAGTCCCCCTGTAACTCTCCAAATATTAATCTAAACGAAAAAAATCATAGATATAAAATATTTAATTTGTCATTATAAACTATGTCTTATATATATAATTTTGCTGCTAATTCAATAAGAAGAGAGAGATACGAGGGTTGCCTTTTATATTTCGGGATTTGAGATCAAAAACAATTATTTATCAACAAAAGTGGCTTTATTATTTTTCAAAATATTCTCCATGAAGATCAATACACTTTTGCATGCATTTTAACCAATTTACGAGGCACTTTCTCCACTCCGATTAAGGCATTTTCCATTCCGATTGTTAAATTATTTGGAATCCAACACGAACAAATCTTTTTGACGGCCAAATGTTCATGCAATAGTGAATGTATGCTGATCTCGCAGTATCAATTCACACACAGCATCAATGTTTTCCGGAACATCAACTGATTTTGAACGACCCGCACGAAATTCGTCCTTAAGCGAACTACGGCCACGATTGAAGTCAGCAAACCATCGATAAACAGTAGTTCTTGATGGTGCTTCATCGCCAAAAAAAAAAATTATGTTCATCGATGCACTGTTGTTGGGTTAATCCAAGTCGAAAGTTGTAAAAAATAATCGCTCGAAAATGTTCATGGTTTAATTCTATTTTTAGCCGTGATGAGTTTTTTCAAGTTACTATAAACAACACAAATAGCTCTCGTACGTCAAAACGTTCTGAGTACGTATACCGTCAAAAATGTCAAATTTTACGATAGAACTGTCAATTGTCAGATGGCAGCACAAATTTAGCGCAATCCCGAAATATATGAGGCAACACTCGTATGTATGTAGATTTTAGTATTAGGGTCCCCCCCCCGTAACTCCCCAAATATTCCTCTAACTGAAAAAATGCATTAAACAAAAAAGATTTGGTTTCTTACTTTAAACAATTTTTGTTTTATATATTTTTCTGTTAAGTCAATAATAAGGAAAAAAAATAACTTTTTTAATGAACTAGCCATTTCTCGTGAATATCGGACAAGACAAAACAGACCGACAAGAAATGATTTTTTTGCGGATATTGTTATTTGAAAGGTGTAGAAACCAAATATGAGGCTGGAAAAAAAACAACAGATATAGCCTCCAATTTTATTAATATAGATATAGGGGAGAGTAGCCGAATTTGGACCATCGCCTAGATTGGACCACTATCGTAACTTGACCTGTATAAGAAATTTATGCAGCAAAACAGTAATTTAGAAGGGGATGGACGTAAACTTGTCCGATGCAATCGTTTTTATAACAGCGCACCTCATGGTTGCAGTTAGTGAAGTGTTATTAGTATTTACATACTATCAATTAAATATTTTATCAATAAGGTCAATAGTCTTTAGACTGTTTCAAAGTAAGTAACAAAATATATTTTTATATCTGCAGAAAGTAAAATTGTTGGGCTACAATTTACTATATTAGTTTTATTAATCTAGTTCAAATGTAAGGTTAGGTGAAACATTTTAAAATATTTATAAAAGTAGCTCAAGTTGGACCACAAGCAGTCGCCTGAATTGGACCGGTACAATTCAGATGTCTAAATTGCTAAATGAAGCATACGGCCGAGCAGCCACTGTAGCTATAGCTGAAAGTGCTTTCCGTGCCTCTGGTATTTGGCCTGGAAATAGACATATCTTTCACGACCACCAGTTTGCAGCATCCGATATTTTACAGTATTCTGCTAACCCTGCTGAAATCGCAGTAAATACTACAAGTAGGCCTAATACACCAACATCTATGTCTTTAAGTGACAGTAAAAGTAATAATAGTGATTCTGCTGTTGATTATGTATCTCGGGAGAAAAAAATTAAAAAGTGTAAGGATATTCTTTACGATATATCACCTCCACCAAAACGAAATCCACAGCACGGTCCACCGTCTTCTCGAACTGGAGAAATAGCCCAAAAAGCAATTGTAATAACAAGCAGCTCTCATAAAAAGGAATTAGAAAAAGTCAAAGAGAAAAAGACTAACAAAGTAAAATTACCAAATATTGGACCAAAAAGATAAAGAATAAAAACTAAGACTACATGGTTTTGTATTATATGTGAGGAAATGAAGGAAATGTCACACTTGGGTCCATACACAGTGTTCTGGAGTCAGTGCAAAAATCAAAAGTACTTTTGCTTCAATTTTGTTTAAGTATAGTGATGGCCCATCTTGGAAAACCTCTGGTCCATCCTAAGAAACCAGTTTCTTTAATTGGACCGATGACACGATTTTTATGTATTGATTTTTCACTGTTCAATATAATTATTTTTTTTAAATAAATTATATTATTTTGAAGATATAAACAATAACTTTTTTTTCCACTACTTCCTTTTTATTAAAAATACTTGTACATCCCTATATATTAAAAAATTCTTAAGGGGTCCAAATTTGGCTACTCTCCCCTATTACTAAAAGAAAATGTTATTCGCAAATGCACAACACTTTTTTAAACAAAGTTCTTTAGCTTTTATAAAACCCACGAAAGTAAACCTGAGGTAAATAAAGCCTGTTGGTCGAAAACTTGGTGCATCCATGTTTTAGTTAAAACAATAATCTAAACTTCTGTGTAGCTAAAAATTTAACTGAATACGCAACAATTACAGAGTAGTAAATTTAAAAAAAAAAAAACATTTACAGTTAGATTCAAATTAAACACTTAAAATGCAAATTCAGTTGTATAATAAAATTGTCCTATTATTCACTTCAGGATCGTAAATAGCTTTAGATATTACACGTTCTAATCTTACGAAAAATATACGTAGATATGTACGGTACAATAACAAGTACACGTACAAAAATTGAGAGGCGTTTTGTCGTACTATTGATTAAACAATTGAAGAATTACCGTGGAACCGTGATAAAACAATTACCTACGGAGCATATTTTAAGACATCTTAAGACAAAACACAAGTAAATTGCAGACCTTTGTTAATAAATTCCTGAGAAATACATATATTGACAGCGGCGGATTTATAATTTTGCCACCTATAGGCTATAAGCTTTTTACTGCCCTATATCTATACGAGGGTTGCCTTTTATGTTTTTACAAACGACCACTAGATGGCAATATTGAAATGTGTCATTACTATATTCGTCATTCTATAATATAATATATTTGTCATTCTATATTTAAAAAAAAAACAGTTTGTGAAAAAATGGATATTACTCGTAAAGGTTTTAGTTGGATGATTTTTTACGATTTTAGTAAAGGCCTAACTAAACAACAATGCATAGATTCGCTTCGTTCAACTTTTGGTAATGAAGAACCATCAGAAAAGACTGTTTACAATTGGTTTGCAGAATTTCATCGTGGTCGTGCGTCCGTCAGTGATGAATCTCGTGAAGGTCGAACAAAATCGGTTGTGATTTAAAAAAACATCGATGCTGTGCGCAACATGATTGAAGAAGATCGGCATGTGACTTACCGTGAGATAAAGGCATCCTTTGGCATATCGCAGACTGCAACACATTCTATTTTGCATGAACATTTAGCTGTGAAAAAGATCTTTTTCTGATGGATTCCGCATAATTTGACCGAAGCTCAACAAAAAGGGTCGTGTTGATTGGTGTAAGGGAATGCTAAAAAATTCAACCTAGGCACTGCAAAATCCGTATATAATATCGTTACACGTGACGAAACTTGGATTTATTCATATGAACCGGAAACTAAGCAACAATACACTGTTCCGGTCTTCAAAGATGAACCGAAACCCACAAAAGTTGTTCGTTCACGAAGCACTTTCAAGAAAATGATAACGCTTGTTTTTTCGGCTGTACTAGATGTCGCAACAATTCCTTTAAAAAATCGGAGAACAGTTAATGCTAAATGGTATACATCAATTTGTTTGCCAGAAGTCATCGCTAAGATCAGGAAAAACAACCAAAAACGTCGCATCATTCTTCATCATAACAATGCAAGCTCCCACACAGCACGTCAAACAATTGATTATTTGAAGGAGAAAAACATCGAATTAATGTCTAATTGCCCATATTCACCTGATTTATCCCCTAAAGACTCTTTTTTTTTGTTCCCGAATGTCAAACAAAAAATGCAACGTCAAACAATCATCTCAAGAAGCGGCTGAAGCCTTCGAAAACCATGTTTTTGAGATACCAACTTCAGAGTGGAAAAAATGTTGCGAGAATTGATTTGAACGCATGGAAAAGTATATAAATCTTAAAGGTGAATATTTTTAAAAAGCATTAAAACAGTTTGTTCCAAACAAAATTTTTTCTTTCTTAGTTTTGGTAAAAACTTAAAAGGAAGCCCTCGTATTAATATAATTGGAGGCTTTATATGTTTTTTAATTTTTTCGGTCTCATATTTGGTTTCTACACGTTTCAGATGATTATAAGACAATATCCGCAAAAAAAAACAATTTTTGTCTTAATTTGCCGTCTGTTTGTCTGTCCGACATTCACGCAAAAACTATTATTTACATAGAAATGTACATGAAGAAACATTTTTTTAAAGTTAAATTAGGGAAAAAAATAAAATTATTAAAGGAGATTATTAGGGGAAAAGGGGGGAGGGGTGTTACTTATAACACAAACAGCAAAAATTAATATGAGAAATGAAACTATTCCTCTCTGTTTAATGCAGATTTTAATAATAATAATAATTATTATTATTATTATCTGCACGATCTGCAGGGTGCAGAAAGCAGTGTTACTCGGGTCACTCCGCATTGTACAGGCACTGGATCTGGCGTAATTTCCGCGTCTGTATATCGCCAGGGTTTGGGATGCAGTCGTGTGTATTTAGCTCCATTAGTCTCTACTATGACGTGGCCCAAATTAGCATAAGAAGTTTAACGAACTTTAATTCAGCGAAATTCAATAGACTTGCGGGCGAAAATATATGACCTGGGAGGATAAAAAGTATATTCGCGAAACGGGACTTAGAGTGATCTTAGAGTGATTTCTTGCCTGCAACCATGTTGTATATTTTACTTTGAATGATTGCACAGAGAGAGATTTTAGGCACTTGGGTATTTGATTATACATTGATGGGGCGCAATAGGAGAAGGATCGCTCAAAAAATGAGCTTTTGTGGGCTGGAACTTCTAGGCTATAAAAGTACCTAAGTGTAAGGCTATGAAGGGAAGTTCTCGGAACTAGTTTGCAGCTTAAATAGGTAGGCGTTTGGTTAATTACCAACTTATGAATGAACGAAGCAAAGTGTAAATTTCGACGTTGTTCCATAGTTAGCTAATTTAAAGAACTCAACCCTTTGGACGTCGGAGTTCTGCTACGAAGTGATAGTACAAATCTTACACAGTAGTTTTGAATTTATTGAATTCGAAGTTTGTCATCGTGAGTGATACAGGAGTGGTATATAATATCACCATAATTAAAAATAGATAACACTAAACTATCAGCAAGTGATTTTCTTAAATTGCGAGATAGACAAAATCTATTCATATATAAGTTTTTTAAGGCGAGAAAGACCCTTTTTAAAAGTGAACTAATATATGAGTTAAATCTCAACTGTGTATCTAGAGCAATATGATATATACTTGGGGAGCTTTGGGGAGAGCTACCTATAAACGAAGTATCTCACTTACTATTAACTTAACACCAAACATACATAGAAAAGAGATATTTAGAATAAAGAAACAATTATTTTGTGTTCTACTTAAAATTGAAATATCATTAACGTTACAGCAAAAAATACATTATAAAAACCGTACAAAGTACGGGTAATCCAGCTAGTACGTTATCGACAACAGCTGGAGCGTTTGAATGATAACTTGATGCGAAAACAACCATCAATTGCATCAAATTGCCGAAAATTGATTCTTCTTCATTACAATGCTTGGCCCGATGTTGATATAGCCGTGAAACAAAAACTAATGGAGCTTCAATGGGAGGTTCTCCCGCTCCCAGCGTATTCTCCGGCCTGGTCACAAGCGATTACCATCTGTTCCGATCGATGCAACACGCTTTAAAAGATACACATTTCCATAACTACGGAGAAGCCGAAAATTGGGTTGCTGAATGGATTAGCTCAAACAATAGACAATTCTTTCTTCGCTGAATTCAACTTTTGCCAGAAAAGTGGGAAAAAGTCATAGTTTCCAAAGGCAAATTTTTTGATAAATTAATTCAGTTATTTTGTTATTGAAATAAATACTCAAAAAACACAAGAAAACAAGGATTTTCAATGCAACCTCCTAATAATTTACGAGATACCTATATATTTCCGGTTAAATGGGTAAAGGGTTAACTAGATTTGTGTTAATGTAAATAATTTAAAACAGTGACATAATTAGCGCATTTTAGATTATTATAAGTGTTGGGTGTATGTAGATAATATTGGCATTTGATCTTGAATGCGGAAGGAATGTTTTCTAGGAAAATAATATAAACTGACCAACAAATGCACTGTTCACTGTTCACGTAATACTTACACATTATAATTACTAAAGATCACAAACAAATTTCTGTATTCTATGCCAATATGTAATTTTCAAAAAAGGTGCGGTAGAATACTGTAAAATGATTTTGAAGTAAAAAGTCAAAATTATATATAGTGAGATAAAACAGTTAACTGATATATTTTTACAGTTCATTTTAAAGTAAGGACAATATTCTAATGAAAGTAAGATACGTAGGGCGCTAGGAAAGTTTTAAGATACGGCTGTATAAATAAACATAGCAAGTTTATTCTTGTATCATTAAATAGACCATTCAGAACATAACAGATACCCTGATAATGTAATATATAAATATCCTATTAGATAGGTAAAAATTCGGTGCAAAATGTATGCACTCTAAAAAAAGTAGTGTTAAAGGGACTTCATGGTACACTAAAAAATTGATGTGAAGTGTGAATTTTCACACATTTCAGGGTTTCGCAGGTATTTAGAAAGTGAATGGTGATTATTTGGGATGCCAAAACAAATTTTATGTTAAAATATTTTTTTTGTTAATTTTAATTCGAATGCCTAATACCATTATGTAGGTTTCTAAATATGTGCAGTTTGTTTATATATATATATATATATATATATATATATAGCAAGGTTCATTAAGATTTTGAAAATTGCGCCTATGGCTTCCATTTGTTGTTTGAAGTCATAACCCCGCCCCTCTGATTTCGTGTAATCAATTTCAACAATTTCCACTGGTTATTAAATTTACGCTTTTAAAAATTAAATGCAAAATTTGCCCAAATATAACTAGAATTTGAAACAATAATTTAAACAAAATAAAAATGCAAAAAAAAGAAAAAATAAAATTACCTGGAGAGCGGAACGAACTTTAGTTTGCAAATTAGAACACGAGCATGCTAACCATTACACTATCAAAGTATACTGGTTCAATGTGTAGATAAGTTATTAAATATTTTACGTGGTCAAGAAACACAAAAAATGCGTTATTTTCCGAAAACATAATCTGATCAAAAATTCCTGTTGTACTATTGCGGTTTACACAAATGTACATTACTTAGAATTTTTTCAGATTTTTAGTTTAAACCATCTGGGTTACAGGGGGACAGTGGGACAAAAAAAAAATTGCACAATTTTGGCAAGAATCACTTCAAAATAATTTATTTTGCAAAAATAAAATTTTGATCGTTAATCCACGTATTAAGGGCTTTCATTTAATACCCTACTCAGAAATTTTAAAAATGTTTTTTTTTTCGATGAGCAGATATTTGTTTATATTTTTAGGGGGATATGTTTTTTAGATGTTTTAGTATTTTTCCTATGTGCGGGTCAAAGAGTTGTATAAGCATACCAAATTTCAACTCTCTAGATTTAGCCGTTTGGCTACAATTTTACCGAACAGACAGACAGACGAGAAAATGACGGTATAAGGGTTTTTTGGTCATACCTATAAAACCCTAAAAATGAACTTTTAGTAAACCATGAAGTTCCTCACTTTTCGTGTTAATTATTTACCCTTCTTTTTTGGTTAAATTTAGTGTAAAGTTTGCACTTACATACTGGTTAAATTACAGTGTTAATATAATAGAGTAAAAGTAGTGTTAATTTTAACACTGAAAATGTAATATTTCATAAAAATGACACTGTCTGAATAAATGAAGATTTACACGGTGATTTGGTTAAAAATAGTGAACTTTTTTTAAATGAAAATTTTGACACTAAAATTTTAAACAAACTGAGAATGAACTTTTACACTTACGAATTTTTTGCTGTGTGGGTTGTTACTAATTTTATTTCAGATCGTTAGTTTTGTATAAGAATCTCTGGGGTTATACACAACCTTAACATGCGAAAACTGTTTAATAATTAATCTTATTTTATAGAAAATAAATAAAACGCAAGAAAAATTTGTAATCTACAATGGTCCCTTTTTACTTTTGCCTGATAAAAATGAGTATTTGTAAAAAAAATATATGTACTCTCTTATCGTATAAATCTATTAATAAGACTTTAAACTGAAAAACAATAAATTAAAACCTTTAAAACCAATATTAAATATTATCGTTTTCGTTCTAGAATAAAAAAAAGTTTCATTTCGGTTCTTTTAAAAATTACGTTGTTCGTTTTCATTATTGTTCCGTTCTCATTTCCTTTTCTAAAGACATTTTTAAAGAGATTTTAATATTTTCTCAGTTTCTTCAGTTAAAAATCTATGTGGAAAATTTTGAATTAGCAATAAACTGTCATACTGTAGGATAAAAAACTGTGATTAGAAAAGGATGGAGTTAAAGCAACAGGACAGAAATAGACGTGGACATAAACATGGACTGAACGCAAGCACCAGTTCTGTTTATGTTTTGTGACGAAAACACAAGTGGTAAAATACGACAAACGACATAAGGTATTTGTCAATCAAGGAGATGTTTCGGGTCTTAAATTTATTACAGATCTAACACAGTTACAATTACAGATTAGCAAAAACTCTACGGAAATAACATGTTTTTTTACCTCACTATATAAAGTTTGGATCAACGAAAAACTATTTTGGACCAGATGACAGGGAACTGCATCTTCTCCCGTAAAGACAGAGCAAACAGCACACCTCTCACAAGTTTTTCAAACAAAATTAACAATCGGAAATAAAACTAGTAACAATCTATAGCCTTATTTTTTGTAGTCAATGACGTCACCGGACAATCCGGGCAATCGGCAAAAGATACACGCATCAGGGATGGATAACGTAACGTAACGATACTACAATGTCTAATACAATATCGTAACGATATTTTTATAACGTTATATAACGTTATAATAACGTATAACGAATCATAAAAAGTTATTTTGTAACGCTATTTTAATAACGTTAAAAAATAATGTGAAGTGTGAATTTTCACACATTTCAGGACTTTGTAGGTATTTAGTAAGTGATAACAAATTGTAGGTACATATTAAAAATTGTTGAGAAATGTGAATTTTCATACATTTCAAGATTTCGCAGGTATTTAGTGAATGATGATTATTTGGGATGCCAAAACAAATATTATGTTAAAATATTTTTTTGTTAATTTTAATTCGAATGCCTAATACCATTATTTAGGTTTCTAAATATGTGCAGTATTTTTTTTATATAGCAAGGTTCATTAATATTTTGAAAATTGCGCCTATGGCTTCCATTGGTTGTTTTAAGTCATAAGTTCCACCACTCTGATTTCGTATATATTGAAACATAGAATTAAATTATAATTCCAACACTTCCCATTGGTTATTAAATTTACGCTTTTAATAATTAAATGCATTTTGACAAAATAAAAATGGGAGAAGCGAACTGTAGTTTGCAACTTAGGAAACGAGATGCCTAACCACTACACCATGAAGGCATACTGTTTCACCGTCTTACATAACATATCGTCAACCAAAAAACACAAAAAATGCGTTATTTTCCGAAAATCTGATCAAAAATTCCTGTTGTACTATTCCGGTTACACACCAATGTACATTACTCCGAATTTTTTCAAATTTTTAGTTTAAACCATCTGGGCTACAGGTGTGGGACAATTTTTTTTGCACAATATTGACAAAAATTGCGTCAAAATAATTTATTTTGCAAAAAGAAAATTTTGATCGTTAATCCACTTACTAAGGGCTTTCATTTGATACCCAACTCAGAATTTAAAAAAAATATATTTTTTTCGATGAGAACATATTTGTTATATTTTTAGGGGGATATGTTTTTTAGATGTTTTAGTATTTTTACTATGTGCGGGTCAAAGAGTTGTATAACCATGCCAAATTTCAACTTTCTACGTTTATCCGTTTGGCTACAATTTTTACCGAACAGACAGACAGACAGACGACAAAATGATGGTATAAGGGTTTTTTGCTCATACCTACAAAACCCTAAATATCATACATTTTGAAAACTTTTGACACAATAACTCACGTGCTTCCATCTAGAGACTTCGTAAAGACAATCGTACTTGATATGCGGTCGCATTAAGACCCAGCTATAGCTATCAGTTCTAGTCAGTCAGATCAATATTGTAAGCACAGTATTGAAAAAATCAAAAAAAAATCGATAACTTCTGATAACTCGAAATAATTTTCAGATCAAAAATTCCTGTGGTACTTTTCCGGTTCACATTATTGTGCATTACTCAGTTTTAATTCTTTAAATTTTTTACATAAATCCCCCTGCATTTAACGGCCCGGGACAAAACATTTTAGGACATTTTTAGCAAAAATCGTTTACAATTAAATATTTTAAATCACTACTTTTTGTTCTTTAATCTACCTATAGCTTTCTTCTGTTAGCGCACAATAATTTTTTTTTAATAATTATTTTTTCCATTTACACAAAAAATTCGATATTTTTCGAAAACATAATTTCCTCAAAAATTCCTGTTGAACTATTCCGGTTCCCATCAATGTACTGAGATTTCTTTCAGAATTTTAGATCAACTCCTGTGGGAAATAGGGTGGAGGACAAAAGTTTTGACATATTTTTGGCGAAATTCCTATAAAAAAATGATTTTTCAAAATTAAAAATGTACATGTCTATCCACGCATTAAGTGGTTTCATTTGAAATCCAACTCAAAATTTTTTATAAATATTTATTTTTTCAATTAATACATATTTATTTATATTTATCTCGTGATGTGTTTTAACTCTATATTTTTCCTATATGTAGGTTAAAGAGTTGTATAAGCATGCCAAATTCAGTCGTTTGGCTACAATTTCTACCAGACAGACAGACAGACACATGAGTGGCGTTATAAGGGTTTTTTGATGGTGATATGTGTGTGTGGTGGTGTATTCAAAGAGTTGTATAGGCGTGCCAAATTTCAACTTTCTCCATTTTTTTGGCGACAATTTCTGCTGCATAGACAGACAGACAGACACATAAGTGGCTTAATGATTTTTGGAGATTTGGAAACAGAGATATACCAAATTTTTTATCACCATCTATTTAAAAATAGAGACATGAGGACTTTTTTTAAGATCATCAGTTGTATTTCAGAAGCGAGAACTTTGGGGGGGGGTTCCCCCAAGAAAGAGAGAAATACCAAATTTTTAATTTTTTTATCAGCATGTCTTTAAAAATAGAGAGATGAGGACCTTTTTTTTAAGATCATCAGTTGTATTTCACAAGTGAGGACCTTTTTTTAGGTCATCACATGTATTTCGGAAGCGAGAACTTTTCTTTTAGGTCATCACTTGTATTTCAGAAGTGAAGACCTTTTTTGTTTTAGATCATCACTTGTATTTCACAAATGATGGCCTTTTTTTATGTCATCACTTGTATTTTAGAAGCGATGATCTAAAAAAAATTAGATCATAATTTTGCTTGACCACGTAAAATATTTAATAACTTATCTAACAGAGTGAACCAGCATGTAATGGCTAGCATGTTCGTGTTCCAATTTGCATTTTTATTTTGTTTAAGTTATTTTTTCAAAATTCTAGTTATATTTGGGTAAATGTTGCATTTAATTTTTAAAAGCGTAAATTTAATAACCAGTGGAAATTATTGAAATTGAATACACGAAATCAGAGGGGCGGAGTTATGACTTAAAACAACCAATGGAAGCCATAGGCGCAATTTTGAAAATCGTAATTAACCTTCCCAGCAAACATTCAATCATCGGCCGAATGCCGGCAAACTGCTTTTCCTGTTGGTAAATTGCTGGCACTAAAAGTTTGTGCAACGCCAGTATCAATAATATACTTTTCATTTGTATTTCGCAATCCTCTTATACGAAGTACTTTACCAGCATTTTATGAGCACTCCTTACTTTTGTTAATATGATACATTTTACTTTTGTTTCACCATCGTTGAATAAATTTATTCAACGAATATAGTTGACAATATCGCATCATTCTATTCGCGACTGCAAATAACAGTGAGACGTCTAGTGGTGACTAGCTAAATTAAACAGAAGCGTATATTTGGATAATATTTGTAGCGTGTTGTGCTGCAGTTTATGTGAATTAAGAAGTATTTTAAAATATAGTGACTTAAATACAGTGCTTTTTTGCCGAAATATTGTTTGAACAGATAAATATTAAGAAAAAACTTCTGACATATACGATTCTCGTCCGCCATAAGCTGTTGTACGCAGCGCCGCCAACGTTAGTTTCAGTCGCGAATTGACAGCAACGTTAATTTCTTCATTAATAGTTTAAAACCGATGTGATATTGTCAACTTTATTTGTTAAATAAATTTATTCAACGATGGTGAAAATGGCCAAATAGAGTATTTATTTTGCACCTAACCATTAATTTATTTTAATATTGGGTACGTATAAAGTAAATATACATATGTTACATTTGAAATACTAGAGAGTGGGTATAATATAAGCACTGGTCTGTCAGAAATAAATCTTGCAACTAATGCGATTATTTTGCACTTTAACGATGCTGGGCCGGCAATTGATACATCAATGGGCCAGCTAACGGCCACGGGGACACCGGGGTACTGGCTACTGGTACTGGTTTTTCTTACTTTCAATGCCGGGGAGTATGTGCTTCAACAGTACTGGCCCGTATAAAATGTTTGCTGGATTGCTATATATATATATATATATATATATATATATATAAAATACTGCACATATTTAGAAAGCTAAATATGGTATTAGGCATTCGAATTAAAATGAAAAAAAAATATTTTACCAAAAAATTTGTTTTGGCATCCCAAATAATCATCATTCACTTACTAAATATCCGCGAAACCCTGAAATGTGTGAAAATTCACACTTCACATAAATTTCTTAGAATTGAGAATAATTTAAATAATTTTGTCTTCCATGATCAGTGATATCAGTATAAAAAAATATTATAAAATAAACAAATGTGAAATATCTGAAAGGCGCCCTCGTGACCCAGGCGCCTGGAGCGATCGCTCCATTGCTCCATGCCACCGCACGGCCCTGTTAATCAGCATCATGTCATCGTTGTGAAACATTTATTGATAAAATAATAAGTCCTAAAATAGTTATTAGTAAAACAGTATTTTATGTTTCTGATTATTTTTAATCTATGCGTGCGACTAAAATATTAAAAGTTAATTGTTCGACCACAGTGAGTATGTTTATTTGTCTGTCTTTCTATTTTAAGATAACTTACAAACAAATTGACAGAGTAATCTTATTTTTAGTCTTAGTTTAAAAAACGAGACTTGTTAAATGCTAAGGATACGTGTCTGTTTTCTATATCAACTAACACTACAGTTTTAGAATATTGCTTGACACGTTACATTTTATTCGCATGACGAAACTCACTCGCCTCATTTTAAATCTTCCTGTTAATCGCAGATTCCTGTTCGTACTGGTCATTAACAATATTCTTTCTAGAAATAAATTATTGTAACTGATCAAACTTGTTGATATTTTAGTAAATAAGTATATTTTAGGTTCGAAATTTAGTTTTTGAGTATTACTTCCCAATCAAAAAATAAGAAAAATATTGTAATAGGAATAATATTTCGAAATAGAGTTTTTAAATCAAAATAAAAAAATTGAGTGAAGTGTTAAATTTCACATATTTCAGGGTTTTGCAGTTATTTAATAAGTGTAAGAAGCCAACATAATACTGGATGTTTAAGAATATTTGTTCTATAATCACAATAAAATCAACAGTTTTTTGATAATTACTTATATTCGTTATTTGAGTACTAAAAGCTTCCACTTAATTTTTTTAAACAAAATTTAAATAATTTTCCAAAACTCCCAGTGTTTTATTCTACATATTTTTCGTAAATTCGTCTTCATTAGATTAATAAAAAATATATTGATAAACGGCTGCATTTTTTTCAATTTCAGAAACGTTTTTCTTACTATTAACAATGTGATATTTGATTTATAAGTATTTCATTACTTTAAATGATTTATTCTTCTTTGATACCTTAAAAACAAAGATCTAAAGTAATTCAAACAATATGTTAAATCACAACGTATAATAAAATAACTGAACACTAAACACTACACTCTACACTCTACACTCTACAGTGTATAGTTACTTTTTTAGCTCATTTTTGGCCAAAATAGTGTTAAAAGAAACGAATTAAAAAAACTATTTTTAGATTTATAAAAAATATTTTTTTTTTATCGACAATACAAAAAAAAACGACATTTTTCGAAAAACTAACCTGTTCAAAAATTCCTGTTGAGCAATTCCGGTATTTTTTCCTATTTGTGGGTCAAACAGTTGTATAAGTATGGCAAATTTCAACTGTCTATGTTAAGCCGTTTGGCTACAACTTCTACCGTACACACAGAGATACATGAGTGACATTATAAGGGTTTTTTGGTGTTCATACCTACAAAACCATAAAAACACTTCATGCCCCAGAAATTTTTTAAAATATATACAGGTTACTTTGGATCTGTTTAAGCATTGCTATACTTGGGGATGATTCACTTGACCGACTCCCGCCATAAAAAGGATATGGTTTCATCTAAAAGGGATTCAACCATGGTTATATTATGGCTAGGACCTGTTTTTATTTATGGCTAAGATAATGTACGTCTTTTTTTTGATATTAAAAATATATTAAAACATATTTAATAGCTGATAATTGACTTCGTCCGCGAGCTACACTATGTTATGTAATGCAAGGTGCATGCTCTGTCCACTATTGTCATAATTTGACCTATTGTTTGAATTATTTTAGTTGCTACTTTTTAAGTTATCAAAGAGTCATGACATACAGCAATGAAATACTTATAGATAAATCAAATAACAAATTCCGATCAATTCTGTAAAAAGTTATTATAATAATTGCCATGTAGTAACGTTACTACAAGATGACTTTTATAGTGACTTTAATAGTAACTTTAACATTTTTCGTTTTCTATAATATATAACTGTAGTGACGTCGCTATGAAAGTTATATCTTAGTGACAGTTACTGAGAAAAGAATGAAGTTAGTTACAGAAGTGCCACACGCATGCGCATTGGTGGTATACAGATGACAGTTGAGGTTAAAAATGTCAAAATATTGTATTGCTTACATTATTTTGTCGTAATATAATATATATTATGGTAGATACATTTATAAAATATAAAGAAAAAACAAAATGAGTGAAGAAACTAAAAAAAAAAAAATGGAATGCAAAAACAAATTCTCGACAATAGAACCAGTGGGATTTGGGGGTTAGAACCTCCCATGTAGCTGGATTTTTTATTACTTCGATGCATTTTCCTTGTTTTGTCATTACTTCCATAAGTCTCATTTTATAACCCTCCCCCTCATGAAACTATTTTTGCGTCACTGAATAGAACTTTCGTTATTTTTTTTAAAAACAAATACTATTTTTTTTTAAATAATTTAAAAAAAGACTCATGAGGAATTGGAAAAGACTTTTTGATCTTTAATATATTTCATCTCCTGCAATATAAACATTTACCTACACTCATACATACATATTTTATATATATTTAATTTATATAATTTTCTTTACTAATCTTCTTCATTTTCATTTATATCTAAAAGATACACTTAAAATCAAATGTCCGCCATTTTTATCTTCATAAGAACTAAGTTATTACTTATAAACACCAGCATTTGGTAGTTACTATGATAGGAACTTTTATATTAACATGTTACTAAATATTGTAGTAATTTTGTCTTACGAAATACGAAATACCCCAAAGTTACTATGATAGTAACTGACCTTGCTCATAGTGACAAATTTAGTTACTATGATCATAGTAACTGAGTTACAGAATTGCTCTGATTGTAAGTAATGTAAAATTCATTTCTGAAATTGAAAAAAAAAAATTAAACCATTTATCAATATATTTCTTATTAATTTAATTAAGACTTAGATACAAAGCAAATCGCAAACAAAATCACTAGGATTTCTCAATTTAAATTTTATTTAAATTTAGTTTAAACAAATTAAATGAAAGTTCTTAGTACTCAAATTAACGAATAAAACTGATTATCACAATACTGTTGATTTGATGTGATTATAGAAAAAGTATTTTATTTAACAAGCATAAAATGGAGGCTATATTGCACGAGGATGAAGGTTGTAATCATCCGAGTGTAATATAGCCATTATATGCGAGTCATATGCAATATGTTATCTACAACTATATAGTTTTATCATTAAAAAAATAATTAATTTAATTTAAAAACACAGAAATTCTGAGCGTCAATTGTAAAACTTAAGAAATAACGTCATCAAGATGGCTATCGCACCATCAGCTGATCGTAACATACAACAATGTTTAAAATATATTTATTTATTGTTTTATTCATTCTAACTTATAAATAATATTATAGTAATAAAGATGGGCTGTGTAAGACACAAATAGCCATAGTTGCTGAACGCCAAAAAATTTAACTAACTAAAAAAAAATGGTCGTGTATGAAACGTTCATTATTCACGGCTGAGCACGTATGCGCCTCTAATTATAGTAGGCAATATAAGTAGCTTTATGTATTTACAGTTGAACACCTAATTAATTTATTATTTGACTACGTTGACAAAACTCGTCGCTTCGCGACTCGTTTTAATATAATAAGGTATTTTGCCGCACTTGTCGATTATAAAACTCGAAACGAAAGATGAAGACTCCACGAAACGTCAGCAAAAAGTATCATTATTATTATCATTAGCCTATAACAAACACGAAGTTCTGGGCAATTTAACGTTGGAATAATTTTTCAAATTGGTGGCACCCCGGTGAGAGTATCGTGGTACCCCGGTTGAGAAACACTGATATAGCCAATAACACTCGGGAACTTCTAATCTATACATACAATGTTCAAAGGATTATCCAAATCGGTTAATTAATTTACGTTTGTACCATTTAAACGTAACAATAATATTTTATTTCACTATAAAGAATACATGGATTCTGAATAAAATAAAGAAAAATTAATAAAATAGTTAAATATTATTGCATAGGATTCACTATTAATTATGTCACGAAATTTAGAAAAACTTTTGAGTGAACACTGATAGATGTGAAATTTTCAGATTTTCGTTGTAATAATATATTCGTTGTAGTGATATTTTATGTTATTAAATTTAGTATTTTGTTTAACTATTTAAAAAGGTATTTATAATTTTCAGTTTTTTGTAAATAATTTGGTTTACATGTAAATATATTATAGTCGTTTTTTAATTTATTTAATCACTAAAATTTCACCTATACTTGTTATAATTCAGTAATGTGAAGGAATTGCCTCCTAAATTTGAATGTCGGTAGTTGTTTCGTTGTTCGAGAGAGGCGCTGATGAATACTTTTATCATAATTTTTAAGTTTTTTTGTAATACGTCTTAAATTAGCATTTTTATTGCAAAAAAAAAACAGCGGGAGACCTTCATGATGATAAAAAAACACTTTCATCCTATAATAATCACTTATATAAATAAATAATATATTAAAATGACATCTGGGTATATAATACTTCAAGATTTAACACAATTAAAATTACGCGATTACTAAATATCGAATATTATTCTGTCTTATCTATCCTCCTAATACACTGTACTTTATACTTTCGTTAATATAGTTAGTAAAATAGTTAATAGCATACAGTTTCCAGAATTAAAATAACAAAACTGCTTAACAGATCTATCCTCACCCTGAAAACTTATTTGAACGTATCTATAGATAGCTTTAACATTTAAAACATTCGAACGACCCTTAAAATATATTTTGATAACTCAAAACTGATTACTTTCTTAATACTTACTTTCTTTTCCGTTTAACGCTACGTACAACCCCCAGAGATTATTAGTTTCTTATACAAAACTAACAATCTGAAATAAAATTAGTGACAATCTATACATCAAATTTTGCACAGAATTTTTATCTATCTAATAGGATATTTTTGATTGTAGAAAAAATTATTTTAAAAATGTTATTGCTAAATAACTTAATAAAAGGTATTACGCAACAATGTTCTGTAATTTTTTAAATATATTTAGGGGTTTCAAATAATTTTTATATTTATATAGTTTTGTGTAGAAATGTTCAAATAATACGATAATATTTTTTCGACATGATTGTTTATAGTTTAGAGCCTTCGTCGAAAAATATTTTACTTGATGATAATGAAATGCCACTTGGTACAAGCATTCTTTACATAAAATGAATCATTTTTATCCGCCGCACCTATACTGAGAACCGCGGCAGATTCGAGGTGGCGGCAAAAGTAGATTACCAAGTACAATAACTATAAGTAATTTTCACAATAGAACAAATTATCTCCAGACATATTTGTATAATGGAGCTTTAGCTACAATTTGCCGCATGGTACAGAAATATGCGTCGAATGGTTTACAAGATGGCGTCTATAACGCAAGTTGTTTATTTACAATTACATGACAGTTCTTTTGACAATTAAAAATATCCTATTAGGTAGATAAAAATTCGCTGAAAATTTTGATGTATAGATTGTTACTAATTTTCCTTCAGGTTGTTAGTCTTGTATAGGAAACTGTACGGTTGTGCGCACCCTTAATAGCATTTTTAACTAAAAGCAATTTTATGTTCAGCAAAAATTTTCAAAATTTATGAAAATGTGTTAAAACCTTAAAAAACTGCATTATCTTTATCAACTCTTATGTATTGTTTACACATTTCATCAATTTTATTAATAAAATACCTTCAACTGTAGGTTTTTCAATTCAGTTTTGGTCTGAAATCGTCTTCTGTATAGTAGAAATATGAATAACCATCTTTTATCGTCCTACATACCAACTTGTACAATATAATAGTAGAGGGTCGTCCATGGTCCTCTCTTCAAAACGAAACTCTTGTCGAGGAGCGCCAAGATCAAGTTATACCAATATATAGTACGTCCCGTACTTATGTATGGCTCCAAAACATGGACCTTAACAAAGCGAGATCGACAAAACCTCATAGTTTTCAAAAATAAAATATTACGCAGAATCTTTGGTCCCATTCAAATTAATGGTGGATGGAGAATCCGTAAGAACAAAGATATCCGAGAACTGTACTCAAGGCCAAGTATAACACAAGAACTCAGAGGCAGACGATTACAGTGGATAGGACACGTTATGAGGATGATGGAGGACAGAATGGTTAGGAAGATATGGAAAGGAAGATTGAATACCCGTCGACCAGTGGGAAGACGTCGCAAGAGATGGATCAGCTAACCGAAGATCTGACAAGTATTGGTATATAGGGTACTTGGCAAGACTTGACAATGAATAGATCGAGATGGAGGACTTATGTGAGTGAGGCCAAAAGTCAACCTGACTGATAGTGCCCAAAGAAGAAGAAGAAGAAGAAGAAGAAGATAAAAAATATTGTCCTAGACATCCAACATTCTGTTGGCTTCTTACACTTATTAAATACTTCCCACTTACCGAAATATTTTGCAAAATCTTGAAATGTGTGAAAATTCACACTCAATTTTTTAATATATCGTCTTTAGTGCAGGCGACACCGTTGAAAATAATAATTTAAAATGCTTTGAAAAAATACTAAAACAATTCAATGGAGTAAAGTTATATGAATTATTTATTTTAAAATGACATACTAAAACCTACTATTAAATCATAGTTACCTCAAAGTGCATAATAATTACAATATCAGGCTTGTTCCAAGTTTTAGTTGTTACCTCAGTTTACAACTTCAATGAACTTACTTATATACAGAATTACTATTGAATTAGTTTCGCTATTTTATATTTGATTCTGATGTCCAGGAACTGTATCCTTAAATTATGTAAACAAATATAAGTTATTATTACAAAAAAAATAATCTTATCTTATCTTAATCGTGTTGGAGATGATTTTAAGAAAAGCCCTAGCTACCGACTGTGGTCTACAGCAGTGCTTCTTAAACTTTTTGATGTCGCGGCTCCCCTGCAGCTCAAATCGATAACCCACGGCCCCCCTAATTTATTTTTTGGAACCCATGTTGTTGGAAAAATATTTTTTTGTTTCATTTATACATATATTTTTTTACGCTCAGATCATTCAATAACACTGCCCAAAAAAATATTTTTTTTATCTTGGTGCCGGAAAAGTAAGAACTGATTTTGGATATTTTTGATGTGCTGATTCCAAAAACACCTGACTCTTTTTCGTAGCAGCTCTAGTTATTGAGATACAGACTAATTGATTTTAGTTTTTTTATCTAACAACGGTAAACTTCCTCCTTGAACAGCAAAGTGGATATACAAAATATCCTTGTTTTTTATGTCTTTGGGACAGCAGAGCTAAGGATCAGCACTGGGTTAACAGAAATTGGGTGATTTCCATTAAGAAATGTCATAATTCAAGAAAAACAAAACGTTGTCAACGAATCTTTGGTTGCGAGAGAGAAAATTATATTTCCACCCTTGCATATCAAGTTTGGGCTTATGTAGCAATTTTTGAAGGCTTTAAATCGAGATGGACTTTGTGTAGACTACTTGACACGTAAATTTCCTGGGATTAACTGAGTAAAACTGAAAGCCAGAATATTTGATGGTCCTCAGATAAGGCAACCTACTGAAGATCCACAATCCAATCCAACCGCATCAATGAACGAGATTGAATCTAATTCTTGGTGTTCATTTATTCAAGTAGTTCAAAATTTTCTTGGAAATCTTAAGGCAGAGAATTAGTGGAAAATATACTTTCTAATAGTGCTGGGAACCGAACCCGGTTTTTCGGGTACCCGGTTCCGGTTTTCGGGTAAAACCGGGTTTGTAATTTTCGCGTTACCCGGATACCCGGTTCCGGATACCCGGTTCCAGATACCCGGTTTCGGATACCCGGTTTCGGATACCCGGTTTCGGATACCCGGTTTCGGATACCCGGTTTCGGATACCCGGTTTCGGATACCCGGTTTCGGATACCCGGTTTCGGATACCCGGTTTCGGATACCCGGTTTCGGATACCCGGTTTCGGATACCCGGTTTCGGATACCCGGTTTCGAAATACCCGGTTTCGGATACCCGCTTTCGGATACCCGGTCTCGGATACCCGGTTCCAGATATCCGGTTTCGTTAGATAAACGACGTGATAGCAACAAAAAAGAAGAAGGATCGAAGTAGTGCGCAAAAAAAAGGAAGTCGAATCAAAGTAATGAGCAAAAAAATATTTCAAACTAGGTATTCGAAATCGGGTTACTCGAAAATTATGTGCATGGTTTTACTTGACCGGATATCTGTTCCCCGCACTGTTATTTATTATTTACTTAATATTATTTTATTTTGTTCGGAACGCAAACAGGACAGGCCCAGCGAAGTGTTCACTACTACATAATTACTATGTTAATACGTAATTAAACAAACTTGTACTTGAAACACAATAATTAGTTGAATATAAAAATAGTTAAATATAATAAACTGTTACAATACATATTATTTAATATTGATGACAAATTTTGTCTTTACAATATTTATTGAACATTTTAACAGACACATTGGTAATGTTAACCTTTTACTGCATGAATTTTTATTTTTGGCTGAAATAATTCATGAGCATTAGGAATTAGTTCATATTGATAGAAAAATTAATTAAAAAATTATATTTAAAATATTAATTATTATTTTTATGAAAAAATAATAATTAAAATAACAATTTAGGGTATGTGCAATACATGGAACATTATGATTCTACATTATGTTACAAAAGAAAATTATTCCGTATTATTTGCTCGACAATTGCTAGGTGTTCTTCATTAGGGATTAAGAGCAATATCCCTCGAATTTTTGAAAGAACAGGTCGTATCTTCTAGTTGTCTTTTCTCAATAAATTCAGAGTTATCGTTGAAGTGCAAATTCCGCTTGATATCCTCAAATCTATTGCAGCCCATTACTTGAGATACTGCAGGATCCATTGCTGTGTATGTGGCATATATGAACATTCATGAAGTAACGTTCTGATTCAGTTTTAAAAGTAAAATAAAAAATAAAAATCGGAATGTGCCATATATGGCACACTATATGCGGTAAAGGGTTAACATCTGAGAAATTATTATTGTAAGTACTACAGAGTCTGACTATTGGAGAATTTTGGTAAGAATTCGTGTTCGCAAAAGGTATACAAAGAAGCGAAGAAGATCGCGTATTATACACTGGAACATTAATAGTGATTAAATTTTGTAGTTCAACACAAGATAATAGATTATTAAGAATTTTATGCAAAATTTTCATGTCAGTCAAAGTGCGACGATCCTTTAGTGTGAGAAAATTAAACTCGGCGCAACATATATTATAATTGATATAGTTATAATATATCAAAAATATATATTATAAAGAAGATGTTTAGAATTAAAATAAAGTAACGATTACAATTTTTTTTTTCTATTCAAAATTGAAAATGTATAATAACAAAAAACGTACGTAGTAGATGCACGTCAGCAAGTATTACTTATAACGTATCTCAATCACAATAACCGTAATTGTTATGATGCTGGAAACCGAAACATGTTTAACGGCTACCCGGTTCTGGATTTCGGGCAAAACGGGTACTTAACTTTGAAGTAACCCGGTTCCGGATACCTCAGCCCGAATACCCGGATCCGATTACACGGTTCCGGATACCCGGTTCCGGGTACCCGGTTTCGGATACCCGGTTCTTATTACCCGGTTCTGATTACCCGGTTCCGGGTACCCGTTTTCGGATACTGGGTTCCGATTACCCGGTTCCGGATACCCGGTTTCGAGTACCCGGTTTCAGATACGCGCTTCCGGATACCCGGTTTCGGATACCCGGTTCCGAAACCGGGTAACCGGGTAAACCCGGACCCGGTTTTTTTTTTGGAACCGATTCCGGTTCCGTCAATATCGATTTCTGACAGCACTACTTTCTAACTTGGTTGTATTATGACCACTTACCAGAAAACCTAGATGATTTTAGTGAACAACCGGGGGAAAGATTCTATCAGGATATAAAACTATGGAAGATAGATATCAAGGAAGATAAAATAGCCACATGATGGCCTACTACTGTTGGAGTCTTCAGAAAGACTGTTCTGGTAAACTCCATGCTAGAAAGTCGTACAAAAGAACATTATTAAGTGATAAGTGATGAATGTATATTTATCTACTTTGTGAAATAAATACCTTACTTTGTCTTCTTTGTGTTTGTAACTGGCAGTTGGAGCAAATAGTAACAGTAATAACGTGAAAAATACACAAGTTAAGAAATAAGATATTTTATTGTAAAAGAGGCCAATATAGCGTATCTCAAAAACTAGATCTGATAGACCAAATCTGACGGCTATTTTGGATTCTGTGCCCAAAAATTACCTAGACACAGTTAAAAACTCGCTGGCATCAAAATGTCTGTTGGGCTGTGTAATCTATATACAATAAAAAATAAAAATTTTGTAACATTAAAGTTAAAGCTACTTATCCTTTTTAAATAATAAAACAATGAACAAGTGTTACATTCGCGGCCCACCACTTTAAGAATCCCTGGACTACAGTTCAATGGATATCGCAAGATTTTATTATGTGGAGATGACCTTATTATTATTTTAGAAAAGCAGGACCTAACTTAAGTACTTTTGGGCCATTAGTGGACTGACAAAGTTTTCCGGTCCTAAAAATATGAAGCCCTCATAGGATGAAGGACCTTCCCCATTGGTCCAAGAATCGGGCCTATTGGGACCGGCCCACCGGGTAATCGCCCGTTGTCCCGGCGGGCCAGTCCGCCTGTGTTTCGGGACCTTTTTAATTTTTTTCTAATATTGAAATTGGGGTAAGGAAACCCAGTGACGAAAAAAAAGGAGAGAGGGATTCCCAAAGACCAAACGATTAAAAAAAAGTGGAATAAAAAAAAAACTAAAGCCCAGTCGTTGAAACAGCGCAGTTCGTCATTTTGCGTCATAACCTCAATGACAAACTTAGTGGCGAAAATATAACTAAATCATTTTTTTTTGCATGTGAATTACAGACTAATATTGCTCTTCATTCTTTTATTTTACTAAAACATACCATTTGAAGTCATATTTAGTTTGTGTTTGATGGTCTTTTTGAAGATTTACAAGTTTTTATTTAATGTAGGGACATTTGTATTGGTATCCCTACAATTAACTATGATTACATTTCACATTTTATAAGTGTGTAGTGCATAACTTTTTAGGTTATATTCAACTAATTTCTATTTTCTTTTCTTTGATCATATTTTTGGATCGCATCAGTCCTTTTTAGGACTATTGACTATTAGAATAGTTCATTTGTTTCTGTTCTGTACTTATTCTTATATTTTCATTTAATTTCGATACAAGTTCTTCGAAACAAGTCCTTCGAGACAAGTCCTCCGAAACAAGTCCTCCGAAACAAGTCCTTCGAAACAAGTCCTTCGATATACATAATTATTCAACATGCCAAAACTGCTATCTCGACAGTCGAAATTAATTATTTCGAATTTAATTTTATACTTTGAAAAAGAGAAAGAAAACGGTGGGCCCTTGTTGCCAATTAATTTAGTAAGGTAATGTATATTTTATTGTATTATACTGTTCAACTTTTAATTGTTTTAATATAAATTATAGAGAGTCTCAGATGCATTAAAAATAAGCATACGAGTGGTTCATAAAATATCTGGCAAAATGCGAAATGGTGAGGTACGACGGAGTCCCAAAAAATTACGACCAACAACAAAGCCAGTGACCGATGTGGTTTCTTTTACAGAAACAGCAATAAGAAATGTTATATACGAAATGTATAGAGATAAACTGCATATAACGTGTTCGTCTCTGTTACATATTTTGAAAACACTTTCTATTTTTAATGGAGGTAACTTTATATATATATATAATTTATTTTTAATATTCTATATTACGAGAGATATTCATAAAAGTTTCGTTTCTAAATATTTACTTTCTGGATATCCCTCATATTATTAATATATATATTTTTGTTATTTAATATTATTAATATTTTTAATTATTATTTTTTTAAATTAAGGTGTAACAAGCTTGAAGATAATCTTGAAGAATATTGGTTTTAAGTGGATAAAAGATTACGGGAAACCTAAATTATATGAACCAGGTTTCGGGCACGGACAAAGTTGTACCTGTGCTAGTATATGCTTCTAATACATGGACACTATCACAAAATGACATATACATCCTAGGTTCATTTGAACGCAAAATCGTAAGGTCTTTAGTTCCGTACAAGAAAACCAGTTATGGAGAAGTTGCTATAACTTTTTGATGCCTTTAATGACAATTACATTGTTCAACATGTAAAGATCGTACGACTTCAGTGGTTTGGGCAAGTCAAGAGGATAAACGCGAACAGAACTGCGAAGTGCACACTAGACTTTCAACCGATAGGCAAGCGAAAAGTAGGGAGACCTAAGCTATGTTGTCAAGGTGGTATAGAGCAGGACATCAGAGTCCTAGAATTCAAAATCAGTGGACGCTCGTTGAGGACAGGATAGTATGGCGTAGGGTTGTACATCGAAGGCAAAACATCGATGTTGAAAAAACATCGAAGGAAAAACATCGATGTATCGGAAACATCGATGTTTTATTAATATTTAAAAAAAGTTATTTATTTATATTATATAGGTTTTATTTAATAATGTAAAAATAAAATACTAAAAAAGTAACATATAATACACAAAAAGCATTTATTAGATTTTGAAATAGAAATATTCCTTTTTAATAGTAATTAATTTCACATTAACATTATTATACCCAATATAATAATCCTAATTTGTACCTACAGTCTATTCCAAACGATTAGGCGGAACTAACCGTAATTTTGATTTTTGTAATTTGTCATTAGATATTTTTTTATATATTGAAGTTGACTTTTCCTGAACAAAATGATCAAAAGCTTCAATCAATCGGTAAAAGTAACTAGAATTGAAAATCTAGTTCCGCCTAAACCAAAGGAACAGACCTTACTATTTTTACATTTCTGAAATGAAATATTGGATTTTATTACAATACTAATATAGTAATCTTAATGTTAATTTTATATTATTTAACATAAAAATAACACTGTCATACACAATTATTTTTATACTTTTTTAAGTTGAAATAAAGTCTGTTCCTTTGGTTTAGACGGAACTAGATTTTCAATTCTAGTTACTTTTACCGATTAATTGAAGCTTTTGATCATTTTGTTCAGGAAAAGCCAACTTCAATATATAAAAAAATAGCTAATGACAACTTACAAAAATCCAGGGATTGGAGGAATAACAACTGGGAAAGTGTCAAGACGACTCAAAAAGAAAAAGTGTTCGCATTGTTTGCAAAAATTAGAAGTTTCTTCTTATTTTTTCGTATTCTGCTAACTACTAAGAAGAATAAGAAGTTTTATCGATACTATCGCCAGCTGACCATCGATGGTAAAACATCGATGTTTTTAAAACAAACATCGATGTTTTCGATACATCGATGTTTTTTTCCCATCCCTAGTATGGCGACATACCTTACGGGAGGCTAAGGCTCAGAATGGGCTGTATAGCCAATGATGATGATGACTGTGATAAATTCTTGACATGTTGATATATTTTATTTATACATTTCAATTAATTTCTAATCTACATTTAATAGAAAATAATAAAAGTTGTAAAAATCAAAAAAAAAGAAGATTGGTTATAATTAAAAAACTATTCTGCTCTGTTCAAATGAGTTTTTTATAGGATATATTTGGGGAACTATGGTAAGTGAAACCTACAAACTTCAAATATATTAGTTATTATTTACTTAACATCAAAAATATATTAATAAAAGAGTGGTCTTTTATAAAGAAACCATTTATTGTCTGTTCTATTTGAAAAAAAACGGGTACGACAGGTAGTTTGTTATAAGATAACACGTATTCGTCCAGTATTAGATGGTATAAGTCTTGTATCCTGAATCACAAAAAAAAAGAACTAACTTAGACCTATTTCTATCTAACTAGTTCATTTACTGGACCTACGTGTATTTTATAGAATTATCTGCTTACTTTTTGCAGCATCGAAAGTTTTATTGAAAATTAAGTTGACTTTTTTTTAGGTCGAGGAAGTAGTCTCCAGATAGGAAACCAAAAACAGTCCATAAAAACACTATACAGTTGTGAAACAAAACCACGAACTTCTCCCCTTCTTATCCAGTTTGTTAGGGTATCAATTACGTCAGTAAGTCCCATATCAAAGCGCATTGTGCGACGAAGGATGTGCTTAATATAACCTGTTACAATTTTATCTATTTATTACAACAATAGGTTAATAATAACCCTCATTCATTTACTACTTTTTTGCTATTAGTTCATCAGCTCATATGTAATTTACTATCTATTGTATTATTGTGTGAGCGAAACTATTCGTTAAATAGTTTTTTAGGATTAATGCAAAATAGTTACTTTGTGTTTAGAAGAATGTGTATAACAGCTTTACTGATCAGTGATTCTAAAACTACTTTATTTGCAAAAAAATTATTAAGTACTGTTTGATTTAATAAGACAAATTATAAATGACTTTAGAATGACGTTGTCAGAAAAGCTACGCCACTGAAAATTATATAGTGAATGCTTTTATCCTATACGGATTTGGATATAAGATTGGCCTTATTACTATTACCATATCGCGTGTTTGAAGTTGTCAAAAATTCGTGAACAAAAAATGATTGAGGCAAAAAAATTGATGAGCAATAGAAATAATATATCATGCTTAGTATGACTAATTATTACTAAGCATCAATAGTAAATATATAAGTTTTTATGTATACACGAAAATACACCCATTAAATTTTTTTAAATTTGATGTAAAGTGTGATTTTTCACATATTTTAGGGTTTCGCAGGTATCAGGGCCACCATGTGGGTGTAGCGACCAGTGCACAAACATTCATAAGACCCCCTCCCCCGCAAAAAAACATAATTCGAAAATCAAGACATATGCCGACCGGCGTAGCGTAGTGGTAACACATGTGCTCTGCGTAGCGAAGGTCTCGAGTTCGAATCCCGTTCATGCTAGAAATTTTCTCAAATAAAAAATTGTCCTGGCTAATTGCCACAGCAGCAAAGGCCATTAAATAAATAAAAAAAAAAATCAAGACATAAGCAAAAAAAAAAAACATTCCAAAATCATCTGACCAGAAAAAAAGGAACCATAATTCTAAAATAAAATGATGAGCAAAAAAAAGAAAACATTCCAAAATCAAGTGACAAGCAAAAAAAGGAATCATAATTCTAAAATCAAGTGATGAGCAAAGGTATAATGAGTCAGAAATATTTGGGCCGCCCGTGTGCAACGCACATCCTGAACACCCGCATACAACGACTGTCAGGTACCTTGTAAGTAATATAACAGGGGTCCACATGCTAAATGTCTGAGATATTTGTGTTGAATCCAGGGGGGTATCCGGGAGCGATTTTCCCCCCCGGGTTACAAAAATTCCCCCCAGGCTCATAAAACCCCACACCCAGAGAAAAACGTTTGGTTTCAACCCGGGCTGCAATCACGTTAAAATGAAGAATATACTGAAAATTATTTATCGTTTGTTAATTTATGTACTAAGAGTTTTCATATAATGCCCTTAATAAAATTTAAAAAATATATTTTTTTAAAAATACCATTAGTTCAAAAAGAAATTACATAGGGGTTGGCTATGGAAAATATCCTTATATATTGTTGTTGTAATATTTTTATATTGTTATATAAAGCTTACAGAGAAAATATTTTATTTTTCCATAGCCAACCCTTATGTATTTTTTTTTTGAACTCCTGGTACAATTCTATCGATAGGTTTTTCAGATTTTTGAATATATATATATATTTATTATTATGGAAGGGAAATTTTGTTCGTTTATCCACTTATTAAAAGCTTTCATTTCAAATCTTTCTTAAAATTTCAAAAATAATTTGTTAATTTGTCTACAAGTAACCAAAACGTCTATAAGTAGGAAAAAAACGATTTTATCAACAAATTTAATAATTAAATGCAGTTCCTTTTTTTCTGAACATTTTTTGTACTTTTTGCGTTAAAATTAATATGTAAAGAGATATTCCTAAATGAAAATTATGTAATAATTAAATAAAAAAAAAGTATGTAAGACACCCGACATATTTATTTTCGTTAAATACATATGTTTCCCTTGATGTATGTGTTTTTTTTTGTCCTAGTATTTTTCCTAATTCGGGTCAAAAAATTGTATATGCGTGCCAAATTCCAACTCTCTAGGTCCAGTCGCTTGGTCATAATTTCTACCTTACAGATACCTGACAGACAACCTAGTATTTCTTGGCCATACCTAAAAATCCCTGAAAATGTTTCCTTAAAATATAAAGAGGCGACCCTAAGCATGTCGCAGTAAAAACGAGAGGCTATATCTCACAATCTGTATTGAACAAATAATTTGTTCTGGGAACATCTTGAGAGACACCACACCACATATATTCAGGCGCTAACAAGTATTCGTACACACGCACATACTCACGATCACACACACGTACTCACATTCCCTTCTGCTCTTAATCACCCTACTATTTCTCACTAGTATCCCCTTCATTCTTCTATACACTTCCTGCCATTACTATCGTCCACCTCACACACCCCCTTTACTCGTGCCTCGTGCTGCTGCTCCTGTCGCTTTCTCCGGCTATTCTTTACTAGCGCTCTCTGTCTCGACTGCCACCGCTGCCCACTACAATTCCTACCCATTTAACGAAAATGTAATTTACAACATTCTTAAATTACCTACAATCAATACTAGAGACATCTACGGGCATTTCTCACAGCACACTTCTTCACATCATACAATCTCATATACGGAGAATGAAAACAAATATCGCACTACATTATTTGTCCATTTGCAGCATATTTGTCCATTAATATAGATAAAGATGCTAACATGTTTTATGGGGATTTAAAAAGGCGCAGAAGACCTGATAAAAGTGACATATATGATGATAGAGATAATAATTATAGTAGCGAGAAGTAAGTAATGAAACATGAGACACCAGGCATACGGAGGGTAGACAACGCGAGGGAAACACTTTTAATATTCTTAAATACGGCCATGATTTTCAATTTACATGACACGGGGTAATACTTATTATGTAAATATACGAGAGTTTAGACGGCCTTATAACGGTCGCTAGCAAGGGTGACCCGATGGCGCACGGTGCGCGTTATAGATGATATAACGCAATAATGACACAGAGATACGGGGCGCCGCCACCGCTGCCATTGCTGCCACCGCCACACGGCTACGACCACGGTTACGGCCGCGGCATACGGAGTATAAGGCCGCTAAGTATACCGAGCCGGAGACTTTTTATCATTCACCTCGTTATCGTCTGTACGTACGCAGCTAAGCAACGCTGAACGATCACCTTTACGATCTCACCGCATTACCCTAATGGAAGAAGTAGTTCGCGTTGTACTTGTATCTCTTGTACGTTATAAGGTGTTGTGTGGCTGGCGGCTGGCGGATAGCGGCTGGCGGGTCGCGGTTCGCGGCTTGCGGCATCAGCCACTATGACACCGCGTGCACACCCGCACCCGCACCCGCTTACTGCTACCTGCCCTGCTGCCGGGTGCTATATCAGTAAAAGATGTCACTGACGTATTGAACACTGCAACTGAGACGCGTACATTGCATACTCAAATGGCAAAGTTAAATTTCTGAGCCAGTAGCCTGCGATGCCGACAAAGCTGTAATGCGAGAAATGCTACCTGCCGATTAATTAAGTCAGTGCTGTAATGACGTGACCTTTGCATGAACTTTTCTTGATATTACTCGGAATTGCTGAGCGTACATTGTATCACAAACATTCTTTAACGCTATAGCTAATAGAAACTAAGCGACAAGGACTGTTCATTTCAGCTCGCTTATTGCCTGTAAATTCTTCGGCAAATATACGATATGTTGTTAAGAGACGAGCACATTATTCATGCGAACGGAGACAGACAGTTGACAACCCGACTCGGAAGAAACTCCAAGTCACTGACGAATATGTATTGAACATTTAACTGTCGAACATTAAACAGCGAATTCCCTAAACTAAATATCGGGATGTTTCGGTGAGCGGTAGAGTAAACGAGCCAGAAGTAGACAAAAGGCCGCGTCTTCAAAGTCATCTCTAAAAGTTTCGTGCCCTGTGTTACATTCAGTCCCTCCCACTGCCGCTCTTGCCTCACTGCCTCTGTTCTCAATTACAGCATATAACTTTTAATTAAAACAAAATGTTCGCAGTTTTCGTTTGCCATCTAGGGACGCACGCAGATCAAAGACTTGTCTCAATAAACCACCGTTCATGTGTCGGCTGCGGGCCGCGCCATACTACGCGCCGCGCTTCACAGAACTCCGTACTGCGATATCCCGATACGCCGATATCCCGATATTCCGATATACCGATACTTGTACATTCAACTACAACTTTATCACATCTTAGTGGCGTAAACTGGTAAGCCGGCGCATACTTGTTGCGATCGCTCTGTAAAAATGAGCATCGTGTTTTCTATATCATAATAACTCATAGCGATGGGATGCGATGTTATGCGATGTGAGATGTGAGATGCGAGCGGATGAAATTATTTTACAAGTCGCCGATCGACGGTCGCCGATTTCAACTAAACAGTATAACTGCGAGGCCAACCGTCTCCTTAATCTCGGCATGTCTCTACATGTAACCAATGAACGTAGTCCTCAAGTCGTGACACGTTTTTACTTCGTTTTGTGTTTTGGAATAACCGTAACCTAACGTATAATTACCAAGTTTAAAATGTCTTGCGAACATAACATATACCAGTGCTTAGAGTAACTCTACTAACGGCTCGACTGTTGTTTTAAGAGCAATTAAATTTGACAAAAAGATTAATAGTCTCAAAATCTAATTTCTACAGGCAACAGTGTCCTGTGGGTCGTTCAAAGCTAATCATATAGCTTTGGGTCGGGACGGTCGAAACATTGTTATTATGTCTCGGTCTTGCAGGTTCCTCACTATAAAGATAATGCCCCGAAAACAGAATGATCCGGCAGAGCGGACTGGACCGGCCGGACCGTCCCCCTTGTTCTTCTCGTGGCATTTACTTAATTTGTTTCTTTACCTTTGAAGAGACGTTTGGACACGGTGACGGTGGAAGGTAAAAGGTGACGGGGAACGGGGAGCGGGGCGGAAGAACGGAGAGCAAGGTGCGTGTTACAGATGACCTGCGAGCGGTCGGGCGGTCGGCGTTAGCGACCGCAACGATAACGTACTGCGCGCCTCACGCCGTACGCCGTACGCTCTCCGGGCACTGTGTGACACGGACGACGGACGGACACGGTGACCGTGGATGACCTTAGGAGGCCAAGCTGTGAAAGGAGGAGAACGACGTTGATGGGCGTTACCGATTATTTGTAGTGATGTGAACATGGACTTGTTGGCAAACAACAGTAACAACAGTATAGCAAGATATAAAATCATAATGTCACATTTTACACACAAGGAGAATCGTGACTTCGTTTAATGATAGTGCAGACTGAACGTAAGGTACGTATGTGTCTATACAGTAGACCAATGCGATAGTGCTCGCTCCCTGTTTACTGGCATTCGCCGAACGCCGCTCTCCGTCCACCGTCCACTGCGTGCTGCTAGCCGCCAGCCTCAGATGTCTCGTACTATATAGGTACACCAGCACCCAGCATCCAGCATCCAGCACCGTGCACCAGCAGAATTAAACACGCACAGCGATGTAATTCTATGGTCATTCTAATTAGACGATATGATAAAGATCACATTATGCTCAGCAAAAAAGAAAAAACTTTTTAAAAAAACAACAAATGTGAAATGTTCTCTGATTATCATTCATTAATATAATCGTTAACCGTAAGTTCAGATAGCTGATAAATTTTTCAGATACTACATATAATTAAAATAGTTCTTTATATATTCTCTATAATGAAGTAATAAAAGTATCACAAAACTGCTCATATATTATTTTGAAACACAAAGGTATGCGACTCAGGTAGAAATGGTACAAATATTTGTCATGTCACATCTTTTTCACACTAAATTCACAAAGTTGTGAAAAGTCAGGTATCCACTCTAATTTATCTCTGTAGTGATACTTCTATCGCTCTTACAACAGGTGATAAAATCTTGAACATAACATAACTGTTTTATAACTAGCGACACATATTTCATATTTATGGCTACTAAACACAATTATTAACATTAATTGTACACATTGTACTCCTTTATGTAAAATAAATTGATTTTAAATATAAGAATTTCACTTGGCAAATTTTGAAATAATAGGAAAAAAATTGTTAAAATACCTATATTAATAAAATGGATTCTGTTATAAGACAATATCCACAAAAAAATAAATGTTTGTCTGTCCGAGATTCGCGCAAAAACGGCTGGACATATTTTCACGTAATTTGATATAATGATAGAGTAAAACCAGGATTCGCACATAAGCTATAAGACATCTCAAAAATTTTATTCTATGGGGGTGTTTCGGGATTAATTTTTTTTATTAAATATCTTTAAATAACTCCCTTATAATTAACTTAACAGAAAAATATGTATAACAAAAATTGTTTACAGTAAGCAAGCAAAGCTTTTTTTTTCAATGCATTTTTCCAATGAATTTTTTCAATTAAATAAGTATTTGGAGAGTTGAATCTATATATATATATATATATATATATCTCCCTTATTATTGTACTAACAGCAAAAACGTGTATGACAAAAATTGTTTATAATGAGAAAAGAAATCTTTTTTGTTTGAGTTACGGAGGGACACTCAAAAACTAAAATCGTGAAATATCTCACTTATTATTTACCTTACATCAAAAATATGTCTGAAAAAAAATTATGTTTTTTTCTCTTCAATGCAGATTTTAATAAGAAGTTTATTTCGGGGGCAAAGAGAGTACTACATATACGGTTGAAATGAGAAAAAAAAATGAATATGAGAAAAGAAATTCTGCTATTCCTATCTGTTCAGGGTAGTTTTTAAGAAGATATATATTTGGGGAGCTATGGGGAGGGCTACCTATAAACGAAGTATCTCACTTATTATTTAGTTAACATCAAAAATGTATTTAAAAGAGTGGTTTACAATAAAGAAACGATTATTTTCTGTTCTACTTGAAATTAAAATATCTCACTTAAACTTTACGTTACAGCAAAAATGTACATTATAAAAACCGTACGAAGTATGGGTACTCCAGCTAGTACATAATAAAATACAGAAAACCGATGAGAGTTCCTACAAATGTTTAGGAGAAGGAGCAAAACGAAGCGAATAAATATTGTTACGGTGTCATTGGTTTCTATGTAATTGTTTAGGGGAAGTACCCCTGTTACTTTTTCAACGTACGCCCATGTCTAGAACATTAATAATTCTCTATCCCCCCATACGACAGTTTATAGTCAAAACTTGTTTTCACAACAGCGGCTTATAATAAACATATAAAGTTATACTTTGACATCTATACGAATATATTTACATATTTTAATAATATTTTTGACTAAAGTGGATATTATTTATTTAAAAAACTATTTTTTTCGCGATTATAATTTCATAATTGAATTTTAATTAACACTTCCTTTCATAAAACAAATAGATTATAATCACTTTTCAACAATAGGATATCATAAAGTATCGTTGATTATTAATTAATATGGTACAAATTTACATTGTTAAGTAAGGTAGGGAGGTCAAGTAGACTGAACTTAAAATCATATTTAACTGTCTCAAAAACTTAAGTGAGGTGTGAATTTTCACATATTTAGGATTTCGTAGTTAGTAAGTGAAGGTGACCAACAAGTTCTGTATTTTGGGCAGAGCCGTAGTAATGTTTTTGGCGCCCTTAGCAAATAAATTTATTTAACCTAATATAGTGCCTTTTTTATTTTTTTCATTTTATTGAAGGAGGGCATCATTTTTATTTTAATAGACAGGTGAAAATACAAATACAAACGATGACCAAAAATTTGCCTTGTTAATAAAAATATATTTATGTACTCGTCTTTTTTGCTAGCAGGTACATTAACCACGAAGTATTGATTTTACTTAGACTTTTTTCCGATACCGATATAACGAAACGATACTGATATTAATACGAAGGATCGATACCTTCAATTACGATATGTCGTTTGCATACACGTTATTAACTAATTAGGGATAGTAAACATGATACACAGGAATATATTCGATATTGTAAGAAAAATACCAGTGCCATCTAATGTTGGTCTGTAAAAGTTTTGTATGATACAGAGTATACGAGTTATAACGTGATTAAGCATAAAAGTAAGTCATATATTTTAAATGTGTTAGTGCCTAAGTTCTGTGTAAATTGCGTTGAAACTAAATGCAATTCTAGATATTGTTCGGTGTGAAACCGTCCCTGCACAAAGCACCTGGCGAGATAAAGAAGAGAGGCAAAGCTGTAAGTTGTATATTTTATAATTTCCTCAGGGATTGGTACTGCTTAAAGTACAAGGACTTGTACACCGAAGTAACACATATAACCACCCACAACAAGTAACGTCATAGCCGTTGCCTTGCGCTCAATGCTCAGTGCTTGCATGAACATATTTGCACAAGCGCACTTGCAATTGCTATGTTAAATGCGACAAGTGTTTTTATCTAAGTATCCCTGCATTAACCCCGGTACATATTCAATCCCAGTGGGATTTAGAACAGAGGTCCCGTATCGCGACTGCACACAGCTTAATCCAAGCTTTCGGTCCCTCTCACATTGCTGTTTGTGCCGTGATTCCTTCTTTCTTGCATTATAAATTATTTAAATTTAATCGGGCTCCTTTGTAACTAAATTCAATTACTGTTATATTAATGTTCGAATCTTGATTGTTTGCAATATTCATAGTCAGTAATTCCTTACTTTCCTACCAAGTCGCTTTTTTCGACCTTTGACTCCGTTACGATTGCAACTGAGACAAAATTTGGTACTTTACTTGCAACAAAACTAATAATAGAATAAACGGTCTGCAACATTATTTATTATTATCAATACGCCCTACGGCAAATATACGGTGAAGGGTGGCTCCTAAGTTTGATTCCCCCCTCTAAACATTTCGCAATACTCATTTTTAAAGAATGCATTTGTGTTCTTTACTAATCGTAGAGTCAAATAAATGAATTGTGGTCCTTATGGTGGAACATTTTGGAAAACTCTTTGTTTGACTAATGATTTCTACTCTTTCCTGTCGTGCAATTCGGACAGCCTCTTCTAATGGTTCATTTAGGATATTCTTCGTCATATCCAATCAGCGTTGCGGAGCCCTTGCACGTTTTCTATCCCGTCGACTTTTCCCTCGTCTTATGGTCTTCTCTAAATCTGCAATCTTCGAGTGATATGATTTAAATTATCTCTCTTATTATTGACTTAACAAAAAAATATGTATGATAAAAATTGTTTATAATAAAAAAACAAATCATTACTGTTCAATACATTATTTCACTTTGATGAATATTTGGAGTTACTGAGGGAAAAACCCTATAACTTTTGAAATATCTTCCTTATTATTGATAGCAGCAAAAATTTATATGACAAATACTGTTTATAATACAAATACAAATCTTTTTTGCTCTATACACTTTTTCGATTTGATAAATATTTTGGGAGTTACGGGATATTACCCTAAAATACCACTTAAATCTTGATATATCTCACTTATTATTTACTTTACATCAAAAATGTGTTTACAATGAGGAGATATTTCTCTTATTGCTAAGTTTTTAAATTGCTTTAGGAGAGTACCAAAGGGTGTCCCGTGAGTACTGAGTGTACTAGACAGTGGAAAGTGAATTATACCAAAACTTAAGGTAAAACATATTTGTTTAATCCTATATTTACTATAATCGTTCCAAATATATTATTCCATCTGGAAAAATAAAATAAAACTTATTTTTCCATATTCTAATAAATTTTATAACCTTAACCCATAAATTTATGTTCTGAACGCATGTTGATACAGTTAATTTCTTTAAACAAAAGCGACATCTAACTAGTAGGGGCTTCACTAGAAGCGATCTATTGCAGGTGTCTGCATCAACCTGCAGAACTGATAAGAAAATGGATTATCACATCTACAAACCAAAACAATAAATTAACTACCAGTTAATTTATTATAACTTTCATTACTCCTGTATTCACATATAGGTGTAGTGAAAATGAATTCACAAAAAAGTTACTGTAACGTTACCAAAACTTACAATATGTTCCCCAAAAAAGATTTAGCTTTTGTTATAAATTATATCGAAAACACACCAGTTGAAGAATATGTATACGCTATTGGAAATATAGTTCGCTCCGAATACATTTCACATTTTTCAAAAATCTCTAACCAACGAGTATGTATATTTCTAACAAAAACGGAATTAGTAGACGATCTAGTCAATAACAATAAAACAATTAACGTAATCGGGCATAACACAGAAGTGAGAAGATACCTAACACCAGCCAAAAGGTTAATTATCTCCAATGTATGCCCCAGTATACCAAATTCATTAATAGAAAATGCCCTAATATCGCACAAAATTCAACTAATAGCACCCATATTATGTCTAAGACCGGCTCTTCAAAATCCAGCGTATAATCACGAACTCGGCTTTCGCAGGCAGGTTTACATTAAGGAAAAAGAAGACACAGTTATCCCTAGCAGTGTTCAAATAGAACACGAAGATACAAAATATCGGATTTATTTTTCTACAGATATCACCTGTTTTGCTTGCAAACAAACTGGACACACAGTCAACCAATGCCCAAACGAAAATATCAACACAGCTACAACATCCAACGTTCAACAATCAAATTCTATAATAAATCCAACACAGAATATAAATGAAATTACAAACAACAACTCGGAAAATGATCAAGGGGTATCAGAAATTATACCGATAAACGACCGAAAACTTACTGAAGAACAAACGAAAACAAATAAATCAAATAATAAATCAGAAGTAGAACAATGCGGAGAACAATCAGAAAATATACCGTCAAACTCAAAACGAAACGCACCATCAACAACCAATACAGAAAATGAAGAAGAAGATGAAGAAAACAGAGAAGAAGAAAATAAAATATTAAATACTCCTAAAGAAACACAAAAACTTAATATTAAAACTAAAAATAAACGTTTACAGAAAAACCAGATGACAGTCGAAAAAAATAAACAAAAGTCAAAAAAATCAAGATCAGAAAACCTAGTAGATTCCACACAAAGTATTGAACAATTAATAGCACCAATAGAATCAGTAATGAAAAAAGAACCAAAAAATTATATACTATCATATGAAGAATTGTTAGACTACCTTGAAAACGCTCAAGAATCTAGTGATAAAATCCAAACTGCCAGAGAATATACTTCAAACATTAACGAGTTACTAAAAACATTAAAAGATCTGTATCCACACTTACAAAACGGTGCAATAAAAAATCGTTTCACGAGACTGATAAAAAAGCTAAAAGAACAAATGAATCAAGAACTAGATATACATACGACAAGCGATAGTGAAACAGAAATAAATCAACAAACCCCCCCTAATAATTAAAAAGGACGCTATTACAGTGGAATTGCAATGGGTACTATTCACATCTAACGGAAATAAAATATTTTATCACTTTATTAAACTCGGACTTTCTTTGCATTCAAGAAACACGTTTTAAAGAAAATCAAAAAGTTAATTTAAAAGGTTACGACTGCTATAGAAAAGACAGAAACAACGCCAATAATGCTAGCGGCGGAGTAGCCATCTTTGTCTCAAACAAACACACCTCCAAGCAGATTAACATCAATACAGACCTAGAAGTGATAGCCGTGAGGACATACATGCCGAAACTAGGAGGTCTCACAATTAGTTGCATATATCTTCCACCGAATACCAACATCACACAAACACAAATAGAAAATGTAATTCAACAGTTGCCAAGACCTATGATATTATTGGGAGACTTTAATAGCTACAATACACTATGGGGATCAGCTTATACTGACAAACGCGGCAAAATAATTGAAAATCTACTTGATGACAACACAGTACTTTTAAATGACGGCTCTTATACTCATCTTTGCACCAGAACCGGCAAACTATCGAATATAGACTTATCCATATGTGATACAAAAATTACTGATTCTATTAATTGGACCACCATTCCCTACGGAACAGGACATTTTCCAATAAAAATAAGTTTTCCAAACTCTTTAACCGAAAACCCACAAATAATAAAAACAAAATGGAAACTGGAACAAGCTGATTGGGAAAAATTCTCCGAACTGATGAAAATCTATGACACTACAATTCCAGAAAAGAAGAATTATACATTAAAGAAGAATGAAAAAATGAGTGGTTAAATGTCGAAAACAATCACCTTAGAGAAATAAAAGAAAACATTAAATAATGGCAAGCAACAAGAAACAGAAGAGAGCAAACTATAAGAACAAGATTAAGAATAGGACATAGTCTGATTACGCACCAACACGTATTCCATCGTTTAGATCCTCCTGTATGTGAAACTTGTGGAACCAAATTAACTGTTGATCACATAATAATAAAATGTAAAAATTTTAAAGAAGAAAGAAGAAAATATAAAATACCGGAAATATTGAAAGAAGCACTATTAGACACTGAAAACGCACTAAATAAAGTAATAAAATATCTCAAAGAAACTAAATTAGTATGTAAAATCTGAAAACTTGTAAAAATTATTGTACCAAAAACATAACATGTCAAATTATTAACACTGTATATTATATATCATACAAACTATGAAACCAAATGTACCGGGGTACTAATAACCTAGTAGTTGAATTACCTCTTTTCTCTTACAAATAAAAAAAAAAAAATGCTTTAATAATTAGGAGAAAGGGCCCCTGAAATCTTTTGCGCCTCGGGCCTGGATGTAAATAAATACGGCCCTGTGTGCGCCAAAAATTGAAACTAACTAACACACTATTAAAACTTCTCCATTTACCAATGATTTGTATTGTTACAAAAATTTGGCGTAGTCAAAGACTGCGGCATTGTCGATCTGACTTATGTATCGATCACGTAACTTTTCCATATAAGTATCATATATGGAAAGTAAAATATCATGTTAATTCATTCTGCATTTATGTACATTAAACTGTGTAATATCTATTACATTTTAAGATAGAAATTTTGAAAATTACAATCATGTAATTTGTGCTCGGCTCTATCTTCCATTAAAACAATATGGTAATTGCCAGTATCTCAGTAGTCACGACACTAAAATAGGTGGTTAAAAATAGGTAGTTTGCATCAATTCACCCTATTGTAATAATGTTATACACTGTACCGTGGAGTTAAACAATTAAACTCTTTAAAAAGACTAGAACTGCAATTAACTGAAGTTAGGTATAAGATTCACATACGGGTTATATACAAGGCAATTTGTAAAAAAAGAAAATTATAGCATCGTAGAGCATTAGACAGAGTATGTGATAGGGATACTCATGAGTCAACTACTTGCTAACCAACGACAAATATTTGTCAACAAGTGATTGAGGACCATAAGAATATATTATCCAAATACTATACCCAATTAGACCTTTGGTAGTTCACTGAGTAAATACAACAAGAACATAAAAATCGCAAATGGAAGTGGTTTGATGATGCCCTTAAGTTGCGTCCAGATTAGCGAGCCAATCTTCTAGCGCAGTGTTCTTCAACCCGTGGTTCGCAGAAAATTACTGCCGGTCCGCGAAAATTTCGACCGAATCATGTAGATGCACAATTCTGTTCACGAGTATATAGCACATTTTTTAGTTGACGCAGAAGCTAACTTTTGTCCGAATCGTGATTTATTTAATATTTACTAGCCCCTATACAACGCCTCTCGTGGCTTTTTTCATACTTCTTTAGATCGTGTTTGGTGCTGCTGAACTCAAATATCACATCATTTTTTGCGGATTCACGGTAAGTTCATCGAAAATCAATTCATCGAAAATCAATTCATCGAAAATCAATTCATCGAAAATCAATTCATCGAAAATCAATTCATCGAATGATCAATTCATCGAATCGTCAATTCATCGAAAAAAAATATTTTGTAAATATTTGAGAGGAATGCCGAGGGGATCGAAAAATAAATAGGTGGCATTGTTATGTTAGTGTGAGTTTGTTTTGTCATTAAACTAGATGATGGGTAGCTCGCTTCGCTCGGCTTCTTCTAACAAAACCCTTACTAACCTGACCTAACCTAAAATAGTGCTTTGTCCTTAAACTAGAAGATGGGTAACTCGCTCCGCTCGGTTTTAGACTTTTACTAACTAAACCTGATCTAATTACCTTGTTTTTAGATGCATAGTACTTTATTTTCTCCCATATTAGGCCAATTAAAATGCGTATCATTGTGTATGAATTTATAAAAATTATTTGCGTGCAATTGCCCATAACCTGTCTTATTAAACCTTAAAAACAAAAATTTATTTGTTTTATTATATAAGTTTTCTTATTATATTTCTTTATTTATATTCAAACACTATGTCACTTTATTTACCTTTTTTTAAACCATATAAAAAAAATTATTTCTTAGTCTGTCTACTTTTATTGACGACTGCTTTTTTGACTTTCCGATCCCCTCGGCATTCCTCTCAAATATTTACAAAATATTTTTTCTCGATGAATTGATTTTCGATGAATTGATTTTCGATGAACTCGTCGGTTACCGTTTTGGCGTATCACATCATCTGTGGCCACCACAGGACCGACCGCCATCACAAAGTACTTGCAATAAATACATTCTAGCAGCAGAGTAGAAATAACTTGGCCTAATATTTTCTAACAGATATTATTTATCATGACCATGGAAACGTTACATATGAGTATGAAAAATAGATTCAAATTTTTTTCGTTTTATCAAAAATGTCTCAAATGAAAGTTGTTAGTTATTGCTTTTATAGCAACTTTTGTTAAATAAATTTTTTCGAAATATATTTCTATTATGAAATATTCGCAAAAATCTTAAAATCGACACTAGTAAACTCCCATTTCTAGTCAACCATAGAACAAAAATTTGACATGATAGGTAGAAACTGTTAATATTTTTGAAATCAGCACCCCAAAGTTAGTTAAAAACAAGTATCAGATCTAAGTCAGCAAAAAAAAAGTTTAAATTTATTGACCAGTGTTATTGATTCTCTCGATAAACCCAACAATTCTTCCAAAGATTTTACATTTTTAGTAGTAAAATTATCTTTTAAAAAAACAATGCATTATTTTTTGTATTATTCAATTAAATAGAATAATTCGAACCATTTTGTATGTCCGTGCTGAAATTATGCACCTGAGTGCTAGAACTATCGTTTGCTTATTATATTAAGCCAGGTCTAGCGGAGTTTCTGTCGCTAGCTTTCGTCTATATTCATTCTTTATACCGTCATTCTTTATACCGGGGACCACCAGTGGTCCCCATAAAAATTTTAGTAGTCCGCGAAAGTTTTAACATGTGCTTTTTGCAGTTTTTTTTTTTAATTTTTATGCACATTTTTTATGTAAATAATTTATATTTTGTTGATTTTCTGTAAACTTCCTGTGATTTTCTACAAATAAAATAAAAATATTTAGTAACACATTAAATATATTTGTTTTTTTGCAAAAAATTAACCAACAATTATTATTAGTGGTCCGCGTTAGAAAATTATATATTATACTGGTCCGCGGGGCGTTTTTGGTTGAGAAACACTGGTCTAGAGCAGGGCTTCTTAAACTGTGGGTCCCGACCCCCCGGGGGGTCGCGAGGCTACTGAAGGGGGGTCGCAAAGATCTGCTACTTTTGGGTAATAATAAATAAATTTTTAGAATCTACAAGGTAGATTCTACAATGTCGCGGTATTACACCTACAACTACGGTCAATATTAATTTCATTACATGGTAGGTCGTTTAAAATTTCCTAGGCTTGAAGGGGGTCGCTATATGAAAAAGTTTAAGAAGCCCTGGTCTAGAGTACCAGGGTTTAGATGGGGTTTAACAGGTTCCGATATGTTTGTAAGGTTAGCGCTCACTGGACCGCTATCTGATAACGGCAGGGATACAGCAGAACATCAATTTTTTGTTCATAATTTTTAAATAACATATTTTTTATTCTAAGGTAATAGACAAATTTTGCAAAAAGGAAAGAACACTAGAATTTACGTTGAAATACATTTTTATATTAAAACATTTTTATTTTCTTAGTAAGTTATGAATAGCATAATACAAGGGTTACCTTTTAAGTTTTTACAAAAACTAAGAAATATATATATATATATATATATATATATATATATATATATTGGAACAAACTGTTTTATTGCTTTTCAAAATATTCGCCATCTAGATTTATGTATATACTTTTGCATGCGTTCAAACCAATTCTCGAAACATTTTTTCCACTCTGAAGTTGGTATCTCGAAAACATGGTTTTGGAAGGCTTCAACAGCTTCTTGAGGAGATGAAAATCGCTGTTCACGCATTTTTTGTTTGACATTGGGGAACAAAAAAAGTCGTTAGGGATAAATCAGGTGAATACGGGCTATGAGATATTAATTCGATGTTTTTCTCCTTCAAATAATCAATTGTTTGACGTTCTGTGTAGGAGCATGCATTGTCATGATGAAGAATAGATACAACATTTTTGGTTGTTTTTCCTGATTTTGTCGATGACTTCTGGCCAACAAATTGTTGTATACCATTCAGCATTAACTATTTTCCGATCCTTCAAAGGAATGATTGCGACATGTCCAGTACAACTGAAGAAACAAGCCATCATTTTCTTGGAAGTGCTTCGTGAAAGAACAACTTTTGTGGGTTTTGGTTCATCTTGGAAGACCCAAACAGTGGATTGTTGCTTAGTTTCCGGTTCATTTGAATAAATCCAAGTTTTGTCACCTGTAACGATGTTGTTTACGGATTTTGCAGTACCTAGGTTGACTTTTTTTAGCATTCCCTTACACCAATCAACACGAGCCTTTTTTTGAGCTTCGGTCAAATTATGCGGAATCCACCGGCAACAGATATTTTTCACAGCTAAATGTACATGCAAAATCGAATGTATTGCAGTCTGCGATATGCTAAAGGATGCCTCTATCTCACGGTAAGTCACATCCGATCTTCTTCAAACATTTTGCGCACACCTTCGATGTTTTTTTTTTGAATCACAACAGATTTTGGTCGACCTTCACGAGATTCATCACTGACGGACGCACGACCACGACGAAATTCTGCAAACCAATTGTAAACAGTCTTTTCTGATGGTCCTTCATTACCAAAAGTTGAACGAAGCGAATCTATGCATTGTTGTTAAGTTAAGCCTTTACTAAAATCGTAAAAAATCATCCAACGAAAACCTTCACGAGTAATATCCATTTTGTTACAAACTTGGTTTTTTAACGCTCACTGTAAACAAACTACTCGGTCAATTTATAAGCTGCTACTGATTTCACAATAACAAATGACAAATTTTACGAATATAGTAATGCCACATTTCAATATTGCCATCTAGTGGTCATTTGTAAAAACATAAAAGGTAATCCGCGTAGTAATGGTGATATTAATAAAAATAATAACTTTAAGCATCGGATATTATTTAGTTATGTTTATGTTTTATTTTGCGATTTTCTGATTATTTTAAATTGCTGTTTTTATGTAAGTAAACTTTTTACAAAATGTCCACGGGCCAGATGATATCTTCTTGCGGGCCGGAGTTGTCCCGTGGGCCGTAGTTTGGAGATCCCTGAACTAGAGCAATCTGTAGTTCGGAGCATATTAAAAAAGTCGTACCTACTTGAAAGTACTTGAAAGTGAAATATTTTGAATTATTTTTATTTTTATTATGCTCTGACCTACAGATAGCTCAAGAATAAAGAAGCAAAAGTGTTTCAATCAAAATGGAAGCCGCTTAACACTTATAAATAAAAATACTTTACTTTGAAGTCGTTATAAAGAATACATTTTTTCGTAAACCGTAAAAGATATTAAAGAAATCTTTAAGTAAACGTTGTTTCTTTTCAAAAACTCTATCAAAACATGCCCAATAAGACATACGTTCCCATTTAATAAATCTAAGTTGTGCTTGATAATCTCTACTTCTGGTTTGTTTCCGAAAATTTCAATACTACCATTCGATTCTTTAGGTAAACTTTGATAATTAGTTTTTTTCCTAACATACTAACACGTCGCATTTTCAGGATAAATCGTGTTTCCTCTTGATACACCTTGTATAGCTAAAATATTTAGCTATTCCTAACAATATGACGTTATGACACTATAGATTTAAAAGGTGTATTTGTGTAAATTTGCCGAAATTCAACCATGATGAAAGTATCTAAGAAGAGAGAGATATTATTATTTGTTGACATTTAACAGCAATAATCCCTTGGCTTCATAAACAACTCGTTTAACGTGAAGAAAATAACAAATAGAGAAAAGTTAGTTTCACCCCAACTGCAACTAAATTATGAAACATATTTTTCTAATTCATAGGAAAGTGTGATTCAATATTAGAGGCGGTCTAAGGATAAGAAATCGATTTTACTGTCTAGCAGCAAGGACCGACCCAATTCATTACTAATTCTCAAGATACTGACCCATAATCGTTCCCCCTCGATGATTAAAATAACACACTCTTGAGGCAATATCTCTTCTACCCAGTACAGCCCTGGAGAGAAATCCTAGAATTAGAAAGGACAGGAGGATTGTTTGAAAATGATATAAAATATTATGCTATTTGAAAAATAACTTACGAATTTTAAACCATTTGTTTACTAATAATATTTTTGATTGATTGAAATAACGTGACTAGTTTTCAATTTTTGTTTATTGCGTGTATTACTAAAATATTTAGCAATTTCAAAATTTCTCATGATATATTAGCAAGTTTCAAATATATTACGCCATCAAAAAGTTACTTATTGATAGCATCAAAATGAATTACCATTATTTTTAGTGCCATTGTCGTACAATCATATTACAACTATGTTAACTAGCTGGAATACCCGTACTTAGTACCATTTTTTGTAAGATACATTCTTGCTGTAACGTAAATAATAAGCAGCGGTGGCGCTAGTGGGGGGTACGGGGGGACAGAAATGTTTGGAGAAAATTGTGTGTTCAACAAAGGCTTTTTAAGGAAGTTATCACTTATATTATTTTAGACGTGAGGACTTTTTTTTAGGTCATGACTTGTTTTTAGAAGTGAGGACCTTTTTTTTAGGTCATTAACTTATTTTAGAAGGGACGATTAAGGGGCGCTGAGTCGAAGAAAAAATTTATAACCTATTACAATATCAAAATTAAAATAATATTCATTTTTGTAATAAGTATTTTGACCTTTAATTACATCTAGCAAAAACTACTTTTATTTACTGGGCGGCACTTCAGGCTTCTAGTAAAAGGGGGGCGCTAAAAAGGAAATTTGGAAAAAACTACTTTTTTTACTTGGCGGCACTTCAGGCTTCTAGTAAAAGGGGGCGTCATGCAAGGAAATTTAGAAAAAACTTCCTTTTTTTACTGGGCGGCACTTCAGGCTTCTAGTAAAAGGGGGGCGCTAAAAAGGAAATTTGGAAAAAACTACTTTTTTTACTGGGCGGCACTTCAGGCTTCTAGTAAAAGGGGGCGTCATGAAAGGAAATTTAGAAAAAACTTCCTTTTTTTACTGGGTGGCACTTCAGGCTTCTAGTAAAAGGGGGCGTCATGCAAGGAAATTTAGAAAAAACTTCCTTTTTTTACTGGGCGGCACTTCAGGCTTCTAGTAAAAGGGGGGCGCTAAAAAGGAAATTTGGAAAAAACTACTTTTTTTACTGGGCGGCACTTCAGGCTTCTAGTAAAAGGGGGCGTCATGAAAGGAAATTTAGAAAAAACTTCCTTTTTTTACTGGGTGGCACTTCAGGCTTCTAGTAAAAGGGGGGGCGCCAGGAAAGAAGATTTAGAAAAAATACTTTTTTTACTGGGCGGCACTTCAGGCTTCTAGTAAAGGTGGGGGGGCGCCAAAAAGGAAATTTAGAAAAAATTACTTTTTTTTACTGGGCGGCACTTCAGGCTTCTAGTAAAAGGGGGGCGCTAAAAAGGAAATTTGGAAAAAACTACTTTTTTTACTGGGCGGCACTTCAGGCTTCTAGTAAAAGGGGGCGTCATGCAAGGAAATTTAGAAAAAACTTCCTTTTTTTACTGGGCGGCACTTCAGGCTTCTAGTAAAAGGGGGGCGCTAAAAAGGAAATTTGGAAAAAACTTCCTTTTTTTACTGGACGGCACTTCAAGCTTCTAGTAAAAGGGGGGCGCTAAAAAGGAGATTTAGAAAAAATACTTTTTTTACTGGGCGGCACTTCAGGCTTCTAGTAAAAGGGGGCGTCATGCAAGGAAATTTAGAAAAAACTTCCTTTTTTTACTGGGTGGCACTTCAGGCTTCTAGTAAAAGGGGGGGCGCCAGGAAAGAAGATTTAGAAAAAATACTTTTTTTACTGGGCGGCACTTCAGGCTTCTAGTAAAGGTGGGGGGCGCCAAAAAGGAAATTTAGAAAAAATTACTTGTTTTTACTGGTCGGCACTTCAGGCTTCTAGTAAAAGGGGGGCGCTAAAAAGGAAATTTGGAAAAAACTACTTTTTTTACTGGGCGGCACTTCAGGCTTCTAGTAAAAGGGGGCGTCATGCAAGGAAATGTAGAAAAAACTTCCTCTTTTTACTGGGCGGCACTTCAGGCTTCTAGTAAAAGGGGGGCACTAAAAAGGAAATTTGGAAAAAACTACTTTTTTTACTGGGCGGCACTTCAAGCTTCTAGTAAAAGGGGGGCGTTGAAAAGGAAATTTGGAAAAAACTACTTTTTTACTGGGCGGTACTTCAGGTTTCTAGTAAAAGGGGGGCGCTAAAAAGGAAATTTGGAGAAAAATTACTTCTTTTACTGGGCGGCACTTCAGGTTTCTAGTAAAGGTGGGGGGGCGCCAAAAAAGAAATTTAGAAAAAAATTACTTCTTTTACTGGGCGGCACTTCAAGCTTCTAGTAAAAGGGGGGCGCATGCAAGGAAATTTAGCGAAAAAATAAAAATCTAAAATGCTTTTTTCGATATGTTATTTTTTTATAACAATGTTTTTTGTTACTATACCAATGATGTAAATTCTGTTTTTTACAAGACTCAGAAAATATTTAGTATTATATTAAAAATGGAATTATATTAATGGATTATATTAAAATTAAATATGATTATTTTATTTTATAATGGTCATCAAAAAAAATATTTAAAAAAATATATGTGGGGGGGGGCCTAACCCAATTTTGCATTGGGGTGCCAGGTACCCTTGAGGTGGGCCTGGCCGCCAGTGATGTTAATTGAGATATTTCAGTTTCAAGTAGAACAAAATAATCGTGTCTTTATTCTAAACCACTCTTTTGTATATATTTTTGATGTTAAATAAATAATAAGTGAAATATCTTTTTAAAAACTGCATTGAATAGAGAAGAATAGTTACTTTTCTCATTTTCAGTTTTGCTGTTAAGTAAATGACAAATGAGATATTTCAACCTTATAAGTAACACTCCCCTTGCTCTCTTAAAAAAAAAATAATCTTCTTATTAGTTTTAGGGTGTCCCCCGTAACTCCCCAAATATTTATTTATATCTAAATGAAAAACTGCATTGAAATAAAAGATTTGTTTTCTTATTATAAACTATTTTTGTCATATATGATTTTGCTGTTTAATCTATAATAAGGGAGACATATGTAGATTTTAGTTTTAGGGCATCCCCCCGTAATTCCCCAAATATTCATCAAATTGAAAAAATATATTGAACAAAAAAATGTGTTTTCTTACTAGATTATTTGAGGCAGATATTTTAAGTTTTTTAATAATCAGTAAAACCCGCTAGAATAAAAATTTTGAGATGCCTTATAGCCTATGTTCGAATCCTAGTTTTACTATATCCTCATTCATATCAAATTACGTGAAAATATATCCAGCCATTTTTGGATGAATCTTGGACAAACAGACTGACAGACAAATAGACAGACAGACAGACAGATAGACAGACAGATAGACAGACAGACAGATAGACAGACAGATAGACAGACAGATAGATAGACAGATAGATAGACAGACAGACAGATAGACAGATAGATAGACAGACAGACAGATAGACAGACTGACAAACAAGAAATGATTTTTTTTGCGGATATTGTTTTATAATCATCTGAAACATGTAGAGACCAAATATGAGTCGAAAATATAAAAAACAGATATAACCTCAAATTTTATTAATATAGATTATTCTGAAAGTTTGTAAAGATTTTTAATATAAATTGGAACGCGATTTTTAGGGTTTTGTAGGTATGACCACCAAAAAACCCTTATAACGTCACTCATGTGTCTGTCTGTACGGTAACAATTGTAGCCAAACGGCTGAACATAGAAAGTTGAAATTTGGCATGCTTGCACAACTCTTTGACCTACATATAAGAAAACTATTGAGAGTTAAAAAAAACATATCACGAGATAAATATAAACAAATATGTATTTAATGAAAAAATACATATATTTTTTTAAATTTTGAATACCCCACACGAATGAAATCTTTTAATACGTCAATTTATTTTTGAAAAATCAGTAATTATTTATTGGATTATTTCGCCAAAAATTGTGTCAAAAAACTTTTGTCCCCCATCCTATTTCCTAAAGGAGTTGATCTAAAAATCTGGAAAAAATTTCAATAATGTGTATTGATAGGAACCAAAATAGTTCTACAGGAATTTATGATCAGATTAGTTTTTCGAATAATATAGTTTTAAATTTATTGTGTGGTATCAAAAGAAGGCGCGTAAGACGGATATTAAAGAACGATAAGTAGTTTTTTTTAAATTTCGTTATTTAAATACGATTTTTGCCAAAAATGTACTAAAAAACTTTTGTCCCACATCCTATAACCCAGGAGGGGTTATCTAAAAATCTGAAAAAAATCTGCGTAATGCACATTAATGTTAACCAGAATAGTACAACAGGAATTTTTAATCTGATAATTATTTCAAAAGTTATCGAATTTTTTTGCCACGTCTGGCTTACAATATTTAACCGTGCTTATATTATTTGTTTGATTGACGGGCAGGCCTCCGCCGTACATAAGTGCAAGGTTGTGCGGTGCACAACGGCGCTGAGGCACCAGACGCGCCAAAACTTCAAGACAAATAGATAATATGCTTTCTCAAATATAAACAAACAAAAACGTTCCTTACAATAAAAAAAGAGTGTACTTTTATTACTCTCCCAATGATACGGTATATATAAGGTTACGTGGAATCCCCAATGTGTATATGTTTATAATAGGTTCGGAATAACGTGACGGCCACACCTCTATCCAAGCCAAGTCGGGGAAGTCCCGATTTATATACTGTTTCTTTGGTCGGTCTGTTATGTTTTACAGTTTTTATTTTCGTACTTTTGTCGGTTCAGTAACCGCGTAGTAGTAAGTAGTAGAGATGGGTCGTTCATGAACGAACCGGCTCGCTGAGCCGGCTTAGTACACTGACCGAAGTGACATGGTTCACCAAATTGAAATGAGCCGGCTCACGGCTCACTGTATAGTTTCAAGTTTCAAGGATACGATTGGTCGGGCGATTGTGAGCAGTGACCGGAGTGATTCGGATCTGGATCGATGTCATGTTGAACTTCGCGAGAACTCGGCTTGTAATGTATTATCATAAAGTGTATTTTGTCATCAATTTGTAGGGCAGTTTATTTGAAACTAATAGGCTTAGCCTGTATTTTCTTACAACCATACTATATAAAAATATTGCCCAAATCCCAGATGTCCGATTTATAAGGGCAATAAACATCGCCATAAACTTAACACATCTGGTTTAAATTACAGTAGCTACATAAAGTGAATTGTTTGTTTCAAAAATGTTAGATAAAAGCCGGGGCTAAGCGACGTTCTACCTACGAGCGAACGACCGACAACTGACCGGGTCTAAGCAAGAGCCGGCTCTAAGCGACGTTCTGCCTACGAGCGAACGACCGACAACTGACCGGGTCTAAGCAAGAGCCGACTCTAAGCGACGTTCTACCTACGACCGAACAACCGACCGATCTGTGTCTCGGGATCATGTTTACAGTTCATATATTGCAAGAACCGGCTCTAAGCGACGTTCTACCTACGACCGAACGACTGACCGATCTGTGTCTCGGGATCATGTTTACAGTTCATATATTGCAAGAACCGGCTCTAAGCGACGTTCTACCTACGAACTAACGACCGACCTGTGTCTCGGAAACATGTTTACTTAACCGGATCACTGAGCCGGATCAATGAACCGGCTCCACTGATCCGGTTCCGCAAACTGAGCCGAAATTCCCATCTCTAGTACCTAGTATGGAATATCGGCGTTCTGTGTACAAGAAAAAAGATTTATAGGTAAATGCAAAAGAAATAGCATCCAACTTAGACATAGAACCTAAATTCACAAAACAAAGAGGCCTAAGATCTCGTAAAATAAAAAATATAAACAGTTTGATTATGAATGTGACGATGAACCTATGTACGACGAAACATTAAAATCCAAAGTTGATTGTTTTTTTCATTGTCTAGATGTAATTATCACATAAGTAGATGAACGAATCCAAACTATTACTTCTTATTCCATCAGTTTCGAGTGTTTGTGGAATATGGATTAAAAATTATTCTGAAAAAGAACAATTAGAATTATGCCAAAATGTCGAAAATATATTAAACGATGAAAATCTCAACGAGCGAGATATTATTGCTGTAGAGCTCGTTCAAGAATTACAATTTTTATTAAATTTAGATGAAGAAATAACTAAGTCCCCAGAAAATTTTTAAATTATGTAACCATTAACAACCTAATGAATTCGTTTTCTAGCACAAGCATAATAAGTACTTCGAATTTTATTAAGAATGCCTGTTTCTGTCGCGACTGCAGAACGTTAATTTTCAAAACTCAAAATAGTAAAAAATTATTTCAGATCAACTATAGGGCAAAATCGATTAAATAACATTGCTATTATCTCAATGGAAGCGGATATATTAAAATAATTAGATACCGAAGATTTAATTAAGCAATTTGCCAAAATTAAAGCGCGAAAAACTCAATTTACTTAGAAAATCTTTCATTGTTTTATATTAGCTATAGGTTGTATTGTTCTATGTTATATGATGATAATATACAAACAATAATAATATATGTTTAAATGTATTTTTTTCTGTTTCTATATACCTATATGTTTTTTTAATAGTGGATAATAGTTTACTTCGCCCATACTTCCGTATACTATGTCAGCCATACAAATTGTTCTAGAAAATTGGAGACGCCATTTAAAATATAGCACAAGGGCGCCAAAACTGCTAGGCGTGGGCCTGCTGAGGGTAGAAGCCTCCAGATGGAAGACGTGGATTATTCTTTCAAATTTATGATTTTTATATGTACTCAGGGCCGTCTTAGGCCGTGCAGGGGCCCTTGGGCACACAGAGTTTAGGGTCAGAGTATTTTAGAAAGTAAAAAAAAAAAATTGAATGAAAACATCAGTATGTACTTTTATTTAGAAACTTTATTTGTTATTATGGTTAGCTTTATACAAATCAAATATAAGTGAAGTGATTACTATTTTAAGAATTGGACTTACGTTAATGATGATGGTTTCTTCCTGGATTTCTGTTGTGCAAAATCTTCTATTATGTCCTCAAAGTCTAATTTCTGAAGGATATCACTTTCTATGCACATGATTGACAAATTAGTAAGTCGTTCTTGTAACATAGTTGTTCGTAATTCATTTTATATTCTTTTTAGCCGTGAAAATGTACGTCCACTACAACTGGTGACCATAAATCTCATCTGGTTTTCGATTTACATTTAAATTTAGAAATTTTAGCAATTCTTAGTAAAATTGCACTAAACATTGAGCTTTTTTTCTTTCCATGTAAACGACGACCTCGGCATTTTGAGACCCCCATCAAGCCGGGGGCCCTAGGCTCGTGCCCCATGTGCCCTTATGGAAAAGACGGAACTGTATGTACTCACAATTTGTTATCACTTATCGCTGGATCTAAGTGGGGCTCTTCTTAATGCAGTGTCTTACCATGGATAACTAACAGTGGGGCCCCTGAAATTGCGAGGGCCCCAGTTTGCAACTATTAGGCACGACTCTGCTTAATATGTTTAATTGTTATATGAAATTTTTGATAACTAGATATAAAAAATAAGAAAATATTAATTTTTATTAAAAAAATAGTCTTTTCATTTTCCTTACAGATTTTCTTTTTCCAAGAAAACCAACAGGAACACTGCTTGGAAAGAGCAGGAAGGTAGCTGGATAGATTTAAATTAAACTTGTACTGACATCTATAGAACATTGTTTGAAGCTTTTCTGACCAGCTGGTTTCACTTTCGTGCACTAGAGACCAGCAGATTGGCTTATGACAAGACTACGCATGTTCCTGGACGGCCAGCGTCGTTCTGAAATAAGGGACAAGAATAACATCATTTGCGTCAGGCGCGTACCCGGAACTTTTTGTTGGGGGTCTCACGTATATATTATGTATGTTAGTGTACGTTCAAGTTGCAAGATATACATTTATATATATAATATATAAAAATGTATATATATATAATGATAAATATCCAAAACTTATGCCTTACATATTACACATAAATACAAGGTGTCTCAAAAGAAATTTTATATTTAGTGGATCGATTAAAAAAAAAGTAAGCCGTATATAGAAAAAATGTTTATTAATTATTAAAATACACTTTTTGGGGATTTATTTCTTAAAAATAATATCGTCTAAATGTAGACCCTCGCGTTCTCGGCACTCATTTAATCGAACAGTAAAATTACTTATAACGTCTCGGCAGGTGGACTCAGGGATGGCTGCCATTTCGTGACGGATATTTTCTTTCAAATGCGCCAGTGAAGTCGGTTTATTGGCGTAAACTTTAGATTTAAGATAACCCCATAGGAAAAAGTCCATAGGGGTTAAATCTGGAGGCCAATTTATGTCACCTCTCCGGGAGATCAATTTGCCTGAGAAAATTTCACGAACACGTGGCAGAGACATATTGGACGTGTGTGAAGTTGCTCCGTCCTGTTGGAACCATGTTCTTTGGTTATAGCCAGGAAAGTTTTGCAGTTCAGGTACCAAGAAGTTGTCTAACATCTCCACATAACGCTCTGAATTCACTGTAACTGCACGCCCCCTTTCGTCTTCAAAAAAGTAAGGGCCGATAATTCCTCGCGCCGACATCGCAGCCCATACGGTCACTTTAGGCGAATGTAGGGGTTTCTGATGTTTGCGTTTCGGATTCGTTGCACTCCAGTAGCGGCAGTTCTGCTTATTTACGTGGCCATTAAGATGAAAATGAGCTTCATCCGAAAACAAAATGTTGGTAAACGTTGAAAATCGCTCAATCACCTGATTTACGAAATTAAGCCTCTGACTGGCATCTTGGGGCTTTAATTCTTGCACCAATTGAATTTTGTAGGGGTGCAGCTTTAGGTCTTTGTGCATAATGCGATGTAATGATGATCTATGCACATTTAAAGCACTTGCGCGCTTCCGAATTGAAAGGTTCGGGTCGTCACGAACAGACTGATTAACATTCTCCATGTTTTCTACCGTTCTTGATGACCTAGGTCGCCCGGATTTTGATTTATCCAGCGTTGTACCAGTCTCTTCAAACTTTTTAACCCAATGTCGAATGAGAGGAATGCTTGGCGCATCATTTAAGTGGCGAAAACCTCGAATACTGCAGAATTTTCTACGCGCTACAGTCGCCGAATCACCATTTTTGTAAAACTCTCGCACGCATAACGCGCGGTCTGCTCCCGAGAAACGCTCCATAGCGACTGAATTCCCAAGAGCCAGGCTACCGATTGACATAACCCCCGCGCCCCTCGGATACGTTGCGTTCACGCAGTAAGCTAAATAAATATAAAATTTCTTTTGAGACACCTTGTACATAAGAGATACATTAAATATCCCTTAAGAAACATGTGAAAAGGGCTTTAATAAATTTTGGATATCCTTTACCAACAGACTTCTTCAAAAATCTTTTGCAAGAGTTACAAATTTTATTTTTCTTGTTTCTAAATTATTACCACAACAAAAACTCTGAAATATATCATATATTTTCGGAATGCAATATAAGAAACATCTTTGAGTAGAACATTTTGATATTTTCATGTGAGTAGCTTTATTTTTGTATACTATATTGTATGTGTATTATACTATATTGATGACTTGCAATTATTATTTCGTATGAATTTTTATTTATATATTTTAATATGTTCAGTATGTATAGTTGCGACACATTCATGACTTGTGCCTCCTCGAAAAGTTGATGCGATGAGTAAAGCGGTGGTTTTTTGAAAATTATTTTTAATATTATTTTTTGAATGGTTTTAACTTTATTTAAGTACACGTCTGCTGCACCACCCCAAGCAATTATTCCATAAGAAATTATGGATTGTGCCATATGCATAATAAAATTTTAAAATGGTGTTTCCGGACATAATATATCTCAGATTTTTAAAAATATAAAAAGTTTTTCTAAGATTTGAGCACATTTTATCAATATGTTCATCCCATCTAACATGTTTATCAATTACAATTCCTAAATATTTTGTACAAGCAATTTTCTCAATACTTACTCGACACGTACAATTGTTATAGTCTGTACAGTTGTCTGCATGTAGCACAATTTTGTTAAATGATGGTTGTGTATTTTTATATATTGAAAATGGCATATATTTAGTTTTTTCGTAATTTAGAGAAAGGGTGTTAGAGTCGAGCCATTTTTTAATAAGTTTCATATCGTGCTCCGCCATACCTTTAGCCTCTTCCCAGGAGCGAGCCTCAGTAAACAGCACTGTGTCATCAGCATATCGCTGGTGACCTGGCAATACCTCCTATCTACAATTTTTAACGAAAATAAGTTCTTGGTTTACATTGTAACCCACGTATTAGTGCACAAGTTGTGACAATACTTCTTAAACAAGAAAAATATTTAAGGTCTAAATTGCGTTCAAAGCATTACCTTTTATCTTAAACTACGCAAAAACGGCTGACACAAACCAGTTTTTTACCTCTGCTTTAAATTTCTATTTATGCAGATAGGAGGTATTTCCAGGTCACCCGCGATATTCAATAATTTTACCATTCATTCCAGGCAAGATTAGCAAATCATTCACATATACCAAGAACAAAATAGGTCCCAGCACCGTTCCCTGGGGCACCCCACAATTTACAATTTAACTCTCACTAGATATCAAGTCTATTTTTACTTTTTGTGTTCTATTTAGTAAATAATTTTTAAATAGTTCTAGTGGTACTCCTCTTACTCGATATATTTCAAGTTTTTTTAATAAAATTGAATGGTCTACCGTGTCAAACGTTTTAGCCAAATCTAAAAATATAGCGGAGCAAGACATTGACTTGTCAAGACTGGAATAAACATATTTGACTAACTGAGATATAGCATCACTCGTTCCCTTATTTTCTAAAAAACCATATTGATGGTCTGACAATTTATTGTTGAATACAATATACGAGTATATCGTCGCCGAAGAATTATTAACAGAATCAATAAGATTAACTTTTTAATGAGAAGAGTACGGACATTTTAAGGCAAATCTGTAAAAATTGTAAAAATGTAAAAATTCACATCATAATATCAATAAATGGGTACCTACTCGTCATCTAAAAAAATTCCTGTCTTATTAATACAAATGCTACTACATATGTTTTTACATAATGTGCATTGTTGAATGCAATATCATTGTGAGAGGTTATCATTGTTAAGAAATGTTTTTAAAGAAAAACATTTCTTTTAATGCAAACGTCAAATACATTATACATTCAAACCTGTAATATTTTGAACCGTTATTTAATCTGTATAAACTTTACAAGTCCTGTCAATTATTTATTTTTCTTCTGAGCTGCGAACAGAGCTGAACAATAATTCTTGTACGTATTTAGATTTAGAGCATATACTTTCAAACACTTCTTGAATCTATCTACTAATATTCACTTTTTTACAATAATAATAATTATAGCATTATTTAAATATATTTCTTTCTGAAATAAAAATTTGTAGACATTTTTCTTATTATTGATATTTATATTTTTATTATTTTGGAGATATTGAAAAGACTGAATTAAATTTTTTACAACTGACTTTAACAGAATATGGATTTACTGATCATTTTCACGTTATTAACGAACAACAACTGTTATGTATACATTGTAAAAAATATATAATATGCACAAAAATAAATCATTTAACTCAACACGTCAGTGGAAAGATACATAGAACTAATACCGATCGGCGTAGCGTAGTGGTAACACATGCGCTCTGCGTTTCTAAGGTATCGGGTTCGAATCCCGTTCAGGCATGGAATGTTTCAAAGAATAAGAATTGTCCTGGTTAATTTCCAAAGCAGCAAAGGCCATAAAAAAAATTAAAACAAGTATCTCGTGACTTCGGCCTTTATTTAAATAATAAAATTGACGCAGTTCTTCAGAGAAATCCAGACTTTCGTATATTAACACAAATTTATTCCGATGACTGCCCCGAATTTTTAAAACCATATTTAAATCAATATCGAAATTATTTTTGGAGAGCCCCCCGTCGTTACTTGTGAAGTCGAAAGAACTTTTTCAAGATTTAAAAATATTCTTACGCCAAGCAGAAATAGTTTTTCTAACGAAAATTTAGAAAAAGTCTGCATTATAACTTGCAATTCTGACAAATTCATATAAGTTCGTACAATTACCTTTTTTTATTAGGTGTTTTTTTTTTTCATATTTATCCTCTTTTGGATCATCTATTTTTATTAATATTTTCAAGTTGAAAACTATAAATGAAAAACCTCAATACGGTGACTATGGTCGGTGTCTAACACAGTAATTAGGGTCTTCACAGTTCAAATTTTTTTCAAATCAAATGTTTGGACTTAGCTACTAATCAATTTAATTGGAATGCAAGGGATTAGACTCATTATGAGCGTATTAAAAATGGATAAAGTACGAGTCTTGGTTTTGACAAGTTCGGTACATGAATAAAATGATCAGTTTTTATTGAAAAAAAACAAAACTTGCCGCTCGCAAGCGGCAGTGACGGCTTAAGCCTAACTATGTCCTAACTCTATTAATAAGACATGAATAAACCCGTTAGCGCCCAGAGATATATTTTTTTGAATTATGCACTCAAAAACAAATTTTGAGGTAATATTAATACTATAAACACGAGAAAATTATTGAAAAAAATTTACTGTGCCCAGGTTAATTAGAAATGCCTCTCCTATGTATATGACACTGGACACATACGATATATTTGTGACGTATGATGATGTATTTATGAATAATTTTACTTGAACGTATATAATGCATATTTACTCTTAGTTTAAAAGTAAAACCATTGGCATTTCTAAAGATTGGGGTGGATATGTACACTCCACCCCCCTTTATTATAACATTTATTCAGAATATTACAAAAAAAGTAATACAAAATTCATAATAAACAGAAAATAATAGAAAGAAAAAATCAAAATTTAATTTTAACCTTTTAAAAATATGGAAATTATTACATGTGATATGGCAAGAAACAAGCTGAACACAAAGTTACGTCACATTTCACACAAAAACTAGTAGGTTTGCTGTTACACCCTTGTCGTTGGCATCTTCTTTGCTTGTCGCGATGCTGAATGAGATGATTTCTGCCATCGTACCGAACAGTCTCTTGTGGTGTTTGTGCTGAAGATTTGCGTTTCGTACCTGAACCTAATAGTTTGAGATACGGTACTGTAACAGCTCTTCTAAATTCTAAACAATTCAAAGCCTCACGACCATGTATGTTTCGATACAAAATCCATGCATTTGTCAACATGGCGTCTAGAATGCGAGTAAACATCGGCCAGTACCACTTTTTCCGTCGTATTTTAACTCCGTATTTACTTATTAGCCAGTCATGGTGATCAACACCCCCCATATTTTTATTATAAGATTGTATTAGTTTGGATTGTATTGATTGAGAAAATCTCTTCCTTTTTGCACTTTGTGGTTGTGAAGTGCTGGGTTGAGCAATGTCAAATTCAACTTCCACTGTCCCTGGAATATCTACAACTTCTACAAAACCAAGTTCATCATCATCGCCTTCATCTTCGTCGGTCAGATAATCTGGTTCTGGTGGTACCACAATCACATCTACAGTCTTACGATTATCGTCAAGATCAAGCCAAAAATCATCATCATTTATAATTTCTTCCATTTCTTGAAGAGTGAGCGCTTCTTTTGACACCATTTTCTAAAATAAATTAAACTAAAAATATACAGAAATAACTGCAAAAGTTAAAAATTTTACATACCTTGTATTATTTTCCTTGAATAAAAAACCAACACACTCACTAAAAATATAATATTTATCTTCCAAAATACTGCACTAGTTAACTCTTTGCAAGACAAATCTGAAATTATCTAAGTTTTTAATAGATTCGCATAGACTTGCATATAAACAAGCATGCAGGTATGTTCCTGTTAGCGAACAAAGAGATAACACATCTGTCCAGTGTCCTATACATATGACAGCATTTTTGTTGGTTTATATTTTGACGAAAGGAAAAAAAAAAAAATTTAGATACGGATACTGAGGACTACATACTTTGGTAACAAGAATTGAGCTACATAATATTTTTTAAACATTTGTTTATTTTGAATTATAAATATTTGTCAAACAATAACAGGGACAGTAAATATTCGCTTTTTATATATATATATTTTTTTTTATCTGATATTTTAATTACTTTGACTAAAACCATGTTAGTATGTTAATAAGTGCTTGAACATTCATACTGATAGGAAAACTTAACCATAAATAATATTGTTTTCTTGTAGGGATTTTTTTATCATGTTGTCCTATGTATAGGACACTGGGCGCTAATGGGTTAAGAATATACTACTACTAATTGAAATGTTGGTTATTAAGACTCAGCTAATCAGTTGTAACTCTAGCTGTCTTTCAGTCAAGTACTGTGCAAAGATGAAGCACACTGAATAGCAAATATGGTTTAAATAAAGAATTTGATAGTGTATTTGTTTTTGTTGTTAATTAACCGATTACGTAAAAGTGATTGTTGTTTTGTTGTTCCATTCTTCACCTACATTCAGTGGCGGATCTACATACGGGCTAATAGGGCTTAAACCCTGGGCCCCGGATCCGCAAGGGGCCCCCAACCTCTCGGACGTATACCTACCTATTATATTCTATACCAAGCACGGGTTATAAGAGAAAAGATCAAAACAAAAATATTACTTTAAAAAACAACACAAAAAAATTAAAAACACAAATTTACTAATATATATTAAAAATCAACATATGTGAAGCGCCAGCTAATAAAAAAAAAATATCCAACATTAATAAAAATGTAATAAATAATAATTAACCTTTAATACTGACTTTTATTTTTTTTATTTTTTGATTGAAACATGTGTATGGCCCCTTGGTATTTTCAAACCCTGGGCCCCCAAAAAGCTAGATCCGCCACTGCCTACATTATCCCATTGAAGAGATAATGCTGAATTAACGAAGGGGTGGAATCCCAGTATGGTATCCGCTCCCAAGATTATTAAAGTAAAGGTTGTCTCGTAACTTCTGACCAATCAGAGCGTGAGAGGGAATACGTCACACGTATGCGTAGTTCAAACTAGCATACAGAATTAATATAGATGTTGCACGTTTTTAAATATATTTATTGACTATTTTCATAATAGATATTTATTTCAAAACAAATAACTGAATAAATTATAAATAAAAACCTAAGGAAATTTTATACCGATTTATATAACATTTAAGGTGATGGGTATTTGTATTATAGTTAATAATAACAATAAAATCGAATACATATATAATTTTAGGTATATTAAAATAAAAATAGAAAAACAAATTGCTATAATAATATAGTAATTAATAAAATTGGAGGTTATATCTGTTTTTAAAAACGGCTCGACGTATTTTACGAAATTTGGTACAAAGACTAGAACCAGGATTCAAATATAAGCATGGTATCTCAAATTTTTCTTTCCTAGAAGGTGTTTCTGGGTTAAAACTGGTACTAAAAAATTACAGCTATACTCTTAACAGAAAAAAACTATACAATAAAATGTGTTTATAAGAAAACAAATCTTATTTGTTCTAAGCATTTTTTCAGTTTGATGAATATTAGGGTAATTACGGAAGACACCCTAAAACTAAAATAGTGAAATATTTCACTTATTATTCTCTTCACATCAAAAATGAATGTAAGACTGTCTGAATTTTTGTCTATCTGCCCGAGATTCACACAAAAACGGCTGGACATATTTTCACGTAATTTGGTATGATGGTAGAGTAAGACTAGGATTCGAAGGCAATATAACATCTCAACATTTTTTATTCTAAGGGGGTATCTCGGGGTTAAAACTATTTACTAAAAAATTTACACATTAATGTGCATTACTCAGATTTTTAAATCAACCCCCCTGTTTTAAAAGGTGCGGTACAAATATATTTTTGGCAAAAATCTTGTTGAAATAAAGAATATTGAAAAAATTACTGTTCGTTCCTTATCACTTCTTTTCTACGTCAATTCTTTTGATACCACACAATAATTTTTTTTTTGAATTATTAATTTTTCAACGACACAAAAATTTTACATCTTTCACAAAATTAATATGATTAAAAATTCTTGTTGAACTACTCCTATTTGACACATTTTTTGCCAAAATCCCATAAAAATATTGATTTAAAAAAAAAAGTGTTCTTTTATCCACGCATTAAGAGGTTTCATTTAATGCCCACAATTAAATTTTAGAAAAAACATTTTTTTTTTTCATTAAATATATATTTGTTTATATTTATCTTGCGATAAGCAGCGGCACAGGGCCCCAGGGCCTGATCCAAGGGGACGCAAACAGAGCATCAAATATGAGAGGTGGCATAATTGGTAGACAGAGAAAAATGAATATCAATAAAAACCAATAAAAAAGTGAAGCTTTTTGAAAAATCGATAAAAAAGTAGCTAATACATATTTGAATTTAGTTTCAAATTTAATTGCAATTAACTAATTAATTAATGAATAGTAATAATTTTTACTCAGGACGCGGAAGAGTTAGATCGGGTTCTGCAGGGTTTACGAGGAAAGGCGCATTGAAATGGAACTGACAAGAAAAATTGTCAAATAAGATAATACAGTAATCCCTCGCTATCCGCGGGAGATATTATTGGACCAGAACGATTATCCAGTTTTTCCATAATTACGATTGAATATAATATCGCTAATACTATCGAATTTCTGAAATGAAAACCAGAAAACTGCAATTAAAATAATTATGTTCATTTATGACAAGATCATTGACATGTTCTTGTGTACACGAAAATTATTTATAAAAAATTATTATATCGTATTAGTTTTACTATTATTTTTAACAAATTAAAGGGCCCAAAAATAAAACGTCTACCAGGACACATGAAAATCTAAGTACGGCATTGAACAAATATATTATATAAACATTTGAAAAATACTTGGATTTATTGGTTATTTGAATTAGAATATCTTTCTAAGTAATACACAAATCAAAGTAGAAATACATGAACTGTACAACCTCAAAATATTGGGAAAAAAAGTTTAATGTACAATATTTTACGTATATTTATAAATGTATCTGTTATATGTATATATATTGTAGACATATGTATGTGTGCAATGTATTCGGCATTAAATAACTTCTGAATGATACATTTAACAAAGTTTAGATCAGATTGTAGTTTCATTGAAAATAGTAAACATTCATGAAACGATGTTGTATGGTACTCTCCCGGATGCTGTGTATATCAACTCTTTGAAACAATGGAATGACAGAAAATGAACAGACAAATCGATTTCAGAGAAGAGCCTTGCGCAAAAGTCATTTCCAATGTTCAAAAGCGAATCCAAAATAAAATATATTTTACTCTTCGCTCGCAATCTGAAATACACGTTGAAATTATTCCAAATTTTATATTGTTAGCTATTATAATATGACTTCAATGACCTTCCAAATTATTTAGCCAAATAAAATATCTAATGTATGTGTTAATATTTTTGTCCTTCGTCGTTCCGGTAATTAAATTACATAACAGAAAATTACACAAACAAAACAATCATGGTAAAAAAAGTAATAAAAACAAAAATATACATTTTTGATTTATTCTTATTACTTTTATTACAATAAAATTATATGTTTAGTTAAACACATATACATAATATTGCTCTGTTTTGAATAGTGAATTCGTAAATATTCATATATTGAAAAATCAGTTATTAAATACAAATTAGGTGTTAATTGACGATAATTAAAATAGGATTGTAAACGGAGATTATTTATTGTACGTGTTTCTTCCCGTGTAAGTTAATGTGATCCGTGTTCAATTTATATCAGCAGTGACGAAGAAAAAGCAGATAAAATACGAGTCAATTAGCTACAATAAGCATTAATTGTTAATTGCTGTCATTTAAATAAACAAAAATGTTTAAATTTATGTAGTGAAATACATAGCGCAAACTCGCACGCACACGCAAACTCACATGAGACACAACACATTCATACACAGAGCACACTCACACACGTATATTTCGAGATTCATTCACTTATACATGTGAAGGAATCGATTTTTATGTTACAATTTGACGCTGACCTAGAATTACAGATATAGTGTCAAAGGAACATCAGTAATTAACATAATATAATAGTGATGGTTTATTATATTATGTTAATATCTCTAACAATTCCTTCATGTAAGTATTGAAGAATAGTGAGGGTTAACCAAGTGTCAAATGTCAAAAGTTGAGTGTTGAAATCAAACAGTGAACAATAAATAATTATTGTTTCTAGTGATAAATGGCCATTGCATCGACATACATTCTCATGTCGTAAATCAAGGACTTCATTATGTACCTGGACCTAATTCATGTACTGTCTGTATATGTGATAAGGGGAATCCTAAATGGTGCAAGTCTGTGTTGTGTTCACCGCCCCAGGTGCGATACGTGCATCAGGTAGACGTAGAAAGACATTCTGACCTGTTTAAAATTTTAGAATTGCCAGTCCTTTCAAGTGGGGAACTCCTGCTGCGAGTTCAAATGCTTGGATGACATTCTGAACAAGTCGGAAAACTATAGTGATACTTATGATATGGCACTACGCCTCATAGCTAGTCTTGTAACTGCTGTCCTATCACTATCTTTACTGTTCTTCTTAATACATCGGTTAAGACAACGCAAAATTAGACTGAGTCAAAACAGTCAATTAAACGATGACCACCATAGTTTCAACGGCATAGGGTAAGACATCTACATCATAGAACTTATACTTGTAAAAAGTCATAATTCACTAATATACCGACTCTATTTAGTCTTTAGAACAGTGCATCTCCTCCTGCTACCTCACATATCAGAGCAATTTATAATTTATTTTCCTGTGTGTTTACTAGATACATTACTGGAAGTTTGGGCTACCTATCAGGCAGTATGGGGTACTTAAGTTCAACCAATAATGATATAGAATATCATTATACTGATGGCAACTATCCCTTTTGGAAACCATCAGGAAATTACTTTCCACGTGGTGAAGCCCCCCCACCTTATGAAGAGGCTGTGAGAGCGGCACGGACTGAAGCCAGTTTATTAAATATGAGCACAAACTTAACACCTTTCTCATTTACAACCAGTGGCAGTGAAAATGTGAGCCTAACTTTAGTTCATAATACCCATGTCAACATCACACCCAATGTACCATCACAGAGTTCGGAACATCAGCACCAGGGTGCAGACTCATCGCAGCAGTACAACATGATGTTACAGACTGAACAACATAGTGAACCAATTACAATTGAAGATCACCAAGTGAATAACTCTAGTACAAATGTGAGACTGGTGTGTAGACAAAGTGCTAGTAAAAACTGTACTGTTAATTCATCATCAACACTTGTTCAAAATGCAATGTTAGTAAATCAAGTTGATGTACATAGTGATAATGGAGTGTCTCTTCCAATTGTTATGTTGGCTTCCAACAAGACTTCCACTTCTGCCAAAATAGATAATGAACAACAACTCCATCAACAACAGCTGCAGCATCAGCAACAGCAACAACCACTACAACATCAACAACATAAGAAGGGACATTTTGTGATGTCTAAAAGTGATCATCAAGTTAATAACATTCCACAGCAGTCACATGTAGATAAACAATTCCAAAAAAGTATTCCAAATGTAAATAATATTTCAAGTTGCTCCAAGAGCAGTAATTGTGATAATAATACTAGAACTTTAAATAAGAAAATTAAACACTGTAATAATGTAGCAGCTAAGGATGTGGCCAGAAAACCCAAGCAAGGAAATGCCAAAGTATACTTAAAAGGCTGCGAACCAACGGTAAGCATTTTAATCTCAATTTTACATCCAGTCCCTCTCATACTTTTAGCACATATTTTTTTTTTTCAATTGTAGAAATCTTCTTCGTTAGAGACGTCTTCTAATTCAAATCAAAAACAATCTGTAGTTCTAAACCAAGCGTCATCTACGTCTAGTTATATGAGCGGAACAAAACATAGAACAATACCTCAAATATACTCCACAGCTCTCAACCTGCCCACGGAGCCAGAGATGTGGGCAGTTGAAGAGATAAATGACAAAAGAAACCAAGCCAAAGATTCTCAACCCAATTCTTACAAGACTTATAGTCATAGTAGCAGTTCACATGATAACTCATATTCGAGAAGAAGTGATATATCAATGCATTGTACATTGCCAAAGAGTCTTAGAGATTTAAACAATGCATTTAATTTAAATTTTAATTATCCGAGCAATGATGATCAAAGCAACGATTCCGAGGTTAGAGATTTGAGTCTCCCAACTACGGCCCTACTTGTGAAGGGCAATAAGGATGACAATAATTGTGAATTGTATTATACAAACATAGAAACGTTGAAAAGTAAACTTTACGCACAGCCTGAAAAGAGAAATCAGGGTAAATATAAATCAAATTCTTCTCAGAAATATAATCTTAACTCTAGAAATGAGAAAAGTAAATCTATGATAATACAAGAAGTGAAACAAGAAGAAACCCCGAGTGCGGCGCCTATTCCAAATCTTTTTACAATAGCATCTTCGAATATTGATGCTTCTAGTAGTATAGAAACTGATGGTACAGAAGCAGCGTGCCAAGAAAGTAGTATAAATCCTTATTACTGTACGTCGCCTATTCAAGATTTGGATGACTACAGGTAACCTGTTCATAATGGAAATTTCAAGGAAATGAAGTAGGTTTTTTAACTGAAACTGGTTGTTTTGTGTTGTCTACCTAACCAACTTACCTACCGACTAATCGTCTGTAAAGTTGTGCGCCAAAATGTTAACTGTACAGCTTCAGTTTGATTACCTACTAACTGTAATGTGTGTGCATCCATATACCTAAATGTTGTTTTTGTTCTTTATGTGAAATTAAAGGTTTTTTTTCTTGATATTTTTACAGGAGCGAGTGTGAAAATTGCAAATCACTAAGTTTTGAGAACTGTAGTGAAGAAATGGATGTACTTAATGAAACAATGACACTACAAAGGCATCCTGTGGAACAAGATGAAAATCAAATGTATTATAGAACAAGTCTGACTCTACCTAGTCATACTAAAAAAGTGAGGTAAGTTATAATTTCTGAATGTTTAGTTAAACACGTGGAACAGTCTTATCAGATATATGCAGTGGCGGCTCGTGGGGTTTGCAAGGGTTAAGGCGCTATACAATAATTACTTTTTATAGATTAATTTTTTCGCTAAGGGCCAAGAGTCCCATGTGCCATCACATTCACCTCTTATACTAAAAGTTGTACACACATATTGAATTTTAAACTTAAAATTAATATTTTTTGTTTTATAATTTAAATTAATAAAATTGATGTGAAGTGTGAATTATCACATAATTCAGGGTTTTGTAGGTATTTAGTAAGTGATACAAATTGTGGCTACATATTAACAATCATAAATTTCGATAACGTTTCAAAGAATAATCCACGTCTTCCATCTGGACACTTCTCCAGTCAGTCAGACAAATAATATAAGCACGGTTAAATATTACAAGCATGGTGTAGTAAAAAATTAGATAACTTTCCAAATAATTATCAGATCAGAAATTCCTGTTGTACTGTTCCAGGTCATATTGTGCAGTACTCAAATTTTTAGTTAAACCGCCCTGGGTTATAGGGTGTGGGACTAGAGTTTTTTTTACACATTTTTGGCGAAAATCCCATCAAATCTGTTCAGTAGTCCCAAAGATATAATGAAATGTGTGCTCGGTTAATACAAAATCCATCTTTTCGGTTTATATTTAACGCTTTTCTGCATTTCTGCTGATTTTCATGCGGTTTTTTCTGCCTATAGCTACATCATTTGGTCAGGTTTTAAGCTGTGTTTTATTAAAATCGGTTCAGTAGTTACAAAAAATAATAATATTTGTACGCACATGTAAAACAATCTCCATGTTTACCATTCATACTTAACGCATTTTCTTGACATTATCAGCCACAATATATTTTTCTTCAGATGCAAACTTGGTACACGTTATATACACTAATCTGAATTGAAAGAATTTTAAAAATCGGTTCACTAGTTCCAAAGTTGCGACAGTTTTTACTGGGAAAGTAATCTTTGGTTAATTTGAATCTTTCTTCTGTACTTTCATGTCTGTCGACATGGTTGTAGATGAGCAAAATGCCAGTAACTGTCCAGTCGAATTCCAGAATTTTCTTAATCCATCAGGCTTACCTCTGCACGCTCTTACTTTGAAAGTAGGTGCACCAATAATGTTGCTGAGGAACATAAACCCGCCAAAATTATGCAATAGATCACGCTTACAAGTGAATAGTTTAAGAGACTATGTAGTAGAGGCAGGTGGTAATCCCTAGAATACCAGTGATTCCTACAATTTTACCATTTCAGTTCAAGCGCCTCCAATTTCCTGCCAGGGTTTGTTTTGCGATGCCTATTAATAAGTCATGGGGTTAAACCCTGAAGATAGTTGGCGTTGGTTTGTGGATTCCATGCTTCTCGCATGGGCAATTATAATAGATGTAGCGTGTTCGCATGTCAATTCTAGCAACAACCTTTACCTGCTAACGCCTAATGGTAAAATTAAAAATATTGTTTAGGAAAAGGTTCTCAGTAAAGTAATCCCGTTCAGTTTAAGCCAGGTCTTTCACATGTTTATAGTGTTGTCTTCTGTCCGGTCACCTAATTACGAGTAGGTATATAAGTTCCAAAAATATGTTGATCAATAATAACAAACTGTCCCCGAAAGTAGCCAGGCTGGGCAGCCAGTATAGTATAAAATCCTCTTTCAAATGCAATTTTCTATTTAATTCTATATTTATTGGTATGAGAAATATTGGTTTAATAATATTATAAAATGTCAGTTTGCTGTCCTATAAATTTGGTATAAAGTTAATAGGGGAAACTTTTTAAGATCGCAGCGCCATATGCGGCCAAACAGGAACACTCGAAAGTGACATTAAACTGTTACTCGTGTATGTGTTTACATGGTGAAAATGAACGCGAGTTGTATTTTTCCTATTTTCCGAGCTTTTTTGTGCTTTTTTTAGAAAAGAAAGAAATTTCAAGGAAATTTTTAGTTTTTCATTGTATTTTAAATTTATTTTTGAGTTTCTGTCAATATAATAGCAACAAAAATATGGTAAATATATTAGTAAAAAATCAAAATCTCTGCCTGACAAAGTGGAAAGGCTTTTTAATACATCAACTGATGATTCAGGCAAATTTTGAGTGGGATAACTGCTTTTTTTGAGTATTTTCTTGGACGTAAAAAATCACTTTTAAAAGTTGCTCGTTGCATGAAATACAACGAGTAAACACGCATTCATAGGCTTGGATTTTTGCCCATTTTTACTTTTTGGGTCCATAGAGACATTTGTATATGATAGAGACTTACGATCCATTTTCTCTCTACCTGCAAATGTCATTTCAATTGATATTGTTCCCGATTTAGGGAAATTATGGAATGTTTAAGTGGGATTCTTCTTTATTCACGATTTACATTGCGGCGCACAACAAAATTAATTGTTTTTTTTTGCCATGATTCACTAAAATAAAACACAAACAACAAAAAAAAAAACGTATTTCTCCATTGAACAAAACAAAACAATGTCACTCTCGTATTTTCTGCAAATCGCCACCAGATGTCATGGCGCTTAGGAAGTTTCCCCTATACAGTTTTATTCTAACGTACATACATAGAATAGCAATTAAAACAGCACAACAAATTCACCCTGTATGTGCCCGAGTGTGACTGTTCGTATATCATCGTATACACTCGCTGGTACCCGAAGTGGCAACATAGGCACTGAATTGGGACCCTTAAAGCACACTTAAAGTTCGTCTGAGCATTGACTATCCAGTCCTCGGTTAATGCAGACACATGGGCCAAACTGTGGCGTTAGATTCAGAGCTTTATTATACAGGGTGTTTGTTTGAAACGAGGCACCCCGAAAATCTCCTTTATTTGTAAAGATACAAAAAATCTTCAGAACAAAAGTTAAACTAGATAAAAAGGCCCATCTAAAGGTTAGTATAAGAATTCTGAGGCACTTCCGGTTTCACCGGAAATTATGTCGACTTTTGATCTAGCATAAGGAATCGATAATTTTATATTTTTTTCCTAAAAGTACATTAAATTAGCTTTACAATGACACCAAAAAATCATATTTTTATGTTAACCATTTCAAAATGGCGACCATTTATTTACAAAATAATAATCAACATAAGTTTTACAAAGTTGAACGTAGCAAGCTTTGAAAACAATAAAAAAAGAAACAAAATATCTAAAATAAACTATAATAATAAATAATATAATAAAATAAATATTGTACATTTCCGCAAAATAGATTTATTATATTTGAACGTTGTTAATTTTCGATTCAACCATAACACTTGTTTACATTAAATCCACACTTACACAAGCAAAATTCGTTCCCTTGTAGATAATTTCACAACATACTTTCAATCATAAGGTTAAAAGGTTAGAACTTCACGCTTGGGTTATACCTGAGATACAGAATAAGAAACAAGATTATAATTTTAATGCCTAGTTAAAATGTTACTTTTTAACCATAATTTTTAACCAAATCTTTTTAACCGCAAAAGATACAGCATAGCACCGAATATGTATTAATAACGAATATTTACAATATTGTTAACTAATTTATATATATATTTTTTAAATTTATGCACGTTGCAAAAATATGAAGTGAGGCTTAACCTCACTTGCTGCACCTGACGAGCCGCCACTGGATATATGAACATGTCGCTGGAAAGATTTTAAAATTTTAAACAAGTATTTGTTTTTTTATTTTCAGATCTGTTATGCTTAACACGTCTCGTGAAAGCTGGTTCATGGCTATGCAAGAAATAACCAGCAGTTCTGATTCAGATTGAATTATTGTACTGATGTTATGTAAATGTAAACTTTTTATGAACAATTTGTTGATTTTTGTTATTGTTTTCTTGTTATGATTTTTCAGTAAGCTTGTGTATTGCTCTGTATACTGAAAAAGCAAAATGTATCATTACTTTTTATTTTACCATTTCGACATATAACCAAGTGATATATGTTACCACAAATATAAATGTATTTCTATTTTTATGGACTGATTACCAAAGTTCTTTAGTGGATGAAAGTGTAGCATTTAAAATTTACGGTGTAATATGTTGTTTAGCTAAGCTTTAGCGAGTGTGCATTTTGATTAAGATTTAAATTAAATCATGTAATGAACTTATCTAGTTTTTCAATGAACATCCTAATATATATCCAGACTTAATACAAATTAGCTTTCCAGACATTATCATTGTAGGTCTTTATTTACATCTCCTAGCAAACCGCTTCTCTTCTTTGCCTCTACACCCGCTTTGAACACTACCTACTCTACTCTGTCCTCAGCCATATGTTCTACCCATACTAGTCTGTGATATTTTGCTAGAATGTCCCAATATAAACTAGTTCATAATAATTATGTGCAATTTATTCTTTTTATTCATATAATAGTCCTTCCCAAATCTATTATTATTCATATAATAATAGATTTCCCACAATTGAGATAATGCTTACATTTTATGTCTAGACACCAGAGTGACATCACAAGACAACTCGATCAGCTTTTCTTTTTCACGAGGATCAAGTACACATAACTTGATATCTTTCAAGAATGGATTATTAATCCAAAGGTTACCTTTACGAAGATCCTCATTTTCAGGGAAATACTTATTAAAATTTTCAACTAATGCTCTTAAATGTTGACTTATTGTTGAATATGACTTTCTGGTTGACATCAGCAGCAATCAAAGATTCTTCCAAAATTGGAAACATTTCTATATCTCCTTCTTATGAGCGACTATTCCAAAACGCTAGCTTCTTCAAAAGTATGAACAATAGCCGCGAGTGGCGTTGTTTTGGGGCTAGTAAATATTAAATAAATCATGGTTCGAACAAAAGCTTCTGCGTCGACTAAAAAAAATTTGCATATACTCGTGAGTAGAAGTGTGCATCAACATGATTCGGTCGAAATATTTCGCGGACCGGCAGGAATTTTCTACGGTCCGCGAACCACGGGTTGAAGAACACTGATCTAAAGCAGAGTCCAGATTAGCGAGCCGAACCTGTAATGTACCACGCCGTGTAACATTGTTGTCTAGTTTGGACGGGATCGCGTGTACGAGTCGAGCGGTTTGCAAAGCGCTCGACCTAATTCACTCTATGTCGGTTTTTGTCGCGAGCACAAAAGGATTCGCCGAGTTCAGTTGGACGCGTTCGAGGTAGTATAGATGCTCGCAACCATACATACGATCACCCATATTATATTAACTTTAAACATATTGTAAACTTTTAGCATGCTCCGCTCTCGTACGGTTCACAGGAAGATTGCAATATGTTTGCGACACGTGGATTGCAAGCGAGCGTTACGTTACTGTGCGGTTACAGTGGAAGCGTGCTCGCCCGGTTTGTCCATTGCGAGTACTCGACCGTATTCGGTCGACTGATTCAAGCATGTAGAAGTACGCATGGGTGGTTATGGTAGAAACTTATCAATCGCGCAAATAGCTCGTTATCGCTAGAAGTTCAAACGGGTTTGTTTTTTTCGTGCGACGTACGCCTTCCCCGTACAGTCCTAATCTATGTATACAAACTGAATATTGAGAGATTCATATTTTTAGTTTTTGATCGAAGATCGTTATGGGATGGGCGTTTCTGTATCTTCTTAAAGTAATTTCTGTTACATATTAGCACAAGTACCTTTATTATTATTTTCTTTTTTAAAGGTCTAACCAGGTTTTAATAACAATTATACACATATCTGAATATCACTCATACTACTCTTCCACTGAACCCTTCTATTGTATTTACTTGTTCTATTATTTATTAATTAATTTATGATTTGTAATTTGTACCTTATTTACTTAATTGTTACTTACCTAAAAGCAATAGCGTAACTAACCCCCCGAAGACACCGCATCCGCAGAGCTAAATTAAAATATAAACATCAGAAGAGTTGAATAAGAAATACTTTTTATCTTTTGCTCAAATTCATGTCCTCTTGGATAACACCACTTCTAAGGCTTAGTATTTCCAACCGTAGTTAACTTGAACTAAACTGAGTATTGTTAACTATCAAAAATTATAATCCCAATGATAATAACATGCTAAATACTAAATTATTTATAACTGATCTAATCTAAACAAAATAAAACTATTGTTATTGTGTAATATATTTAATTCCACACTTCAATTTCTAATTCTAAAATTTTAATTAATTTAATACTAATTCTTATTACTAATACTTTTAATTGTTCGGTAAAACTAAAATCCGTTAATATTTTAATAATTATTTATTTCGATTAGCAAAAATTCATATATATCTGAGTACGGTCCTGGTGCGTAATATTCGTGCATACTTAAGGCAATAGTTAATTTAATTTTTTGTGTGTTTTTGAGTGTTTTATTTTTAAATGTGATATTGGTAATCCGTATCCTAATCCGTGGCTTTTACTGTTCGTTTTATATTAAATCCGCACGACAAGCCCCTTGCGGTGAAGTTTGTGACCTTGTGTTTTCCTATTTATTTGTGATCTCCTTTGTAACTTCTGCACTACATTTTTACATTATTTATATATTTTGTTCTAATACAATGAACTTTACATGCACTAAATGTAATAAATAAATTAATAGAAACCAAGGTTTACAATGTAGTAGTAAATCCTGTGGCAATTGGTTCCATCAGGATTGTAGTGGGACCACCAAGGAGCTGATTGCGAAGCTAGTGAAGGACAAACGAAAGTGGATTTGCCAGTACTGTGAGATTGACGTAGTGGACGATATTACAAGTCTTGTAAATGAAAAAAATGAAACCCTGGGAAGTGAGTTAGAGAAAAAAATAGAAAATTTATTTAATTTTCATTTCGGGAAATTTAAAATTGAGATTTTACGACTGGTTTGGTAGACGATATTAAAAAAACGATTGAGGATCTCAAAAAAGAAAATTTTCAGTTATTCACTGAAAATAAAAAACTTTTGGATAATCAAAAGAAGCTTGGAAAGGAGCTCAAGGATGTAAAACAATGGATTAATGAAAATCAGGCGAAATTGGAATTAACTATTGAAATTTGTGGAGTAAAGTCGGTGAGAACTTAAAGGAATTCTTGAGGAAGATTTTGAATGGAATCAAGTATCCTATTGTCGAAAACGAGGTAGTAAAAGTTACACGTAATAAGATACCTGGCAAGAATAATTCTAACATCCTGGTTAAACTTGATAATGTTGAAACTAAAGAAAAAATTATAGACTATAAAAAGTAATTTGGAAATCACGAAACATTAAACACTAACATTTTTAACTTTTCTGGACCTGAATCGCGTATCTACATTAATGAAAGTTTAACTCAGTATAATAAAATGATCCTTAGTGAAGCCAAAAAATTAAATGCTTTCAAATTTGTATGGTCAAAATGGAGAAATATTTGTAAGAAAAAATGAGGGAAGTAGAATAATTAGAGTTGTACTAATTGAAGACTTAGAGGCTTTAAAACTACAAGAATAATTTTAGTTTGTTATTATTATTTTTTGTTATTTTTGTATGATTTAAATTTATAGTATAATTATGGATTTTGACAGTGATTTAAATTCTGAAAATATTTTAACGAAAAACTGTTATTCTCTAGATGATTCTAAAAATAATTTAAGGAATTTTGTGTGTGGTGGCGATGGTTTAAACAACTTTTCTGTGTTTCAGACCAATATAAGAAGTATTCAACATAATTTTAATAGCCTTGAAGTGTTCATGGATTTTTTTGATTATTTATTCGATGTTATTATATTGACTGAAACATGGAACTGTACTGTAGACCATTTTTCTCTTCCGAATTATAATATATTTTATAATTACAGTTGTATTAACAAAGCTGATGGAGTGATTATTTATACAAAAAATAATTTAGTATACAATGTTGATATAATGATAAAATAATGGCGCAAAATATACCTACTAATGTTAACCATAAATTTTCAATTAATCTTAATCCTGAAACTTTCTTTATTAGTCCCATCGACGCTTCTGATATCCTAACAGTTATTAATTCTATGAAAGGTAATCATTCCATGGGTTTACTTCATTACTAATTAAACACATAAGAGAATTCATATGTTTGCCTCTTGCTGATATTTTTAGTAAATGTATTACATCTGGTAATTATCCCACCATATTTAAAATCTCTTTAGTTAAAGTGATACATTAAGCTGGTCCAAAAAATTTGATGGAAAACTATCGGCCAATTTCATTAGTGTCTAATTTTTCTAAATTTTTTGAAAAGATTATTAAATATAAAATGGAGTCATTTTTAGAACTACATAATATCTTATCTAATTATCAATTTGGCTTTCGTAGTAACTTATCTACTCAGGATGCTATTGCTTCACTGATCTCCAATGTCTACAGTGATCTTGATTCTTCTAAACCATGTGCTGCTGTATTCCTTAATTTGTGTAAAACTTTCGACACCGTTAATCATAACCGTCTTTTTGAAAAACTTGAGGCCTATGGTTTTAAAGGTAATATTCTTAAACTTCTAAAAAGCTACTTAAGAGACAGAATACAATATACGTCTATTGGTGGTGTCCTTAGCAGCCCTGGTATAGTTAGTTGCGGAGTACCACAAGGTACCGTCCTGGGTCCTTTGTTATTCTTAGTTTACATTAATAACATTTTGTCTCTCAACATTCATGGTAAAATTATTTCTTATGCAGATTACAGGGTTTATTATGTTAGTGGTGACAGTTGGGAGATTGTCTTTAGTCTTATATCAAGTAATATGGCGATAATTAATGACTCGCTAGATATAAATTTGCTAACCCTAAACTTTAAAAAATCTTCTGTCATCCCAGCCAACGGAGTGGCCGAGCGCATTAAGTCGTGCGGTTTTAGACTGTTAGAAACAGGCGTGACTAGGCGGCCGGTGGTTCGAGCCTGCTTCGTTGGTGATATTATTTGGGCGAGAATAATATGTTTACATTACTCTCATTTTCACAATCATTCACCCCTCATCCAGGTGTAGGAGCTGGCCCCCTGGCATCGGCGATTAGCCTCGTTGCAGAAATAAAGGCCGATGTAAAATAAATAATATAATAATAATAATAATCTTCTATCATCCCCTTTTCATGCCGTTCTTATTTACTTCCGAAAATATCAACTCTTTTATTGCATAACAGTTCTTGTAATAATTGTGCCAATACGTCGAAATGTAACTGCACTAATACACTTAATATACAGTTTTTTGTTAAATATCTGGGTGTTATAATAGATAGTCTTTTGAGTTGGAAAAATCATATTAACTTTATAAGTGATAAACTTGTATATGTATTTAAATGTCTTAGGTACTCCGTTAACATCTCTACTTTAAAAACAATTTATTATGGTTTAGCCCAGTCGACACTTCAGTACGGCATACTTATTTGGGGCGGGGCAGTGAAAACAGTGTTATCTTAAGTAAAAGTATCTCAAAACTTACTCTTAAGAATTATTTGGAATAAACTGTTTAGATAATCGACACAAAAGTTATATGAAGAGAGTGGGGTTTTTAACATATCTAAACTGTATCTTAAATCTATGGCTTCTTACTGTTTTAAGGTTAAATTCAAATTGTATGATTTTCTTGAGTTTCCTTCTCATACATACAACACTAGGGTTACCAAATGTCTCTCGTGACAGAGTAGGATATATCTACTAAAAATAGTAGTTTGGTAGGACACAGTAGGACAGTTTTTTTTTTAATTTTTATTATGTTACGAAATATTTGGATACCTGACAATTAAGGTCAAATCCCATAACAAGGCCTTTTTCCATAATAAGGCCTTTTTTTTCATAATGAGGCCTTTTTTAAAATTTGTTTAATAATATTATAAAAACATTTTATTATAGATTATATATTATTAAACAAATTTTCAAAAAGGCTTCATTATAAAAAAAAGGCCTTATTATGGGATCCAACCCTATTGATTATCGTTTAATTTTTAAAATAAAATTATAAAATAAATTATAGGTCATTTTTATAAATTTCTTAATAACATATAATTAACAAGAAACAATCAATAAATAATAAGTAATACTACTAATATGAAAATTTAATTATATATTTATTGGTTCACATCCTTCTTTATATTTAATAAAATCACATTTTAGAAATAAAAATATAAAATAAATCATGGGACATTTGTTTAAATTTTCTTTATATATAATTAATAATAAACAACCAATAAATAATTAACATTCAAATTTAAATATATATATGGTATTAATAATAAAAAATATAATTAAATATGTTTATTGGTTGACGTTCACATTTTTTTCACAGTTTTTTTTTAATAAAATCATATTTTTAGATGTATCTGCTTTTTTTAATAAAGCTTTATCCTTAATGACATCATAGAAAAATTCTAAACATGTTTTAATTTATAATTAAATTTCACGAACATTAAATTTTTAACTCGCTCGTCTGACCATTGTGCTTCCATTAAACTAAAAATTCTTTCTACAATAGCATTATGCGCTGAAATAGCAAACATAAACTGGAATATTATTAAAAATTCGGAAAATTGTTCCTTGTGTTTTACACTTTGAAAAAAATTTAACCACTTATCATTAACTGTTTTGGCATTTAAATTTACGGCGTCTTCAAAAGTAAAAATACTATAAAGTAGGACATTTCCGATATTTTTTAACAGTAGGTAGGACAAGGAGGTAAATTGTAGGACATGTCGTACTAAAGTAGGACGGTTGGTAACCCTATACAACACCAGAAATTTAGTACATTTAATTTTGCATTTATTATTCCTAAATTATATAATACATTTCCTGTAAATATTAAATCATTTTGAATTTATCTAAATTAACTTTATGAAACATCTTAATTTCTGGTTAAGTAATATTTCTCTTGCCACTATCGATTCTATTTTACACAGCTAATGAAGTCTGTTTTTTTTTTTGTATTATTTATTATCTATTCACTCTTTTATAATTTTTGTTTTTCACTCTTTTATAATTTTATTATTATATTTATTATACATTGTTATATATTTTTTCTCTTTCATTTGTTTCATTTTTCTTTGTATTACCAGTTTATATTATGATTTTTTTATATATATTATTATTTACTGTTTTCTTTATTTATTTTTATTATTACTATTTTTTTTTTTTTGTTAGTGGTTATAGTTTATATGATTAAATTGTTTTATATTATGCACTGTTAACGCTCTATTACGTTATATTGTTGGCTAAAGAAATATATAGGACTGTACAAGATTGTCACCACAAGGTACTTTGTACTTTTTGTGACATATTATGATTCTTAGCTCATATATTTTAATTTTAGTTACTTCTTTAATGTACATATTAGTGTATTGTATATTTGGCTAAATAAATAAATAAAATAAATAAATAAATTTAAATATTTAATTATTTATTTATTTAGTACTAATGGAGAGACACAACAGGACAAACCCACAATGTGCTCACAACTTAATAATTAATAAAAAATATAAATTAAATATAAATTATGTTGATACAACTGTAAAATATGCAATAGTACAATTCACTTAGATTGACGCAAGGTAAGGAAAGACGCACTAAATTCATGTTTTTATTAATTTTTTTAAAATAATTATAAATTCTCTCCTAACCCTGCGGCAATAGAGTTGAGAATTGTCTTCTTGAATTCTTTGAGTGACATATTAAAAATATCAATGTTTAAGTTTTTCATATTATTTATACGGTGAAGTGGAGAATTTTGACAGCATTGGGTACGAGCTATAGGGTTCCAGAAAAGATTATTGTTGCGGGTATTGTATGTCGATATGTGGATATTAATTTCAAATAGTAATTCAGGAGAATCAATTTTACTGTTTAATAATTTATATAGAATAACATAATCATTAATTTTGCGTCTATAGTGCGTTCGAAGGTGAGTTTGCAGTATAGCTCTTATGGCAAATGGGAGCGGTGTTGCCAAATGTTGTAAAAGTGTCAAATGTGTCAATTATAATAATATGAAAAACTCGTATTATTTACAAAAATTTACTCTTATAAAACTCAAAATAACACTCAACAAAAACAAAAGGCCATTTGTAGAATACTGCGTCTTCACAGATCAGCGCGATTTAGAGCTGGCAACGTCGACTAGCAAGAAAAGGATAGCGTCATTTTGTAAACCCTTTAGAGAGTATGAAAAAGAACTACTCCATATGTCCTGTACTGCAAACTCACCTTCGAACGCACTATAGTAGTAAGGGGTGTTAAATTAAAATGTACACAAGCATCATTATATTTTTAAATCGAAATTTGAATTTATAAGATAAATTATGACAGTCATCTCAATTTTTAAATGGCTGTAAACAAATTTCTACATATCAGCTGGTGCATCCTATCCTTATTTAATATATTAAATTTAGTATACATATATCTCACTCTGGATCTTTTTAATTAACTACATAAACAAACAGTGTTATAATAGATACAATTAAAAAAATATCTAGATACAGATACCTAAGAAAAATTGTATCTAGATGCAGATACAGAATTATAAAAAAATATCTAGATACAGATACATTCCAAAAATGTTTGTATCTAGATACAGCTAGATACTTTTGAAAAAACACTGAAAAATGAAAATACTATATTTTTTACCAAACAGTGCATGTTAATCAGTATTATACAGGCTGTTCAAAAATGACCGTGACGTCACAAAAAGCCCACTAAATTCAAGGTAAAACACTATTCTACGGAATAAATTTTTACTAAATAACGTATGTATTATGTAAGCCATATGTGCTAACGTATGAGCTGCGTATCTATAAAACTAATATTAGTCTTATAGATACGCAGCTATGTTCTTGTTAAGAGGATGTTCCTTTCAATCAAATGTTAGTCCTAATTGAAGTACTATTCGTGTAATGTCACGATCATTTTTGATCACTAATAAAAAATTACTGATAAGAAATATGTGATTATTATTTTTTTCTCATTCCATACAAATTTAGTTTATAAACAAAATTTCAGTTGACATTCTCACGCTTACAAAATAAATTTATATGAACGTTTAATAATATTCAATTTTACGTCCTTTAGGAAACACACCTTCTTATCTTACTTATTTTAATTAGGAAATGAACTTAATATCCACAATAGCATGGCCGGCCCTTGGGTGAGGCGGACTAGGTACAGACCTCAAGTGAAGAAATGCCTCAAAAATATTATCAAGTTGTATTTTCAATCACTGGATACATTTGAAGGGCTTTAATTTGTCTTGCCCAAGACTTCACAAAACCACGGTCCACTGCCAAACCACTTGTGTGGATATAATTTTTCATAAGTAAATAGTTTATAAAAAAAAAAATTGTAACAATAGTTATTCAAAAACTTAGTTTTCATTAATAATGACCCATTTTCCTTAAGTGTTGTACCCTACTATTGTGGTACCTAAAGACGTACTAATTTTACGGCCGTTCAAAACGAAAAAGGAGTGAGATTTTTTTTTGTTTTGACATTCCATATAAATTTAGTTTGTAAACGTCAGAATTTCAATTATTTTTTTAATTTTATTTATAATAAAATATTTAAAATGACAATTTATAAATAAACTATTATATCAGCTCGGTATCATGCTATAAAAATAAAGTAACGATCAAAGTATCTGAAATACAGATACAAGATACTTAAATTTAAATATCTAGATACAGATAGAGATACATGTTTCAAAAAGTATCTAATTTGTACCTAGATACTTGGAATAGTATCTAGTTACTGTATCTAGATACTTGTAACTAGATACATTACAACACTGTAAACAAAATACTTGTCCGTGCAGAGTCACAGTTTGCAAGCTAGCGGGTTAAGTGTATTGGAAACACAGAATGTTATTTTCCTTGGTATTTAACTGGAGAAGTTAACAAATTAGAGTTAGTAACTCTTATATTTAACTACAAGTTGGAAATACCAATCCTAAATTATCATTTTCTTGATCCGTGTAATCGTGTAACCTTTTTTATATCGTCTTCCTATCTTTTGTTGCCCTCTATACTGCGTCTGTAGAAATATACCCAGTGATTTTTTCGTCCAACGGTTGTCCGTCTTCGGACAGGTCGTGTTCAGCGCCACTACAGATTTTTAATCGTTTTCCACATCGTGTGAACCTCTGCTTAAACGATCCCAAATTCAAATATTTATCTATCTTCATCAGTGACGACGCTAGCTCTTAAAACCTAGGGGGAGTCAGGAAATATTCGAGGAGGGCATCATTTTTTATCGTTAATACACATGAAAATACAATTTCGGGGGGGGGGGGGGCAACTGATGTCCAGACTCACCTTAATACTCCAACTCGCACAAAAATAATAGTACCCAATTTCAATATTTTAGTTGGTTCGGTTATTTAAATTTTACGGAACATTATCTGTACACACAAAAAAATATAACACTTTTGAAAATTTATTATCTTCAAATTTTTACAAAATTGTTAATATATCACCGCAATATATAGAGAACATAACATATTTACAACTAAGAATATCCAGAATAAACAATATTTCCAGGATAAATGAATAACTTGATCTATAATTTATATGAAATACTTCATTATTAATGATTCTTGAAGAAAATATACACTCTAAATAGTTAAAAATTGTTGATGATTCTAATTAACAACATGTGTCACAACCCGTATTGTCGTAAAAATTTTATTTTCAATTTAAAAAAATTATTTGCTGTAAACGATATAGGACTAGTTTTTAAAATCAAATTTGTTGAACTTTAATTTAAAATACGACCATAATAATACATTAAAATATCTAATAAAAATTTGCAATGTGACATTTAATATAAAGTCTTCAATTTAGATTGATTATTTAAGAGCAGTTTTTATATCACTTAGTAACATAGAGCCAACAACAATTTTCTCACAATTAACAGTAACAGTCAGATTATCTTCATTCTTAATTACGTGTATTAAAACTAGTGATGATGATGTATAGGTCTGCCCGCCAAATCTGTAATTATCTTCAGTTAGATTTCCTATAAGGGCAACATTGGCAACTTGGTATATTGCTTTTGGAATATTAACATCTTTATTGTATGGTATTATGGCGGTATGCTCGTTCATACCACGAAGTTTAGTATGCTCAGAAAGAAAAACTTCTTCGGACATTGTGACAGGTTTCAGAAGTTCTCCAATACTTGGTTTGATACTTATTACAGTTGAATCTAAAAAAGAAATAAAATAAATAATAACACAGGGCTGTGAAGGTTGGCCGCTTTTAATAATATATAGTAATTTTAATAAATAAGTAGTGATAATGCTAGAAATTAATATATTTTTTTTTATCACGTATCAATTTTTTTTACCACACAATCGGGTCTATTCTGTATCTTAAAAAGTTAAAAATTAACCTCAAGGTTAAAGTTAAAAAAATTTCACCACGCTTTTCAATATTTTGTTATTTTGTAACGCTATGGCGTTAAAAATTTAACCTCGATGTGGTTAATTCAGTAGGTTATGTTTGAAATTTTAATTCCAGCCAAAAACATGGTGTTAACTTTTAACCAGCTGTAATTCTAACCTCTAAACCAGTGTTTCTCAACAGGTGGTCCCCAGAAAAATTTTAGTGGTCCGCGAAAGTTCTGTATGTGTTTTTTGCATTTTTTTTTTTTTTTTGTTACTTTTTATGCACATTTTTATGTAAATAATTTATATTTTGTTTATTTTCTGTAAACTTTCTGTGATTTTCTGCCAAAAAAATAAATGTATTTAGTAGCACATTAAATATATTTGTTTTCTTGCAAAAAATTAACCAACAATTATTATTAGTAGTCCGCGTTAGAAAATTATATTTTTACTGGTTCGCGGTGCGTTTTTGATTGAGAAACACTGCTCTAAACGCCAAATAGCCAGAAAAAATCAATTTGTAGAATTAATCATGGCAAGTCTGTTTATTTTAAACCAATTATTACTAGAACAATTGAACATAAAGAAGTTAATAAGTGAAAAATTAATATAGGTGAATAAAAAATATATACAAATGCTTTTCAGGAGATCAGTTCGAATTAAACAAAAGCAACTGCGTGATCGTTTTAAATTACCTGTTGTTTATTTTGAAAATCCGATAAAAACCAAAAGATTTCCCGATATATTGCAAGTAAATATTTAAAACTTTAAAATCATGTTACACTTACAAATTTTGATTTTTCTGTTTGTTTAAAAATAAAAATAAGGTAAATATAACCTGAATATAAAAGTATCTTAATATAGAAGAAAGAAAAGACAGAAAAAATATTAATACATTTGCATGTTACATGAGAAAGTAAATAATATTATATTATTTACTTTCTGCACCCATAATTATTTATATATAAATATTGTACATTTCCGCAATATAGATTTATTATATTTTTAACGTTGTTCATTCACGATTCAACCATACTACTTGTTTACATTAAATCCACACTTACACTAGCAAAATACGTCCCTTGTAGATAATTTCACAACATACTTTTAACCATAAAGTTAAAAAGTTAGAACTTAACGCTTGGGTTAGAACCTGAGATACAGAATGAGAAACAAGGTTAAAATTTTAACGCCTAGTTAAAATGTTACTCTTTAACCATCATTTTTAACCAAATCATTTTAACCACAAAAGATACAGAATAGACCCGTTTAAAAGTTTTTATCGTCTTATTATCTATTACTCATATTTACTTAGGGTCGAATGTAAATATTGCAGTTGTCTTAAGCTTCATCTAAATAAACAATGATTATAATATGTAAACACTTACACATCAAATGTGTTGAATGATAAATATCACATTCATGCGGTTACGTCAAAACAATCATATATTCATGATAGTTCCGCAGGACACAAGAGAAAGGCTACAAGGCGAGCTTTTATCCCTGAGTAATGTTAACATTAAGTAAATAATTAAGAATTGCCTTTATCATAAAAAAAAAATCCATATTTTAACTTGTTTTATATTGAAGTAATAAAAAAGTTTATTGTTAATAAAATTAAGAGATACACTTTACTGAAGTTATTTATCTAAAAAAAATATCTGTGATATTTTCTTTTGAGAATTACAAAAAGACTAGACATGATGGGATGGGGAAAAAATAAAACTTCACGATTCGCATTCTACCTAAATCACACCTTAAAATCAAAAGCGGCGGACATTTTATTTTATTTTTTTCGCAGCCCTGTCTAATTTAATCAGATTTTAAAGAAATGTTTCCTATCTAAGTGACTTTTAACCGGGTGGCCGAGATGGCATTATAGAACATTTTATATTTTGAAGTTTTAAAGGAATCCGCGACTAAATTTACCGAAACGGCGCTACTAAGTACGTTTTATTGCTTTCAACCGGGTTGTGAAAGTTTAGCCAGAAGAAGGTGTGCAAAAAAACGATCAAGAATCATTTATCGTTTGAAGCGTTCAAGATAGGAACTGTCACTTTTATAATTCAGCATAACCATAAAATAATTATACAAAATGGATCAAAGAGCTGTCATATTATTTGCTATTAATAACTTCTATCGACATAGAAAAGCCTAAAATGTAGAAAAATTGGATGGTATTTTATATTATGTAATTCAGAAGTAAGTATTGGTTATTTTAAGTCTGTTTAACGTTTAATAATTAATTAATAAAAGAATTGAAGAAAATATACAGCCTTATTATTTATAATTAAAATTGGCTTTTAGCATGTGTAATGATCATATTCCAAAAATTAAAAATTATGTAGAGCTGACTACTCCTCAGTTCTCAAATGCAACATTCAATTCACATTTTAGAATGAATGTCTTCACATTTGAAGGAATTTTGCAAATTCGTTGTTGTCAAAATCTTTCAAACAAACTCTTTAGATCAATCAAAAAAACAATAAAAAAAACAATATTTTAGCGCGAAAATTATCTTCCCACCAACGCTACGACCTCACGAGCTCGTAGCAAAAGTGGGAAGGAGATGGAAAAATATTTGCAATAAAACGTACTTACTATCGCCTTCTGAAATTTTGACACGAAAAAGGATACTTATATGTCAACGTATGTAAACAGTATTGGCAATTTTTGGTCAAATGTATATCTTTCTGTATACTGTATATTTGAATTACAATCGAATACGAAAAAGGTGAAACAATATATGTGAATCCGTTTTACAATAAAATTTTCTGTTTGTAAATGAATATTTTCAGAGATTATAATGGTAGTGCTAGGTTATACTCGCAGAGAAATTAAATTATTATACTTAAACCATTTATTTGAATACTTAAAACCTATATATTTCTCTAGAAATTTTATAGAAAGAGAACTGGTAATTTATTCCACACAAAAAAATTGTTAAATATTTAATAATATTGATAGATGTAGCTGTTAACACTTGATGGAACATGATGAATAAATAGTAAATAAGACAGTTGGTTATATTCCACAAAATATTTTATTAAAACTTGATATCTATTTCGGCTTGTTAGGCCATCTTCAGAAGAATGAATGAATGAACAAACACATTTTCGGAAATAACAAAGAACATCTAAACAGCATAAATTCCGTTCCATCAATAAAAGCAATAACACTAATAAACTTTTTTCTTCACTTGTAGCAAAACATAATATAAATGGTACAATTATTAATTTTCGAACGGATTTTTTTCGGTGGTATTAAAATTAAATTGCAGAAGTAAAAACTGATAAGGAATCTTTGTCATAAACTATATCTTTTCTAGTAAAATTAATCCAATATTGGAAGATTTTTTCCCTTTTAATGACATCCATACACACAACAATAAGTATTTAATCTTCTTTTCTTAAATTTATCACTACACTCATTGTGAAAACGGAGTGAGAATCGACAGAAACAAAAAAACACATGCTGAACCATACGTAAACTAAGATAGTATCCTTTTATCTAATTTTCGCCTGACTGCCTCTGGAGGAATATGCGTTAATTTAAGAAACTTTGTTTTTTGTTCTTTATTTTATTTTGTTTCAAACTTTTATTGTCTTGAACCTTCGCCATTCTGATTTGCTAGGTTTTGTTTGTACATAATTTTGGGAAAAGGGATTTTTCGTAATGGTAAATATTAAAATGAAGCAACCAAATAAACTCCTGCACTATATAATGATTCTTTCGGTAACTGAGATTTGCTAATTCCTAACTTACCTGTGGAATAAATAACTTCTAAAGCAACGGATTGTGTTGAGTCATTAAAATCAATTCCTAATGATCCTGGTAAACTACACATTGGGCTCAGAACCGAAATGCATGCGAAATCATGTACTTGAGTACCAGGTGGCAATGTCTAGAAGATTGAAAAAAAAAAACATTAAGATTTGCACCAATTCATAAAACATAGATTCAAATTACCTTCTTTCCCACTTTGACATCTGAAATTTCCGTGTTTCCATTATTCGCAAAAGTTAAGGCAATATTTACCATATGAGGTGAAAACAAATGAGGCGATCTTGTAAATCTATATGAAATACTAAGACCTCTTCCACTGATTCTATCCAGTAATGGAACTTCTTTATATGAAACATAGAATGGTCCCACTGGCTGAATTGATTTCGAGTCGTATTTTGCAACATTAGTTTGATCGCCACTACCTGGAGCAAGAGGTGTTAAGAAACCGCCAAGAGACGGTGTTAACACAGGCGTTATTGTGTTTGATATTTCAGTATCAAGGTCAAGTAGTAGGTCTAAATTAGATTTATTAGCCGATGGTGTAACTGTTTCTTTTTTGCTAGATTCAGTACTTTGTTTCATTGCATTATTTCTAGACTCTGTCGCATTACTTCTTGGTGGTAGTGAAGGACGTTTATGACGTGGTTTAGTTTCAGGTTCACTGTCGTCTGAATCACTATCTGTTTCAGTGCTAGAAGATGCTTCATCAGATTCATCAGTATCCGTTGCTGCTGATGATGAACTGTCATTTGAGTTTTTACTACAAAGAAAAATGGCATTAAGAAGAGGTTTAAATACCCGTAATGTGTTTATAGCTCGTTAGATGTAGCTAATATCGAAGCTGTGGGGAGTGGCTTATTTAATAACACATTAACATACAAAAAAATTAAAAACAAAAAATCTATTTAGTGTAAATTTTGCTCAAAGGTACAGCTTTTTAAGACTGCAACGCCACATCAAAACTAATCTAATAGACTACACCTTCTTGGTGTAATGTAATTTGATATCTAGAAGGTATTTAATTAAATTTGTATGTCTTGATTGTGATATCTTATATTTTATTTTCACTAATAATAAGGAATGTCTTTTCACTGTCTTGAAAGATGTCGATTCAATGCTTATTAGATTAGTTCAACACAATACCGCTAGATTGAATCTCTCTTATGTACAATTGCCTATCTGCACTTAATTCGGTTACAAAAATCAAGATCTCCAGCAATGTTATGGCTGCGTTGGGTACTAATGGGTTGATAGGACAACAAATAAGAAATTATTAGCTCACCAAACATTTTCTTAAATATCTTTTGTGATAAGTATCTGTTTACTTTGAAAAGATGGACGATATATTATAGATCGCGTGGGCCGGGTGATTATTAAGCACTGACAGTAAAAAAAAAAAATCCAGATACATCTGGACTTTTTTTAAATTCGATACTTCGTATTTAACAGTTTGTTTGAAGCTATTTTTCTTTATGGTTTATTTAATTTTATGCGGATGAGGTGATAAAGACGAATACAAATATGCACACGATGCAGAGTTGCTACCGAGGCCGGTGAGCAAAAAAATAAAAATGTATTTAACTCTTACGGAGCGTTGCTATTTAAAATGTTCCCCACAAAATTATAATAAAATAATCGTTCTTGAGTTTTATAAATACCATAAATACTTTATTTACCTACTTATGAAACAATGTAGGTAAATATTTTTTTAATTTTTTATTTTAAACACCTAATATTAATTAATTTATTTTTCATGAATTTTATTGGTTATTTTTAAGTAAACGGTAGGTAAATATTTTTTTCATTTTTTATTTTAAACACCTAATATTAATTAATTTATTTTTCATGAATTTTATTGGTTATTTTTAAGTAAAGGGCGGAGTCAACTCGGGTGAATTTCCTAATATTTGCAAAGCGCAGCTACGCCTAAATACCCGATTCAGTATGAATCAGTACGTAGCACAGAACAGACGTAGCAGGTTGTGCGTATACTATGCTTTGCTAGAAATTTAGTTGGTTAGTATGAAACAGGATTTTATGAATGTTGGACGTGTGAAAAAATTGCAATTGAAAATATTGTAATTTCAGCTAAAAAACATTTTTAATATATTCCATAGTAAACCTGAATACAAATTATTAATAAATTATTTATTTATAAAATAAAAATGGGGTACATTCGTACCCCACACCGCAACCAAAGGACACCGTAACGAAAGGGTTAAAATATTACTACCTTGATAACGAGTAATGGCAATGGTCACTAAAAATCTAAAGTATTATATTTTAAATCAAATGGGTCATTTACTCGATAAGATGGATTAAAATAATTTTTAATGCCTTTGTGTTAGTAAATTGATTGTGCAAAGGAGATTGTTTTACATTGGCCTTAAATTTGTAATTCAAATATCCTAATACTTACTCTTTATCATCCGTTTCATTTTCATAATCACTTGTTTCTTTCCCTGAAAAGTTTTGCTCTTTCTCCTCATGATCTGAACTTTCACTATCAGAAGGTGCAGGAGAACTAGAGTTAGAAGAATCCCAGAAGAAGCCCTGTTGCTCGGAAGTTTTCTGTAGAAATAGAAATACAAATATATTAAAAATAATTACAAACTGTGCACATAATTTTATCAGTTTTCATATGATCAATATCTTCTGGTAGGAATAAATAAATATACTGATACACTTACTGGTGGATTTGAATTCTCAGCACCAGAAGCCGTTGGAGTTGATCCTTCGACATTTCTAACATTACCAGGTGGCGGACTGTCTGGAAACGGTGGTAAAGGTTCATACCCATTTGCTCTAACATTTATATAGTGTGACAGAGAACCCAGCTGAAGATTCACACGATCTAAAAAAGAAATCAACCATATTATGTTATTCAGACTTATCCGAAAATAAATTAGTAACCTTTGAACCTAGACTGAAGCATTGGGGCAGGTTTTGGAGCCAAGAATATACTTTCCGTGTGATTAGCAAGTGATGGTTTACTTGCGATGTCACGTGGTTGGCAAAAGTTTTTCAACAATCTAGCTCGATCTCTAATGTCATAATTTTGATCATATCTGGCTAAATTAAATAAGTATTGACAGAGCAATAGGGTTTGATCAGAATTTGATGAATACAACTTAACCGCCAAATTCAGTGCCTGCAATTTGACGATGTCATGCTGAAAATAAAATATTTTTAATAAATATCTTATAGAATATGGTAGACCGGGGAGAGTAGTAACATTTTTGTTTTTAGGTCTTGTGGGAGCTGTATTGTAATGTTGATATTAAATAATTTCACGTCATTAGATAGATATTATCTTCCGTTACAATATGGTAAAAAGAATAATTTTTTTTTAAAACTTAATTTAAAAAAGTTATTGGGCTTTTAAGTCGGGCAGGAAAAGTGTTACAATTGTACCGACCCCCGGGACAGTTGTACCATAGATAAAAATAAAGATAGAAAAGATATTTTTTTTTAGATATTCGTTGAAAAATCACTGGTAAGAACAGTCTTGTCAGTAATTAATCATAATACAAGTATTGAAGTATAACAGTGTAGTTAATATATGTTGATAAAAAAAATTCAAATTACTTAAAAAACGAAAAGTAAATTATTAGTAATTGTAATGTTTACAATTAAATTAAAATTAATTTGAAATGAGAAAATTTATACATAAAAGGACTAGAGTTAAGTAGGTACAACATTTTAAATATCTTTGGCTTCAAAATTATCTCTATTGAAAATTGTTGGGGATGTAACGCGTTAAAATTCACCCCAGCCACGATTGTTACAACTGTACCCAAGTGGTTTTTGAACATTTAAACACTTTATCTAAATCATTTTACACATTAAAAAAATAAATGTATAACAAAAAATTATAGTTTAACAGCCACTAAATACAATTGAAAATAATATCTAAGAATTAATATACATAAGAAATATTTAAGATTTTCTGCTTTCGGAAAAACGTACTTGAAGAGGTTAAAAACTAATTTCACCACCAAACACCGTTTAGTCACTATGTATGCGGACAAGATAAACACAACAAGTGACAAGTTATTAGACATATACGCTGTCACTTACGAAAATTTGCGCGCTAATGTTTCAAAAATATTCCCAGTGTTACTATTGTACTCTGTTACTTTTGTTCCCGGTCTACCCTAGTTATAATTCAATAGGTCAATTGGAACCATAATTATAAATATGTTACCTCTTGACAAAATGTTTTCGCTAGTTTTCTCAGTACATCAGGAGCGATATATCTAACGCCATGGGAATATTCACCCAACAACCACAAAATAGCTGCTCTTGCTTGAGCAACTGTTATGTTGTCCAACAGTTTTGCCATTTGTGCCACTATTTCATTAGGTTCAGTCGCTCTTGTCTGTAAGAGTCTTTTAATAACAATGACACTCTCTGCAACAATAGCCTCTGAAACGAAAAACAACACATTCAATTTTAATAGTCTATGAAAGTACGCCAGCATGTGCATGAAAATATACATATGTTTTATTTTTATGTTCTTGTTTGCTTCACATTTTTCTTGGTACAAAACTTGTTTTTCTGCTATCTGTATCTACTAAATATACGCTGTGTATTAAGGTACCTACATAACGCATTTCTGGGCTGCGCAATACCTGTGAAATTCCACAGTAACTCGAATGCTTACCGCAAAAATTGAATTTGGTATTGATGTCTAAATCACAATAAATCGAAAATCACAATAACCGGGATATTCCTGTACTTAACATTTAGATTCGATTGGCGTCCAATAGACTTAGTTTCAACATTTTTAAGTACAGAGACGATATCTACTAATTGTCTTTTTCAAAGGCGGGTTATACCTACATGGGGGCAAAGCTGAATTTTGGGAGTCCCATTTAAAGTAGAAAAAAGAAACTACTGAAGACCATTTTTAAATAAATTTCTTTGTAACAAAATATACAAATTCGGTATATGATCTACGAAAAATACAGAAATAATACCTAATCTTACCATAAATACTGTTACAATATTTTCAGTGAAAATCTAAAAGAAAGATGCTTAAAAGACAATTTAATTTAATTTTAGTACATATTACATAGATGCATCTTAAACAAGAAATGCCAATCAGTTTTCAAAATGACCACTTCTGGCCGTTACAGAGCGCTTAAGTATTTTTTCAATAGAATTATGAAGAGTTTCTTAACAAAATTTTTAATATTGAGGAGACTTTTAACTGGCAGAACGGCAAGATCTAGAGCTTGTATGCTACAAGTTCACGAGAAGCTTGTGAGAAAACACCGATGTTCTAGAGGGGCCATTACCCTTCTTTAGTTATAGTTTGATGGGGCGAGAGCTATGACGGTACCACTAAGCTTCACATTTAGAAAGGGGTAAAAACGTTTGTCAAAGTCTACTAGAAAACTGTGTGGAAGTCGATAGTTGAAGAACTGAAAAACTCCGTTTTCGCTGGTCACCAGTGGAGCTTTGAACAAGATTCAGCGCTAACCCATAATGCGAAGGCTGCGCAATAGTAGCTTGAAAGCAATGTACCGGACTTTATTTCTCCTGCTGATTGGCCGCCTAGCAGCTCTAACCTCAACTCCCTGGACTACAAATTTTGGTCCGTGCTGTAGGACATGGCTGGCAAGAAGAGACACACCCTAAATCGCTAATCTGAAGCAAATGTCTTGTTTGTTTATAGGATACCGCGTCTCTGGTTCGTATAACAGGCGGTTTGACACCGCAGTTCTCTTCATTTGATAAAAATGTTATACTATTACAATTAAGCAAGTGAATTATATATTGAGACATATTTGATAATTATAAAACAGCAAAATATAAGAAGAAAAGGTGGTAAGAAATATATGGTTCAATTTTGCGAAAAAGATTATAAAACATGTATTTAGATATGCTGGTTGCTTGTCACGCCTTCTCTAATATAATTTATATCGCATTAAGTACTTAATGTTAAGTGTATGAATAAAAAAAATAGGGCCGCCTGAAGTCGGTGCCCTAGGCCTAGGCAGTTGCCTAATTAACTTACAGTATAACTCGCCACTGGTCTTTTTTTAAATTATAACACAATTTTAAAAAGGAGGCAAAATTAAATGCTTTAAAAGAGTAATATTTACAGGATACTTTGTAACTATTACAAATGATGAATGGAAAAAATTATAATACTAGAATAGTTACCATCTTTACTGGAGAGTAGAGATACTAATCCATTTAAGCAAGAATCAGTCACATCGCTGATGGAACAAGCGCATCTACCAATTGCTTGAATTGTAGCAGCTACAAACTGTTTATCATTACTAAATAAGTAAGTTCTCAGTTCTCGTAAGATCATTGAAATGTTACTTTCCGTCGCTAAATTAGTTAGAATATCCAACTTCAGTAATTTTATTCTAGTCAAATCAGACGTTCGTACAAAGAAACTTTTTAAATAAGGTTCAAACATCCTCTAAAAAATAAAATATGTAAGTATAGTTTCTGAAAAATTATTCATTTCATTAAGTTCTTACCTTTTTATGAACACTTATTGAAGCAATGCTGTCCAAAACAAGAATTTGAACCTCTGTATGTGATCTTAATAATCTAACCAGTGCTCTTGCAGCTAACTGACACTCAGCTGCAGGAGCTGTGTGATGATACAACTGCGCAACTGCCATAACGACAGCAGCATTTCGAGACTGAAGTAACGGACGAACAGTTCTCAAAAGTAATCTGTGATCCGAATCCAAAGTGGGTGGTGTTGATAATTTGTCTGATGATTCTGACTCCGATTCATCTGATTTATTTGATTCATCTGATGATTGCTAGAAAAACAGTAATAATAATAATAGGTTCTCAATGTCTAAGGTGGTGCATAAGTGCAGAGACGGTAAGACCTCCAGTCTCCAGCTTATATTTATAAAACTGTTTCAGCCGGTACTATTATTCCTGTATAAACAGGTACCAACTCATTTTAATTATTAAATACTTGAAATTGAGTCGATTGCACAGTATCGGAAGGTGAATATTCCGTAGTAGGGTCCGGGATTAGCGTTTATAATACATACTATTTATATATGTGAGCATGTGACCGAATAGTAAAGCTGGAAAGTATTCACATCCAAAGGTTCAAAATAAACCAAATGATTCGTGCACTTTAAGTTCTACCTGCAGACGGTCGTATGTATTTAAAATATATATGATAGTTAATGCTTATTTCTAGCAAAATTAAAATGCAATTTACTAACACAACAGGTGAAATATTCATAAGACAAATACTTATTTTTAACTTAACCGTTTGACGCTGGATTTAACTTCCAGGCAAATACAATGTCAAAATAAAACACAATAAAATTTCTTATTTATTTGTCGCATTTAGAACTACTAGAAAACACTTCACGAACATAAGCGCTATGAGGACGCATGAATTTTCGTGAATTTGTCGCTGTTTGAACGAATTGGCATGAAAGCACGCATTAGTCGTAAAGATGACACATTTGCGCATCTATATACATATGTGGCTACAACGTAGACTCACCAGACGTCTGAGTAAAAATTATTTGATGTGTGTCCTCACAGCGCGAATGCTAGGACACAAAGGGTTAGATAATTAAGGCAAACTATTTAATGGTTAATTTATAAATCATAATAATTTAATAATAAATTTAACTTAAAAAATAAATTTAACGTAGAAAATAAATAAAACGCAAGACTTTTTTAATTAACAACTGTCCCTTGAATTTAGGTTTGCCTAATAAAAAAAGGGTATTTTTCAAGAAAAAAAAAAAAAAATCTTTACGAACTCCTGCGACATATTAATGTATTAGTCAGACTGTAAACTGTGTACCATTAACTTAAGGCTGCGTTCAGAGCTCTTAAATTAGTAGACTGTTCACTGTGCATTGTGGATAAGTTAAGTAGATAGTTTTTACGTTTAAGGCAACGTTTACAGCTATGTAAATTAGTGCGTTACGAATAGTGAGACATCAATGTGTCTTTAAACCAACTACGACTCGTAAAATGTTATATATTATCGTTTTCCTAATTCTACTGTCCAAGATTTTTACTAACTAAACCTAACCTAATTACCTAAATTGATCATATTTATTGTTAGTCTTTGTAATTTTGGGCGAGATTTGTTGTAATCGGCACAATGACATTTTGTTGGGATGACATTTGTATGTAAAGGCATACAATGTAAACGTTCTCTCCGATGTAGACCGAGATAGGAGATAGCCAATATATTCATATGTCTGTTTCATTAAAACAACTCACTAACTATAAGTTTAGAAAACTATCCACAATCGACAACGCATAATCTATTAAATTTGAAGCTCCGAATGGTTGCTCGCCTTACCATATGACAAACTTGTTAGTGACAATCAACAGTGCATAATCTATAGTCTATAGTCGACTAATTTAAGAGCTGTGAAGACAGCTTTACAGTACATCATATACATGTTGTTATATAATATTTGACTGAACTAAATCATAAATTAAATCTTGGTGGTTACAAATTTTTTAATGCAGGAAATATTCGAAAAACAATAATAATAATAATTCTAACACTTAAATTATATTTTTAGGGTTTTGTATGTCCTAGATTTTTACTAACTAAACCTAACCTAGTTACCTAAATTGATCATATTGTTCGTCTTTGTAATTTTGGGCGAGATTTGTTGTAATCGACGCGATTACATTTTATTAGGTTGTGTAAAGGCATACAATGTAAACGTTCTCTACGATGTAGACTGAGACAGCCAATCTGTATTCATATATCTGTCTCATTAAAACAACTCACTAACTACAAAGTTTGGAAAACAATCGACAACAAATAACGTATTAAATTTAGAACTCTGAAAGGTTGCTCGCGTTACCATATGACAAACTTATTAGTGACAAGTCATAGCCTATAGTCGACTAATTTAAGAGCTCTGAACTCAGATTTAAACTGTTTAAAACTGATATTAAATATTAACAATTTTATTTTCGTACTTCAAAAAAAAATCCTATTTTCATAATCGTTCTTTAAAAAATGTCGGTCAATATCGTTATTTCGTTTTCGTTCCGTTCTGTCTCTGTTGCGGAGATAAACTATAGCAAAAATAGCAAACGGCAACTCACCACATTGAAAGATAATAAGAGACAATGCTCAGAATTAGCAATCCCGATACTAAACCATGTTTAGAAACGCCTTATAAGGCATAGGCTCCATTAGAGTATGGTATAGTCATATTAATTTAAGCAGAGAATCGTGGTACTTGCGCAGAGGCCGATTTTGGTCTGCACCAAGTTCATTATTTTGAAAAAAGGGGTGTTTTCGGTTAATGATTTTTTAAATTTCTACACTGATAATAGTGGGGGAAGGTAAGTGAGGAATTCTCTTCATTATTCTAACTACTGTGACTCTATTCCCGACTCAAACTAACATTGGCGGAGCTGCGTACGACAGTTTATGGCCGACGTTTAAAGTTTTTTCTTAATATTTATCTGTTCAAACAATATTTCGGCAAAAAAGCACTATATTTAAGTCACTATATTTAAAAATACGTTTTAATTCACATAAACTGCAGCACAACACACTGCAAATATTATACAAATATACGCTTCTGTTTAATTTACTAAGCCGCCACCAGATGTCTCACTGTTATTTGGAGTCGCGAATTGTTAAAGCAGTAGTCAAAATATACTTACGTGAAGATTAGGATCGGCAAATTGTGTTCTTCCATATCTTGTCAACATATTAATAATAACAATTTGACCCCATTCATCAACATCAACAAGAAGTGAACATAATTTTCTGTAGTTTTTATGAATCAGATCTGAGCGTTCAGGGCATACTTCAGTAAATGCCATAACAGCTGAACCAACAACTAAAGTGGTACGATCAGCCAGTAAGCGTTCAATGATAGATATTAACTCTGGTTTCTGTTCTGGATCTAAGCTATAAAGTTTTGGAATAGCATGGCAGGCTGTTTTACGAACATATGGTGACATATCAGATGCAGCTTCACGTATTGCTAACATAACAATAGGAACTATCATTGTTACTCTTATACTTGATAGTACTCGCAAGGCGCTTGCTCTTATCAATTGATTTGGTTCCTTAAACAATAATTTCCTTGTTAATAATTGTACAATTTAATCATTTAAGTAAATAAGTGACTCAAACCTTCAATGCCCTTTGGAATGTAGATATTGATAACAATACTAAATCTTGTTGTTCTTCGGCGTATCTTACTAAATATACATACACCAATTTTTTTACTTCTATGTTTTTGGAAACAACATTTTTAACAACAGCAGGGAATAACTCACTAGCATCTCTGCCTTTTGCCACCATCTAAAATAAAAAATCTGTTAAATATCATTGAACTGACAAATCATATATATTTTATATATATATATAATAATAATAATAAGTATGAATGACAACAACTTTTTGCGTACCTTTATTGACTGTAATTGCTAATATATAATTGAAATATAGTAACGCTAACGGGAGCATGTGGCCGAATAGTAAACTTCGAAAGTATTCACATTCAAAGTCACAAAAGAAACCAAATAATATGTGCACGTTAAGATGTACATGCAGAAGGTCATATATAAGATATACAGTGGCTGACCAAATTATTAGGGACAGTGCAGATTTTCTGTAATTTTCAAATGAATTTAATGAGGAAATAAGTGGCTTTGGGTCTCGTATTTATTTTTATCCATTAGAGTGCTTTATTTAGAATATAAAACGACATAATTGCTTATTCATAATCATTTATTTTTGTATAAAAAGTGTTTATTTAACAAATTAAGTAAAATCTTAATATTTTGTAATGCCATCCTTTGCTGCGATTGCGGCTTCCAGGCGTTTGGGCATGCTTTCTATGCAGACTTTTGCGTTGTGTCGGAGATTGAGATTGTGATGCCACTCTCTGATAAGGGTTTCTATAAATTGCCGCTTGGTGGTGATGATTTCTTTGGCGATCTCCCGCTTTTTAAATAATATTGATACCAGCAACAAGAATATAGAAGAAAAATGATTTAAAAACTATTTATTTTCTCACAAAATGCATTTAAACTTGAAAATTACAGGGGAGGGGTGCTGTCCCTAATAATTTGGCCACCCACTGTATGTATTTAATAGCTACTTTTTATTTTTAGTAAAATTAAAAAACAATTCATTACCGACAGGTGAAATATTTATTAGACAAATATTTAATTTTAACTTCATATCAGGGCAACTATTTAATGATTAATTTTTAAATCATAATAATAAATAACAAATTTGACTTAATAGAAAATAAATAAAGCGCAAGATTTTTTGAATTCACAATTGTTCTTTGAATTTAGTATTTAGTATTTTTATTGCCTGATAAAATGTGTAATTGTCAAGAAAAAAACCTTTATGAACTCCCTCATCATATTAATCTATTAATCAGACTGTAAACTGAAGAATATTAAGTTAAACTGGTTAAAAACGGTATTAAATATCATCAATTTCGTTTTCTTTCTTGAATAAAAAGAAAAAAGTTCCAGTTTTAAATCCGATCTTTAAAAAAGTAAGGGGGAGGGGTTATTGCGTCAAAATCAAAATTGAAAATCAATTTACGTCTGTTAATTTAAATATTTTCATTTTATGCGTCTAATCAAATTAAAAATATATACCTATATATTGTTTTCAAAAATGTATAAAGTTTTATATCTTTTGAAATAATTATCTGACAAAAAATCCTTAATCTACACTTTCATTTGATACCTTACAATATATATTTTTTAAATTATTAATATTTTCAAAGAATCTAATAATTCTATTTTTCGAAGAAATAATCTAATCAAAAATTCCTGTTTAACTATTTCAGTTCACACTAATGTGCATTGCTGAAATTATTTCAAATTTCTAGACCGACCCCTGTAGGTTTATGTATGCATACATGCATATGTAAAATTATGTAAGTGTTAAGTTGTGTGTAAAATAAGTTGAATTGATTTTTTTTTTTTATGTTTTGTAACACTTGAATATTGTTTTTGTTGCTTAAGCTTCTTGCACTTATGTAAATGTACTCTTTTTTAACATAAATAAAATGTACACATTTTTCAACATTGTATTTATAGTGTTTGGATATAGCAACCTACGGTTATAATGACCGAATTTCATTGGTCCCTTCAACGTCGTTATAAACGATATCCACTGTATTTTGTTATTAAATAATACATACAGGGAAATAAATTTAAGACCCCAATGCCACGGACACTATTTTTAAATACGATAGATTTTTTTTTTTTTTTGAATTTTATATGCTATTTAAACATTTGTGTACACCTATTGTTGATAAAACGGCAAAACAGATCCATAAAATATTGTAAAAAATATTTATTCCTATAATTATAGCTTGACATCTGTGTAAATACCACACAACACAATTTTGAATATCCTCTATCCAAGCTAAAAACTGACCACCGTAGCGCCGGGATCTTAAATTAATTCCCCTATAGTAGGTGCTCGGTTATATGAATACTCTGTTAACTGAACCATCTACTATATTTAGGCTTAACATACGTCCCAGTTTGCCCGGGACTGTCCCAGTTTGAAGGTATGATCCCGACCAGTTTGTCATTTTGCCCCGGTTATTTGGTAACAATTAAAATGTACCGAATATAATAATAATATTAATAAAATATTGTAGGCGCATATTCTGCCTAGGCTGGTCTGCCAACTTAACTTTTTTCAACAAAAGAAAAGAACAGTTCATTGCTCAATCTTGTCCAAATTATAGAATACATTTTCAGTCTACCAGGCACATCTGCACCTGTTGAAAGGATATGCTCAATAAAGAATAGACTCTGAAGAAAGAGGTAGAATGTCTTAATCAACAGCAAAAGCTTTTTTGCGCTGCAAACTTAATAGTGAACTAAATTGTTTTGAATTATTCGACGCGATTAAAAATAACAAATCATTTTTAAAGGAAGTTCACGCTAGTGACAAATATGAATACGAGTAACTGTATAGTAATAATTTATGTTCAATTAAAAATTATTACCAAGTAATTTTTGTTTTTTGTAAACCACTCGGTTATTTTGCCTTTTCAATCATAAGTACTTAGCGTAGAAGACACTACTTTTTATATTGAACAAACTCTGAAAATTGTCCCGGTTTGAGAAAAAAATATTATGGTAAGTCTAACTATAGTTAGGCTTACCATACGTCCCGGTTTGAAGGTGTGGTCCCAGCGTCCGGTAAGTTTGTCCCAGATATTTGGTAAAAATTAAAAAGTGCCAAATATACACGCAGTACAAAAAGTGTAACCTCGGAAAATGGCGATTAGGCAACTAATTAAAAATAACAAAGAATTTTTGAAAGAAATTTCACGCTAGTCATAAATATTTAATATATAACTTTTATTATATAAGTTATGTTCAATTAAGAGTAATTAAAAATTATTACTACATATAGCTTGTTTCTTTGGTTTAAGTGGAACTAGTTTTTGAATTCTAGTAATTGTTAGCGTTTGTTTGAAGCTTTTGATCATTTTGTTTAGTAAAAGCCAACTCCTAACATTAAAGAATTTGCTCGTGACAACTTAAGTAAATTAAAATTCCATTTGGTTCCGCTTAAAGCAGGGGTACTCAACCTTCTCATACCTACCGCCCACTTTAGCATCTCTATTGGTAGAAAAATTTTCATACCGCCCACCTGTTGTATAATAATAATAACTTACCAAATACTTTCGCAAAATTTAGCTGCAAAAATCTTTATAAAACAACTTACTGCATCATCTCTTATTATTAAACACTACAAATATACATGCACCAAAACGTGGCAACGTTGGATGTCACAAAGTACCCTGTGTAACACAGTACCCACACTTCCCTTACCCGTAATTTTTGAGTAGAGGTTTAATGAAAACATGTACTTAAATTTATCTTTTTATTTATACTTTGCATACATAGATGTATGAAGTCTATTGAAATTACATTTATTTAATTAAAACGTCAATTATATTTAAAAAAAAAAAACGGAAAGTAGCCAGCATTGGACAAAACCCCTACCGCCCACTAGTGGGCGGTAGGGACCAGGTTGAGTACCACTGGCTTAAAGGTTTGTAATAGCCTAAAATTTTTAATTTTTGTTAACCACTTTTCAATCATAAGTACTTAGCGTAGAAGGCGTTACTTTCTGTTTTAAGCAAAATCTCAAAATTGTCCCGGTTTGAGAAAAAAATATTATGGTAAGTGAACCGTAAAAGTTTAACACATTGTGAAGAACACAGAGTGACGATTTAAAAAAAAAATGGCAGTTGGCCATTAGTGTTTTACTACACCATACGATATAAATATTAAAAATATTATTTAATAAACAACAAATTAAATAGATGATGGATTTCTTAAATGTTTAAAATATAAAATTGGTATTTAAGAAATAACAATTTAAATCAACAATGGATTTATTTACTACATAACAAATCAAATCATTGTTGGCAATATACAATAAAAGACATACCCGTTTCTGTGTATAGCCTACTTAATTTTTTTCAAATGTTCACTCGTTATAAGCGATTCTTAGAAATAATAATGAACAAACAATTAGTAAATTATAACAAGTTTACTGAAAGCTGTAGAAGTATTTAATAAAACTTCATTGGACCAAAAGAAATATTTTGAATATTGTTGACTTGTATTGCAAAATTGCAGGAAAAATTAATAAAAAATTTGGCTACCAATAAAGTGCAAAACAAATAACCCAATATTTTAATGTCTTACGAACGTTCATTTAACACTTAGATTATCTGAACAATTTGATTTTATGAACAACCTTGGTTTCTTTTAATTCACATAACCGAGCACCTACTGTATTTATTTTTTATTATTGCATATGGTGTTTTTTTCAGTCTTGATATTCTCCTACATGAATATCAAATATATGTATATACATGCCAAATTTCAATTTTCTAGGTCCTGCCATTTGACCACAATTTTTACGATATAAACAGACAGACAGACACAGTAACTGATAAGGATTTCTTAGTCAAACCTACAAAATTTTAAAAACTTAATTTGTCATTCGAAAGATAATAAATATTGATAAGAAAGATAGTAATAAATGAGTGTAATTAGTATGTAAACTATTACTTACTCCTATGATTCTTTTCATAGCTTCTAATTTGAGGCTGTCTTTACTCGAGTCGAGCATTTCTTTCAGATCATCATGCCTGTTAACAGTTCATCAAAAATTTAGGTTAAATTGTTACAATTAAAATGGTATTTTATAAATATTCTGCATTATGTTTTTCCTTACTTTTTGTAGTCCAAGTGGAAAAAACTACCCGAAGCTGGGTCCATATTATAATCTGATTCAACAGTTGAAGAACGTTCATTTCCATACGAACCATTGTTTGACATATTACCAGATGTTGATGCCAGCATTTTAGAGCAGTTAAAAACGTTTAACTTACTCAATAAATTAGGTTTTAGTATTTTCTACCCACAAATCAAAATATTTACAATTTTCAATTCTTAAACTGCAGTGTTATAGATTCCTGTCCATACTACTTTGACAGATGCCACGAAATGTCAACTTGTTTGCTGAACAAGAGATGTAGTTGTACAGTTGAATATTGGTTTTGAATAGAATAACTGAATTGTGTGATATTTTACTGACCATCTATTATACTGTAAAGCGCTGGGTTCAGCTATATGCTTATTTTAGTCACATGACTTGTGTCCAATGGGGTTGTTGTACAGCATCAATACCGGGAGTCGTTCATGAGAGGATAAATCTGACGCTCGATTGACACATGTGCGCATGCTTCAAAATGATCTTGAGCTGAGATTAGATATATAATATTCTGAGTTATTGTGGATATATTTAAGATTATCATTAATACATCAATAATAAGAATAATAATAATCAATTTGTTATTTATTTATTTAATAGAACAGCACGTAGCTAATATGAACAATAATATAAAACAAGAAAAAACAAAAAGGAACAAATATCATAGTGTTGTCGATAGTCATAAAATTATTGTTAAGCAACAAATAATTCATTCTTAACTTATAATTTGCTTAAATAAATACAAAGGAGATAAAATGAATGAAATTTCACGTGTGTGCGTGTAACTACTCACACAGTTAAGACAAAAAAAAGTTACTTCTGTATTTTTTCAATAATATTTTCTTCCTCTTGCGTTGCCGGTTTTTTAAAATATGCGACTTCTTAATTTTTTTCTTGGTACTAAATAGAGAAATTTGTTTACTAATTTTTTTATAACTTGGTTCAAATTTTGTCGTATCTAGTTGATATTTCAGTTTTTTCTTTTCTTTGTTAATTTCTAAACATATTCTATAAGTATAAACCCAAAGATTGGGCTTCTCATAATAATTTGTGAAAAAATATCCCCAAAATTTTTTCATGTCATTGTCTGAAAGTAAAAATCTATTGCTTTTGGTAACATTTCTATAAATTTTGATTCTTCAAGGGTTATTTGTAAAGTTTTAAAGTTTGGTGTCCATCACTGCACACCAGTCATTGTAAAACACTTCATTTATATCGGACATAAAAACATTGCAATTTATTAAACCGATTTTTTTGAAAATTTTACGAAAAAAAAAGGCAGTACACTGTACATAAGTGTCCTGCCTGTTTGTAAACATACATGATACAGGAAACCCCTCGCCATATTCGTCGATTACCATTAAAGTTTATCTTATGAATACTTTATAAATGGACATTTAAATTATATTGTTTTTAAAATATTTTATTGCAAATTAATCATATCACAGACATTTTCAATTTATTTAAAAATGTGTGCGCTGCATATAAGTACATGTAACACAACAGTGGTTTCCTGGTTTCATCCTCGTTTCCCGCTACACTGGAACGCATGCGTATATGTGTCAATCGAGCGTCAGATTTATCCTCTCATGAGTCGTTCATGTACCAGTATTAAAATTTTTATTTTTCAATTTCAAAAACAATTTTATCCAAGTATTTAAGAATAAATACAATTTATGAAAAAGATTGAGAATGTCAATTATTTCGAAAATTTAAGTAAACTGTAGTAGGAGTTGCAGGAACAAATGAATTAAACAAATACGTATTTAGTTATTTATTTTATTAATGTAATACACATGCTGAATAATAGTTTTTATGTATACAGACTTACAAATTTCAAATCTTTACTTACTGTCTATTACATTACATGTCTTTGTAAAAATGGTATTTTTTATGAAAACTGTGCGATCTTCTTACAAATGTACCTTTTGTTATCAAATTATATATCTCAAAGAGAACAATAACAATAACTAATTTCATTCCCATAACAAATTATAAGTACCAGACAAGATTTTTTTTTTTATCTCGCCCCTAAAATAATTGGTTTTCCTTAAAAATGAACAAATATTAAATGTTCACTGATACAAGAACAGTACTAAATTTTCTTGTATGTGTATGGTTGAAGTTATCATTGGATAACTTAGACATACTAAAAGAAATGTGTATGTAATAACTACTTCAACAATGTTATTTTTGTTTAGACATTCGTAATTCTCTTTGCATTAGTATCTACTCGAATAACATATTTTTTGTTTTTTACTACAGCGTAAAGTCCATTAAGAAATGCAGATTTTAGTCAACATTTATTAGATGGAAGGTTGTGTACCTTCCATTTACACATTTCTTTCAGTATTAAGTATTTTTAAGTACGATACATACCAGCAATATATTTCACCATTTGTGCTAAACATTTAATAAAATCCAATAGTAATTTGCAAATTTTCGTTGTTGTGAAACCAATATTTAATACCAGAACTGCAAATTTATTTAGAAATTAATAGTGTATTGTTACTATCCCAAGCCTCTCAAGCAATATGAAATAAGAAAACATTGAACAGTCATGCAGTCTCTACACAATATCCGCAAGACTGACAGTACACACAGTGAGTCTTTTCACATAAAGTGAACAGATATATTTTTGTTCAATTTATTGATAGTTGTAAAGAATTATTCCCTTACGATACGTAAAAAAATTATCCTCAAGTTTGTTCAACAGATATTATTCTAGCAATGTGTTGAACTTTACCTACAGGCCTTAAATTACACATAAATCTAATATTAACCCTGGATAGCTGATAAAACATTAATATGGTGACAATAGCTTGCATGTATATTACGTTATTATGCAGAAATCTAATACTCAGTACAACCAAATCATATTGGAACCAAACATTTATTACAAAAAATTTACATATATTATAAGATTAATTATGAACAGGGCTCAGTTGAGGAATGAAATTTAAATTAAATCTGTGTTATTGTATTATTTTACATTTTATAATTCAGTCTTCTTCTGATTTCCTTTACGATCATAGCCTTTAAGTTCTTTTGTAGAATGTTTGGCTATATACTTAATGAAATCATCTACTTCACGTCCACCTTCATAACGAACTGGGGAATCTTTGCTGTCTTTAGGTGCCCAGTAAATTGTTGGGAATCCACGTACGTCATATGTGCTAGGTACGTCATTGTTGCTGGCGTCCATTTTCACGATTTCTACATCTTCATTCTCCAATTTCTGACCGAGTTCATCATAAATTGGAGCAAGTTTCTTGCAATGACCGCACCAAGGTGCGTAAAATTCAATTAATGTATCTTTTTCGTTATTAGTAACTATTTCGTCGAAGTTCTTAGCTACTGCTATCTTGACAGGACCATCATTGGTTTCTGGGACTGGTTCAGATTTCAGATGTGGTTCCAAATTACCGGCCTTCAAGTCCTTTATGAATTCTTCAAAGGATTCCATTCTGTTTGATTAATACCAACACTTAGTAAAAAGAATTATACACTTATTTCTAAAGTTTTTAAATATTTGCTTTATGAAAATGCACTAAGTAAAACATAGTATTAATTCTTAAATAATGACACTGAAACTTTCCTTCAATTTAATAGTGTATTTATAATAAAACTGGATGTAACATTTCGATCTGCAATGCAGTCCTCATCAGCAGCAAGTCCTTGTATGATTGAAATAATATATCTCAGTATTATTATAAATTGAAGGAAAGTTTCAGTGTCATTATTTAATATTTAAACCTTCCAAAAACACAATTTAATAATAGGAAAAGAATAGAACACTCGGCAGTTTCAAAGAATAAAACAAGTTTATTTGATATGTAACTTAGAAACTACCGAGTGTTTTATCGATTTAACACAATTTAATATTTATAGTATGAATTCCATTACAAATTTAGTTTAAATTAGATAATAAAACGAATGTTCAACATTATTTTAATGATTTTATTTACCATGAGAAATAAATTATGAAATGGCTTTATTATACTTACGAGAATTCTTTCTTCATAATGTATTTCCTGTTCTTCTCATCCCTGGCAAATACCATTGGTTTCTCTCCCTTAACGAAATCAACTCCAAACTCATTGAGTTCATGCTGGAAATCGTCTTTGGAACTGATGGCGAATGTGAAATCATCAGCATATTGTTTGGCAACCTGCACAGAACACAAAACATTTGTTACAAATAATAGCAATACAACAAAACATTATGATAGCTTAATTTTGGGTTCAACATTAGTTAACAACTTGTAGTTCGATATTATAAGGACATTGGGTCGATTATGATAGTAAATGGTTAATACTAGAAGAATCAAAACGACTTTGTTTTATTCTTAACATTAGAAACAACCAAAACTACCGTGCTTCTATAAAAAATGGAGGTTCAAGTAAAGTTTTACCAAACTTTTTATTATTAATGTATTACCTTAAGAATACGGTTCCTCCAGTAGTTTGTTCCCTTAATATTCTTGACATAGTCAACTGCATAGTAAGCAACAATGAGTGGATTCTGGAAGTCATTGTAGTTATCAGATTTACGATGTCCTACTAAACCATGATAATTCTTGGTGATGAATTTCTCAATGTTCTCCTGAGTTGGAACGCCCTCAAATTTAATGTTATCTTCTTCGAATTTGCTGTGTAAATGTTTAGGGCGGAACAAAATAATGGCATCTTTAACGTCGTACTTTTCTAACAAATCCTTGTTAGATGTGTGAGCGAAACGAACTTTCTCACGTAATTTGTTGGCCATTTTTAAGAATGTAGCCTTCAGATCTGTTTCTTTTTCGAAGATACCAATTACACCAACATCATTATTGTTCAGGAATTTTTCCAAGCATTCGGTACCTTCAAGTTCCCTGGAACTGGGTCCGACTTGAGCTTTCATGTATTTAACAATACCAGACGCATCTCTTGGTCCGTTAAAATCTTGAGACATTTCACCATTTCTGAAGATTTTCAAAGTAGGGTATCCGCTGATTTGATGCTTAGAGCAGGTATCTTTACCGCCCTCTGTACAATCTACTTTGGCTAGAGCAATTGGTGGGTCGTTAATCTTAAGTTCCTCGGCGGCTTTTGCATACTCTGGTTTTAATCTTTTACAATGTCCACACCTATGTTAAATAATCACAGTAATAAGATACAAGAAAACTTTTTAAAATATATAAAGTTTAGTATGCATGATTTAAAGTTAAATTAAAAAGATAAAATCGTACTTACCAAGGTGCATAGAACATAACCAGTACAGTTTCGTGCTGGGCAACACCGCTGTGGAAATCACTGTCTGTAAATTCCAACACATCTTGTTCTCCTGCTAAACAATAAGTTATGCAAACTAACAACGCCCCTATTTGCAACAGATTCATTTTCATGTGTACGTGAAACAATAGCTAAAACGTGAATAACAAGACTTAAAAATCAGTAGAAAATTCCGGTACGAAGACGTGGCTCTTATAGGATACCGGTCTTCGTCTGTCACTGGACAATTAAATGTTTGTGTGTCGTTCTATGATTGGCTCCAATTGGATGCGTGTTCGGAATAGATCGTGTAGCGAAATTTCCCGAAGCATGTTTACATTACGACCGGCTTTTTTAAATCATTATATAAATATTGAATGGAATTCATTACATTGTATTAAAAAAGTACAAAAATCTGCAAATGTATTCATTTTTTATTTTTTATATGATGATTTTGCTCTATATTTAATTTAAGGTCATCAATATATTTGTACAATTTTGCAAGCGTTTGAATTTTAAAATAGTAGGCGCCCAAAGTAAAAGCTGAATTTATAATTAATAGGAAATAAATAATCTTAAATTTTCTTATGCTCATATACCTATTTTTCATTACATAATTAACTACGAAATAATTTAGTAACTACTAATTAAAATTGCTGTTAGCTTATCAGGAGTAATTAAAATTTACTATGAAAATTATATTTCAAAACATTAGATAAAAAATATAAGGCTATTTGATAAAAACTATGGTTACAGTATACGATAAAATATATAATTTTACATCAAAAGTCATATAAAATTATTTAAAGGTTAAAATATTAATTTCTCTCTGAAAAGTTGTGTGTAAGTAAAAGGAACTTGTTAAAAAACATTATAGGTAATTCATAAATCCTCAATTGAATACATCTTCGTGGCCTTGAATGGTGTTAGGAATAAGAGTTATCAAATTATGTAATACAAAAAAAAGGTTAACTTGAAATTAGATGACTATATTTTTAATTTTAAGTTCTAAAAATTAAATTTAATTTTTATTATATTCATATTTCACTATACAAGATATAAGAATATATTTAAAATATACTATAAATATAATATAATATACTAAAAATACTATAACAAACATAGGCGCCCGCAAGGGGGGCAAGATGGGTCTGTTGCCCCCCCCCCCCGGATTTCAGAACCAATTACCAATTCGTATCTTTGAAAAAAAATTATATTATTTAAATATAAAATTCATAAAAAAACTATTGTTTATTATTATATTTTTGCTTTAGCAACTTTGGCTATTAGCCAGGAAAGTACTAAATCGATGATTTTTAACTATAGAGAACACATTTTTAACTAGAAAATAAATGTTTATCCTCAGCGGGGATCGTTCCCAGACCCGCCACTTGGAAAGCATTGTTCGAATATGACATCTATATCTATGTTTTGGTCTTGCCCCCCCCTAGAAAAATTTCTGCGGGTGCCTATGATAACAAAACAAAAATAATACTAATAACAAAAGAATACATTCACAGAAAAGTAAATTGTACAAAAGAAGTGGGCTGTATAAAAGGGTTACAGGGCCAGGGCTGTATCGGAGGGTATACGACCCTGTGGTTTGATCTTAACGAATAGCGTAAACCCTGTGCTTATTGAAAAATTAAAACATGCGAAGATATTAAATTTTCAAATACTTAAATATTTTAAATTGATAATATTTGCTTTCAAAATTTTTATCTTTAACTGTAATAACCAAATACAATAATATGAGCGTCTTTTTTGGGGGGAGAACATCCTGAATGTGTATTTCTCGATTTGTGCGAGCTGAATTCTCAAGATGCAGAACATATCGAGAACAAACTCTTAGCGACCCTAAAAAAACACGGTTTTCACGAGGATTATTTGAAAAATAACTGGATTGCAATTGCTACGGATGGAGCAAGTGTAATGGTAAGCAAATATTCTGGTGTGGACCACACCGTGTGGTAACCCGACTTCAACAAAGATATCCAAAACTTTTTACTTGACATTGTTTAAATCATCCGACTCGAATTATCTGTATCTGATGTTATAAAAGATATACGTGGCATGAACCATTTTAAATCTTTTCTAGACAAACTATATACGTTATACAGCCAGTCTCCTAAAAATTCTCATGCGTCAGAGTGTATATGTCATGAATTAGGACTAAAATTTAAAGAGGTAGGCGAATTCTTGGAATTCGATGGGTAGCGAGTAGTTTTAAAACAATGCGAGCTATATGGGATTCATATGAAGCGTTACACCGCCACTTCAAAAACTCATGTGAAGATCGAAATTCTAAAACTATATTTCTGGGTTTAAAGAAAAAACTTGAAAGTCCTGAATTTCTATTAGATTTAGGGCTCATGTATGACATCCTTCAAGAATTGTCAGTATTATCTACAGAACTACAGTTGCGAGCAACAACACTACCAAGAGCTGAATATTTAATAAAAAGAACCATACGAATTATAGAGAGTTTCAAAGAAAATCCTGGCGAAAAATCACAACTTACTTTAATAGCAAACGCGGAATTAACATTTAAAAATATCCCTTTGGATCGCCATACCAAAATTATACAGATTAATAAAAACCAGTTGATTCAAAGCATGGTTGATAGGATGAAATCAAGACTTTGTTTTTATTCAAATACTAAAATGTACAATTTCTTAAGGATATTTCTGCTTTAAATCCAATTAATATAAACACTGATAATATACGTTATGGAGAATCAGAAGTAACGGGAATTTGTAGACGATTTAATATCGATGAGCTAGAAGCCCTTATAGGATTAAGAGACTTTATAGAAAATACAGAATCTGTGCCGGAAAAATTAAAACCTCTTTTAACAGCATTATCAACTTTACCTTGTTCGACAGCCTAGTGTGAACGCGGTTTCACTCATAATAATAATATCATAACTGACTTGCGAGCGTCTCTGCTTATTTCAAATGTGTCGAATCTAATGTTCATTAATGCTAATGACCTCCAGTTGAAAAGTTTCAACCAAAAACATATGTACGATCTTCGTACGCAGTCGAAAGTGTGTTCAAGTGAGACTAGTGCTGATTCATCTCGCCAAGCCCTTTGGTATATATTTCAAGATATATAACAGTAAGTTATACCACTATTTTCTACGTTTTAATTCAAATGGCCATTTTTTAACCACCCTCCCCCCGTTTATAGCGTATACCTGCTAATTTTTACGACGAATGGACCGTTTACATTCTGCTGATTTTACCAATACAGTACTGTACAGGGCTGTATAAAAGGTGTACTGAAATGCCTCAAAAAATTTACCAAGGTGTACACTAAATGAAGAGATACTTTTGAGGGGCTCAATTATAATGTTTTGTCGTAGGCTTTACAAACAAGCGGGCCCTTCCTATAGTCCGTTCAAAGGTGAGAATGCAGTATTGCTCTTATGGCAAATGGGAGCGGTGTGGCCAAATATTGTAATAGTGTCAAATGTGTCAATTATAATAATATGAAAAACTCGTATGATTTACAAAAATCAACTCTTATAAAACTCAAAATAACACTCAACAAAAACAAATGACCATTTGTAGAATACTGCGTCTTCACAGATCAGCGCGTTTTAGAGCTGGCAACGTCGACAAGCAAGAAAAGGATAGCGTCATTGTGTAAACCCATTAGAGAGTATGAAAAAGAACTATTCCATATGTCCTGCATTGCTTACTCACCTTTGAACGGACTATTCGCGACTGCAAATAACAGTGAGACATCTGGTGGTGACTGGCTAAATTAAACAGAAGCGTATATTTGGATAATATTTGTAGCGTGTTGTGCTGCAGTTTATGTGAATTAAGAAGTATTTTAAAATATAGTGACTTAAATACAGTGCTTTTTTGCCGAAATATTGTTTGAACAGATAAATATTAAGAAAAAACTTCTGATATATACGCTTCTCGTCCAAATCCGCAGTAAGGAAAACTTGCGCTAGGGGCAAAACTGTGTTTTGGCGCCCTTGGCAAAAAAAAGGTGGTTCTCACCTCCCAAAATCCAAGTGATGATGTAAAAAAAAGGTCCTCACCTTCGCAATGTGGCGCCGCTTAGTCAAGCTCGTCGGCGCCCTTTTCCTTATACCCTTTTCACACTAGATCTTTAAGATCGGATGTTAAAGTGAATGTATCTTTAAACGCTTATGTGAAACCGTATGGCCTCGTCTAAATACAAGCGATGTTTAAGACAGAGATCTGCGTCTTAAACTTCGTCCGCATTGCCAACTTAATTTCTATTATAAAAAAATACTCCTTGAATTTGTGCTGTCAACATTTTATATTATCATAAACAAGAATACTGTATTATATCGACGTTATAAGAAGTTTATACTTATTGTTATAATAAAATTATTTATTTTAATAATGTGTTTAATAAAATACAGAGCTACAATAATTGAGATAAAATGTATCGACTTACATGTTAATACAGGTGTGATATATTCTTTATTGTAGAATGAAATGAATTATCCATATTTGTTTATAATAATTCAAAATGTGCGTCTGCGCAGACAGTTCAAAACTGGTAATTTCATGACGGTAACTTAAGGACAAAATTACTGTAGCTGATGACAGCACCAGAGATTTAAACATCAAGTGTGAAACCATACCGATCTTAAACATCGGTGAACTTTAAGTTCACTCGTCTTAAAGATCTAGTGTGAAAAGGTTATTAGTGCGCTAGGGGCCGTCGCCCCCTCCGCCCCCCTTACTGCGGCTCTGTTCTCGTCCGCCATCAGCTGTTGTACGCAGCGCCGCCAATGTTAGTTTCAGTCGCGAATAGTTAAGAATCTAATCAAAATATATCCTGTTATGCCTTAAGAATTTAGTTGAAATAATCAGAGTAAAAATGAGTTTGAATATGTTTAATAATTTTTCACAGTATTCTTTGCAAAGTGAAATATTTACAATTTTGTACAAGATTAAAGAAAACTTCTTAGGAAGAATTACCTCTGGTGTACGGACTTGGATATACTAATATGCCCAAGTAGCGATAGATGGTGTTAGAGAGTAAAATGATGTAAAGTTGAGCGGATTTCGATTTACTTATTATTCTGTTAATTGAAATTTTACATAAAATTAACAAAATTGTTATTAACACTAGAGAGGAAAGTAAAATTTCTAAATATAGCTTTTAAGGAAAATTACAAAGAATGGTTTGCTAAATTACAAAGGTTGGATTAGAATTGTACACATAAGTTTTTACACAAATATCGTGTCAAATATCGTGCCCAAACTTCATGACGTATTTTATGGAACAAAAAAATGAAAAAAGTTCTTATAGACATATGTCCGGAAATAGTTTTTTTTAAGTTGCAGCGATTTTAGATTTGAACACAATATGAAAGCATAATTTGAAAATATACTGCGCGACATTAAAAAAATTGATGTGAAGTGTGAATTTTCACACATTTCAGGGTTTCGCAGGTATTTAGTAAGTGAATAATGATTATTTGGGATGCCAAAACAAATTTTATGTTAAAATATTTTTTTTTGTTAATTTTAATTCGAATGCCTAATACCATTATGTAGGTTTCTAAATATGTGCAGTATTTTTTTTTTATATAGCAAGGTTTAATAAGATTTTGAAAATTGCGCCTATGGCTTCCATTGGTTGTTTTAGTCATAAGCTCCGCCCTTCTGTTTTCGTGTATTTATAGGAATATACATAGCAGTATAGCAGTAATATATTTAGGCACTAATCGGATACAGACATTATAACCCATGACATAACATATATTTTATATATTTCATTTTTTTTACTTGTATCAATGGTATTATATATTTATAGTTACGTTATATTTTCCAATAAGTCCAATAGTAATAAATTTCAACAATTTCCACTGGTTATTAAATTTACGCTTTTAAAAATTAAATGCAATGTTTGCCCAAATATAAGTAGAATTTTGAAAAAATAATTTAAACAAAATAAAAATGCAAAAAAAAAAACAGAATGAAATTGCCTCGAGGTCGATTTGAACTCGAGTTTGCAAATTAGAACACCAGTATACTAACCATTACACCACCGAAGCGCTCTGTTTACTTTGCTACATAATATCATTAAATATTTTACATGGTCACGCAAAAGACACAAAAAATGCGTTATTTTCTGAAAACATAATCTGATCAAAAATTCCTGTTGTACTATTCCGGTTCACACAAATGTACATTACTTAGAATTTTTTCAGATTTCTAGTTTAAACCATCTGGGCTACAGGGTGTGGGAGAAAAATATTTTTTGCACAATTTTGGTAAAAATTGCTTCAAAATAATTTATTTCGCAAAAATAAAATTTTGATCGCTAGTCCACGTACTAAGGGCTTTCATTTGATACCCTACTCAGAATTTAAAAAAATATTTTTTTTTTTCGATGAGCACATATTTGTTTATAGTTTTAGGGGGATGTGTTTTTTAGATGTTTTGGTATTTTTTCTATGTGCGGATCAACGAGTTGTATAAGCATGCCAAATTTCAACTCTCTAGGTTTAGCCGTTTGGCTACAATTTTTACCGAACAGACAGACAGACAGACGACAAAATGACGGTATAAGCGTTTTTTGGTCATACCTACAAAACCCTAAAAAGAACACCCAGTATTTATGAATATATAGCAGTAATTTTCTGAATAGATGTTTGTTTAGTTTAAGACAACAAACGATCAGTTTTTCAACCATAACGATACACTGGTTTTTAACACTTTTTTTAAACATAATAGGCAACAATGTACTTTTGTAGCAATAGTGGGCATTTGATTTTCGTACAGTACATTTCTAAGAGTTTCTTTGATCTGTTCATTATGCCTTGAGCGAGAAGACACGCAATTTTTCATCAACTTTGTGAGTTTGATTGGGGACGAATAGTGGGTCTGCGAGAGGCTGGTTTACCCTGTAGAGAAATTGCCACGAGGAAGAATAGAAGTCTTAATAATTTGGTGGGTTGTTGTCGGGCATGGTTCCAGGAAGGCCGAACACGAAGAGCAGGAGGTAAAGGACGTCGCTCGAAAAACTACAGAACGCGAAGATCGTCGCCTTAGACTTTTGGTTCTAAGGGATCTCTTCACTTCCACAAGGGTGATTGCGGACCAATGGTTTACAGAATATGAAAGGCCTATGGCGATGCGAATCGTTTATCGCCGCATAAGAAGTTTTGGACTCTTTCCATACCGTCCGCATCTTGTGTTACTCCTCACCTCTGAGCATCAACGTAACCGACTGGAGTGGTGCACAGAACGACTACAATGAAACCAGGAATGGAATACGATATTCTTTAGCGACGACTCCAGATTCTATTTGAGTATGCATGATGGCCGGGCAAGGGTGAGAAGACGACGTGGTGAAAGACGTGATCCTCAATTTTATGTGGAAAGGCCAGTGCACCGCACCGTTGGAGTTACGGTGTGGGGGGCTATTGCTTATGGTAGTAGGTCACCTTAGGTCTTCATCAGAGCCAACATGACCGCCCAGCGTTACATGCAGGAAGTAATGGAAACACATGTTCTACACTGCCTCAGGAACTTCCGCTATCCACTGTTTCAACAAGGAAATGCGTGACCACATATAGCGAGTGTTGTGTTCGACTACTTTGGGCATAATCAAATCAATTTGTTGCCTTGGCCGCCCAGGCACCGCCCAATCACCGCCCAGCCCGAACCCCTGGACCTAGAAACTTGAAATTTGGAGATATATTCCCTCCATGACGTAAGCACCCACTAAGAAGGGATTTTTCGAAATTCAACCCCTAAGCGGCGAAAAGGGGTGAAATGTGATTTCACGGATTCTTTAATATCTCTTCGGGTCGATGGGATATCGACTTTTTGCTTTCGAAGATTTCCCATACAAATGCCAAAAACATATTTCAGGATTTTGTATCAACCCCTAAAGGGGTGATTCTACAATCGGGGTGAATTTTACATCCCGTCGTATTTCCTGTGTCTGTTGAGTTATAAGGTTTATTTTTGGCACATAGGTGTCTTTTTAAAATACCTAGAAATGGTTTTGACAGTTTTTTTAAATTTCACCCCTAAAGGGTGAAAAGGGGTGACATGTGATTTCAAGGATTCTTTAATATCTCTTAGGACCAATAAGATATCGACTTGCTTTTTGCATACAAAAATTACCCATACAAATACCGAAAAACTAATTTCAGGATTTTGTCCTAATCAACCCCTAAAGGGGTGAATCTACAATTGGGGTGACCAGGAAATTATCAAACGCCTTTATCGCATTTCTTGCACTCGGCGTAAGAATCCTCCTCTATCTGGTTATCGCTATCGTTTTATTTAGAACGGCGTAGACGGAATTTTGTAGAGGCGGCGACAGCATTGAGAGATATATTTTAAGTTTACGATTACCTTTCATTTATATCGACAAAGTCGCCACTCATTTGTACGCCCACCAAATAAAATGTAATATTTATAAACAAAGATAAATCAAAACCTATTTTGTAAAGATGCAACAAGCAAATAATAGAAATTTTATTATGAAAATATTATAAAATTAAAAAAATGTGAAATATCTGAAAGGCGCCCTCGTGGCCCAAGCGCCTGGAGCGATTGCTCCATTGCTCCATGCCACCGCACGGCCCTGACTAGATATCCGTATCCGTATCGGCGGATATCCTCAAGAAAAAGGGTGTGAATTGTGTTTGAGACTATCGCTATTTTGCAGGTTTCTTGTGTTTTTGATACACCGGTGTAGTGAAATTGGTAATCAAGGTATTTGTGTTTGATTTCTTGAAACTCGTCTTGATAAAGTTGGATTGGTGTGGCTGTTTTCTTGAATTTGTTGAGTTGTAGGTCTGTTTTTTGCTTATTGATAAGCCAAGGGGCGGTTTTGTGCTATGTTTGAGTTTGAATTAGCGGGATATGGAGGTCTGATTTTAAAGACGTATTCACGTCAAAGAAAAACAGGATTTTTTTGGACGGACATTTCTATAAGACATACGAACAATATTGAATATGTAGGCATGTCTAAACAAACTAACAAACAAGTTGCAACTCGCGTTTACGCATGAAAACATATCATAAGAGAGTGGCTATTCGGCCGAATAGAAAATATTCGGCAAAATTTCATACCGAATAATAAAAACATAAAAATATAAAAAAGGCGATTATTTGTTATTCGGCTATTCGGCAAAAGTAGTATTTATTACAACTCTAATTAAAATGTAATCTGAATAAATGTAATATATATTTTTAATTTTTAATTAAAATTTCGGTATATTTAGCTTTAACAATGTGCCTTCTAGTTCAGTGGTTTTTAACCTTTTAATATTACATTTACCCGTTTAATTACAATGAAAGGATAGCACCTGAACAACACCCTTTTGGGTGTTGTAATTTATAACCTATTTGTGTTGTTACTTACTTTTTAAAATATTGGCACTGAAATTATACATTTAAGTTCATGCATCTCGAAGTTTGTCATAGAACTTGAAATGGATAAATTACAAAAATAATGCTTATTTTCTATCATGCCAAATTTAAAATAAAGCGATATAGTAAATGGTGTAAATTTCATAATCGTAGTAGTACACCTAAGTTTAAAATATGATATATACCGATTTGTGTTAATTTCAGAAACATGAATAAGCGACGTTTACATTTAGTCAGATTTGGTACTTTTTTACACCTACTCCGACTCCGGTAAACCAAAAATTTCTATCAACCCCGACATAAAGAAAATTATCAAGTTTGTATCAAAATAAAATAAAGGGAAAAAATATATTTTTTAAAATACTTTAATTTAGTTCATTGAAGAAATGTTAAAAATATAAAAGTTTAAAAACTTAACACGTGCTGTACATTTTTACGGACCCTCAGTTAAGAACCACTGCTCTATTTAAACACAGAAAAACATTTCTATAGTGGGAATTATACTTTTTATAAAATGCGATGTGAATTCTTTCATCTTGAAAACTTGGAAAACACGTATTGCATTTTCCCACCATAAGAAAAATACAAAAGAATCATGTAAACAATATTGTTTTCTTTTTACCAATATCTTCATTGACCCGGTGCATTTATTTTAACAATATATGACACCCAGAGGCGTATCTAGAAAATTTCCCCTCCCCCTGCTCTACATGTTGAGTTTAGTACAGCAGCTGAATGATTCTGACCAATTTTTCTGGGATCCTTCGTTTCCTCAGGGTTTTCCAAGTTACTCGAGGTAACAGGCAATTGAATGCCTTTCTGAAGTCGATAAAAATTACATACTGACTGGATAAACATACATATACAGACATGTAAACTGGACTTCTGGATAATAAATGGATAATATAAAATTTCTAGGAGTGACATTCGATGAAAAACTAACCTGGGTACGACACATAAGAACCCTAAAAAAAGAATGCATGCAAAAAATGAAGCTACTGAAAACCTTAGGACATAGTGATCCCAAAAAATTATCACATGGTGATCACAAAAAGAAATTTTACTTAGTATATTATACGACTACAATACAATCCAAACTGGATTATGGAAGTATAGTCTACGCCAGCGTTTCTCAACCGGGAGGCCGCGGCCCCCTGGGGGGCCGTGAAAGCTTCGTCGGGGGGCCGCGAAGTCATATAAAATCGAAGCATGAAATTATAATAGAAAAACGCTCAATTTTGCAAGATATATTCATTAAAATATACCTTTTAAACTTAAATAAAATACATTATACTTATTTTGACAACTAATTTATACTAATTACTTCGCGTTGGAGGTACGACTTGAACTTGCAATATTTTTTGTTATGCTCCGAGCTACTGTTAGCTAAAGAGTAAGGATGCGAAAGTGTTCAAAATGGAAAGCAATAGCCCTCCAAATGAACCCGTAAAGAAAAAAATTAACCTGTATAAAATTCTCGAGAGATAACTCCATTATACTTCCAATAGTAATTTTCATCCCTTTTTCAGATCTCAGAATTATCATTGATAGCCCAAAAGTCATCCTATTATCATCACCTCTGTTCTCCCATTTTACCATATAGGCTGTGTCTCCAATGCTATAGCTCTGAAATTTTAATAAATCCTCAATCAAAATGTATAACTATTTATATAAAGATACAAAGTAACAAAATATAAACTATTTTAGATCATGTAGTACCAAGTAACTCCCAAATTTAACGTTATACTTCATCTTCAATAATAAAAAATAGTGTATTGGGCCCGGTAGTTCAATTTCAACCACCTGTATACTATTGATAAAATATTAATATATGTGTTTATTCTCATAAAGAATTATTTTAAGCAATTCTGTTCTTTATTTATTAATTGTTAATGACTATATTCCTTAATGAGCTTTATCAGGATTAGCCATCTTGATATGTAGTGATACATGATTTTTGCAAGTGGCGTCTTCATTTTTTTCTGACGTTTTTAGTTATTATTAAGTGATAAAAGTGCATAAAATACTTGAAATAGTGTGTTATAGTGCGGACTTTAGTGTTTGGACTCCATGCAGACCAAAATTGGAGCGACTGGAAAGGTATTTGTAGAAATTTTTGTTAATTTTATATGTAAGTCATTGTTATGTAGAATGTGCTTCTATGGACAATATACAGGGCCGCCCCTAGGCTGTGGCAAGTGGGGCACGTGCCCCAGGCCCCGCGCCTTAAAGGGCCCCGCGCTTCGACCGTCAAGTAATAAAATAATAAAATACATTAAAAATATTATTCCAAGTTTTGTAATTAGTTGTAAAAAGATTATATTTTTATTGAATATAAGTATGTGTACTTTGTTAATAGTTAATAATATTAACGAAAATATCGTTATTCAATATATATATAGATGGAGCCCCACAACTCCAGTTTTGGGGCCCCGCAACTCCAGTTTTGGGGCCCCGCAACTCAAGTTTTGCCCCAGGCCCCGCAAATGCTAGGGGCGGCCCTGACAATATAGAAACACATACATGCGTACACTATCGGCTATAACTAGAGAAACAAAATATTTTTTAAATCATTTTCATAAATCCCGATTATTGACTAAATGAATATTGAATTATATTGGTATAGCAACAACAATTTATAAGTTAGAACCTGCTCTTAAAAATATTTGTTGTACTGGTACAATAAATAAAATAATTAACTTTCTGCTGCAGCAGACCATCTGCATATTTCTTTTGTAAGACTTAATAAAACAATTAAAATAAAACAATTTTTTGAGGTTAAATTTTTTCCTTTGCCCTAGCTCCCGTTCTTGTTCCGACAATATATATATATAATATTTAAGTTATTTTGGGGGGTCCCATGCCAGAAAAGGTTGAGAAACACTGGTCTACGCAACAGCAAAAAAGACTAATATACGTGGATTGGGAACTATACAAAACACTGCGATAAGAATTTCTACAGGAGCCCTGAGAACTAGCCCGATAAATAGCCTTCTCTGCGATGCTGGAGTTAAACCTTTATTACACCACCGTAACCAAGTAATTCTAAATTACGTAACAACCGTTGCAAAAAATCCTACAAACCCTGCCTACAAATATATATACCAAAACACAACAAACAACCAAAAACTCCTAGACAAAACTCCTCTTCAAAAACATATCCGCAAATTAACCCAACATTATAACATTACCATTCCCAAAATAGAAAAAATGTATCATAATAAATCCTCACCATGGACGCTACTCTCTCCACTGATTGACCTAACCCCAATAAAATATCCTAAGCACCAAACCAGCCGTAAAATATACAAGCAAGCTTACCACGAAATACGAAATAAATATCTCAACGCAATGGAAATATATACAGACGGATCAAAAATAGATGAACAAACGGGATCAGCAACCATAATAGGCGATAAAACCTATAGATACCATATACCCAACCAGTGCAGCATATACACAGCGGAGGCATTTAGCATACAGAAGGCGACAGAACACATAAAAACATGCAAAGAACAACACAAACACTACATAATATACACCGACTTACTTCACTAAGTACTTCAATCGTATCAACAGACCTACCCAAAAAATCCTCACATCAAAAAAGGACAAGAAAACATTCACGATGCCATTAGAAACTACAAAAATACAGTCACTTTTGTGTGGATCCCATCCCACATAGGCATAAAGGAAAATGAAAAAAACCAACGAAAACGCAAGACAAGCAATTCAAGATGAAGAACTCAAAATATCAATACAAACCGACGATCAAAAGAACATAATTAAAGCAAGAATCAAAGAAGAGTGGAGCAATGAATGGACCAACACAAATATTACCAACAAACTAAGAAACATAAAAGAAATTGCCCAAAATTGTACATCTACACACAGAAGGAAAGACCAGGTCACACTAACAAGACTCAGAATAGGGCACACTCTGTTAACACATGAACACATCTTCAAAAAAACACAACAACCGACCTGCGACGCTTGTGAAACACCACTAACCCTTGAATACATCATACTACACTGCACAAAATACCAACAAGAAAAACTAAGAAACAACATCCCAAACACGATGAAACAAGCCCTCGCAAACGACACAAATACAACGACAAACATACTCAACTTTATCACACAAGTAAATCTATACAATAAAATCTAAACATCTGTTTATAACCTATCTATGTAAAAGAAAATATATATTGTAAAAATCTATGTAAACACAGACGCTAATAGCCACAGTAGCTGAAGCGTCACAGTAGATAATGGGAAGTATGGGAAGTAGTAATTTGCTGACCAAGGAGGCATCTACTTTTAGGATTTCCGCGGTTAGATTGTCAATGCCTGCATCTTTATTGTTTTTAAGGCCTAGTATAGCTGCTTTAATTTGTAGTGCGTCAGGAGGCTGTGAATTTAATCTAATCTTGAGGTAGGAGAATCTACAATGCGTGCGGGCGAACAGGAATGAGATGGATTATACCCTTTTCACATCAGATGTTTAAGTTCCGATGTTAAAGTGAATGTGTCTTTAAACGCTAATGTGAAAACGTATGACCTCGTCTAAATACAAGCGATGTTGAAGACAGAGATCTGCGTCTTAAAAATCGTCCGCATTGCCAACATAATTTCTATTATAAAAAAATACTCTTTGAATCTGTGCTTCTCTTCTTTTATCTATGTTGTATAATCAATAAACTAATAATAACTATAATAATTTAACAATTACGTAGATATATATATATATATATATATATATATATATATATAATTTATTTATGTAATAACGCAAATAAACTTCTCCTAACCTCGATATATAAAATAATGACAGAATAAATTCAAACTATATGAAATTATGTTGGCAATGCATACTATCTTTACATGCAGCTTTCCAGATGGCAGCACCGGAGATTTGAACATCAAATGTGAAAGCAAACCGATGTTAAAGATCGGTGAACTTTAAGTTCACTCGTCTTGAAGTTCTAATGTGAAAAGAGTATTAGAAAGCAGGTCATTGTTGTTCACAAGAGGCTAATAGAGTTTAGAGAGGCTATATAGGAAATGCAACTTAATAATTTTAAAATAAATAAATGTGAAGTGTGAATTTTCACATCTTAGGATTTTATAGACACCTAACAAGTGACAAAAAATTGTAGGTGCATATTGTTGGTATGCAGCATTTCTTCATGCTTCCCTGTTCTCAGTCATTAAGTTCCACGTACGTGTTGCAATTCATGTCTTGCATTATCTGTTTCATGTACTCTAGCCTTGGTCTACCCGTACTGTTCTTTCCCTCGGCTGTTCCTGCCAGTATCGTTTTCACCAGGCCTTTGTGTCTTGGCATATATCCAATCTTAACATCCCTTCTCTTCTGCAACATTCTCCACAGACATGGTTCCTCTTCTATTTGCCACAATACTTACTTTTTCACTCAATACATCTTCTGTTGTCACGATCTACCCATCGAATTTTCAACATTCTTCGATAGCACCACATTTCGAATGCTTTTATTATCTTTTTACTGTCACTCTTAGTGTCCAAATTTCACTTCTATATAGTAAGATGCTCCAAACAAAGGTCTTAAGCAGGATTTTTCTTAGTCTTTTGTTTATGTTGTACATATTAAAAATCATAAAATCCAAGAAAAATTTTGAAATAATCCACAAGTGTACTTAATTACGAGATACGCACGCATCAAAACAGCTTCCCAGTTCTACAGTTAGTTAATTAATTATTACTAACATGGTGTTTCTAACAATTAACAACGTGTTATTTAATTTATAAAGTATTTCAGTACTCTAATTATTCCTCTTTGATACCTTAAAAATAATAGTGGGCAAAATTTTCACACATAAACGCTGCGCAACTTGTATTATATAGCAGTGTTTCTCAACCAAAAATGCACCGCGGACCAATATAATATATAATTTTCTAACGCGGACCACTAATAATAATTGTTGGTACATTTTTTGCAAGAAAACAAATATATTTAATGGGCTACTAAATACATTTATTTTATTTGTAGAAAATCACAGTAAGTTTACAGAAAATAAACAAAATATAAGTTATTTACATAAAAAATGTGCATAAAAAAATTAAAAAACTGCAAAAAACACATATAAAAATCGGACCACTAAAATTTTTCTGGGGACCACTGGTGGTCCGCGGACCACCTGTTGAGAAACACTGTTATATAGCATATTATAGTTTGCGGAAAAATTCACTGATTTTTTCTGAGATTTGTTTTGTATCCAAGTCTTCATTAAATTGAAAAAATAATGTATTTCTTCAATGATAAATGGCTTCACTTTTTTTCAATTTCAGGAACGTATTTCTTATTATTAACAATGTGTTATTTGATTTATAAGTAGGTATTTCACTACTATAATCGATTTATTCCTTTTTGATAATTTAAAAACTAATGACTCAAATAATTCAAACAATGAGTCGAATCATGACGTATAATAATGGGCGGAGCTTTCTCACTTGAACGGTATGCAACTATAGCTCAGTCGCTGAAACAGCGCAGTTCGCCATTTTGCGTCATAACTTCAATGACAAACTTAGTGGCGAAAAAATAAATAAATCGATTTTTTTTGCATGTGAATTATAGACTAATATTGCTCTTTTATTTTACTAAAACATACCTTTTGAAGTCATATTGAGTTTGTGCTCGATAGTCATTTTGAAGATTTACAAATTTTAAAAGTTTTTATTTAATATAGGGACATTTGTATTGGTATCTCGAAATAAAACGATGTTTACATTTGTCATTTAATAATAAGTCTGTTGTGTTTTGATACTGACTTGTGTTCAAATATCTAACTTATAGTCATTTCTAAAAACCTTTTTTATTTAGTTTGTTGTTTACTAAACCTGACGTCACATTTTTTTGTGACGTTTCAAGTAACGCAACTGCACTGTTTCGCCGATTTCCCTATAGCATTAAGATTTAGCATTATAATACAGTTACTAATACATTACAAATAACGTAATGTACTAGTGTAGCTCGCGGACAAAGTCAATTCTGAGCTGTTAAAATTTTTTTATTATATTTTTAATTTCAAAAGAGTACGTACACTACCTTAACCATAAATATAAAAAAACAATTATCAGCCACAATTTAGCCATGAACTAAAAAGAATAGTTTTTTCGAAAACACAAAAAAATGTGACAACTTTTGAAAAAATAATCAGTTCATAAATTTCTTTTGTACTATTCCGGTTCACATAAATGTGCATTACTTAGAATATTATCAGACTTTTGTATTAACACTAAGGTGACCATATTTTTTAGTTCAAAAATCGAGAAGGGAGCTCATATACGGGGGTTGATTGTTCATATAATTGTTTAATTAATTATTTTTTTTAAATACAAATTATATACAATAAATAATTATAATTTATAATGAATAAAAATTTCCAATCACAGATAATTAACTTAAATTATTGAAAGGAACATTATTAAAATCACAGTATTTTTTAAATGAATTCAAAATTTATTCATTAAAATTACTCAGTAGAAAAGTTTTTATATTTTTTCAAACTATGGATCTTTTTGAATAGGTCTTTTATGCTTTGAAGCATTTTTTAAAAATCCGCACAGTTTTCTTCATAATTTACTTTAATCAGTAATATTGCTTTTAATATGTCTACATCAAGTTGAGTCTTGTCACTTGTCCAAAAGCTGTTCAACAAGGAAAATACCCTTTCGGTAGATTTTTTTTAGTTCAAGTTATGTAGAAATAATTTTAGATGAAATATATTAAAAATAAATATTGAAAATAAATACCTTTTCTGAAATTCGGGACAATTCGGGACAAAAAATCCGAATTCGGGACAAATATTGAAAAAATTCGGGACGCAAGGCGGAAATTCGTGACTATCACGGCCAATTCGGGACGTATGGTCACCTTAATTAACACCCCTTGGTTTATAGGGGGTGGGACAAAAGTTTCTTACTACATTTTTTGCAAAAGTAATGTTAAAATAACTACTTTTCGATCTACGTTTTAAGAGTCGGTTTTTTCAAAGACAAAATATTCCATATTTTTCCATAAACTAGTCTAATCAAAAATTCCTGTTGAACTATTCTGGTTCCCAATAATGTACATAATTGAGATTTTTTTAAAATTTTAAGACCTACCCTTCAGGGAAATAGGGTGGGGAACAAAATTTGAAACATTTTTGGTAAAAATCCCATATAAAAATTGATTTTTCAAAAAATTTTATATGTTGATTTATCCACGCATTAAGAATTATCATTTGATACCCTAGGAGGCCACACGTAACCACCACATATATTTTTTTAAATAATTTTTTTGAGAACTATTATAAAATAAAACAAAATAAAATAATCATATTTAATTACCATTTTTAATATAATACTAAATACTTTCTGAGTCTTGTAAAAAACAGAATTTACATCTTTGGTATAGTAATAAAAAACATTGTTATAAAAAAATAACATATCGAAACCTAGGATTAGATCAAATTATACTTTTTACTATAAAGTAAGTATCAAATAATCTCAAAAACAGCTCTAATGATTTTAATTAAAATTTGCAAGTGGATGATTTAATAGAAGAGCTTGGTAATAATGTGGCGAAAGGATGTATGAGAAAATTAAATTTTTGAAAATATGCGTGATATTCAAAATAAAGTGTGGTGGTAATTTTTTAACTAATAAAACTTTTAATGCAATGTCATTAGTATGATTGGTAAGCTATAAAATATAAATAATTTGTCCAATTTTGGTTTTTTTTTGTTCGTGAATTTGAAGATATGTATGACCAAAATTATTGACTAAAAGTCTTAAGGTCAATGAATTTTATTTAAAGATCAACACATAAAAATGGCATTTGTTTCAAAATGTGATTTAACGGCTTAAAAGGTTGTGACTATCTTTTAATTCTCCTCTTTTAACCCAGTAACGTGCATAAGCGCAAACCCGAAATATTACTGAAATATCTAATACCGTTACGAAGACAGAATGAAACTTTTATTTTACTATATTTTTGTAGCTAAAACAAAGTGGTATTATCGACTTCATTTTGGTTTCTAATATCGTAATAAGTTTAATTTTCCATTTGTTTACTAATATCTCATTTTAGAAGCATTTTAGATTTTTATTTTATCGCTAAATTTCCTTGCATGCTTCTAGTAAAAGACCCTTTTACTAGAAGCCTAAAGTGCCGCCCAGTAAAAAAAGAAGTTTTTTCTAAATCTCCTTTCATGTCCCCCCCCCCCCCTTTACTAGATGCCTGAAGTGCCACCCAATAAAAAAGGTAATTTTTTCTAAATTTCCTTGCATGGCGCCCCCTTTTACTAGAAGCCTGAAGTGCCGCCCAGTAAGTAAAAGTAGTTTTTGCTAAATTTAATTAAAAGTCACAATACTTATTACAAAAATGAATATTATTTTAATTAAAGCTATTTTGATATTGAAATAGGCTATACAGTTTTTCTTCGACTCGGCGCCCATTAATCGTGGCGCCCCAAAACGGCGCATCACCTGCATACCGTCTTGAGCCTCGGTGATACCCCAGTCAAAATATTTATTTTTTCGTTGATTACATATTTGCTTATATTTTTCACTCTCTCAATAGTTTTCCAGTATGTGGGTCAATGATTTGGCCAAGCATACCAGATTTCAACTCTCTATGTTCATCAGTTTCGCCACAGTTTCTACAGTACGGACAGACATATATATGAGTGACGTTATGAGGGTTTTTTGGCTTACCTACAAAACCCTAAAAATATAGTTTTATCATTGGAAGTACCCTACTACTATTTCCACCCACATGACTATGTAAAGGTCCTTAAAAATCGTCCCTGATACCCCCCCCCCCCCCTCCTTAAAATAGGTCGATAGATACAAAAAAGACCTTGCAACGTGATAATATACCAAAACACATACCAAAATTTTACCCACCCTTTAATTCTATATTTTCCTTGTTTCGAAATTGGAAAGTAAAAATACTGTTAATTTTGTGTGCTGGCTACATTATTTTAATTTCACTTTTAATTTTTATAATCCTTAAATGAGGTTAAGGCGAGAAAATCGTTGTGTTTTTTAATTAGGTCACTGAATCGACCCTTTTATGTAAGTGGAATGAAAATAATTATTCACATTTGTAGAAAAGATAAATTTTCCCTGCTATCTTTTGTAGCAGGGGTGGGAAAATGAATAATGCTGCCCCTTGTAAATGTTGGAAGAAGACGATAACTTACAAATTATCTAGTTCAGTTAGAAAACAGTTTTTCAGTGTGACGTGTAGGGCAGGGGTGGTGAACTTTTGGATATTGCGTTACAGAACGACCGCATATATTATACTAGCATTTTCAGGAAACACTGGAAGGAAGATGGATTAAATACAAATTTCTAGATTGAGTTATTTTATATTAGTCGACAGTTGTTTTATCTCTTCGTTTATTTATTACAGGTATGGAAAAAAAGGAGAAAAATTAAAAGATATATGTAGATATGTCCACAATGAATATGAAGGGTCAGTTATCATCATAAACATAAATTCTTATACCCTAAGGTAGCGGTTCTCAACCCGTGTTAGGCGTACCAATAGTGGTACTTGAAAGAAGACTTGGTGGTACGTGAATAAAGGCGCCTACAGACGATGTGTCTAACATTCGCCAACGCTGGTACTGAAGCTGGCCGTAACTTGTAGCACTGACGAACACTTGTACATGCGTACCATACAGACGATGTGTCACTGAAGCGTTAGTGCTGGCCACGTACAAAAATAGCGAATATGGGCCAACGTTTGTAAAATGGCATCTGACAGTGAAAGTGAGGTTATGGCCGCAGCTTCGGCCTTTGTTTTTGATATTTAAATTAGAATAAAAGTATACTCAATCAATATCAATCAATAGTATTTATTTTTTGCCTTGCGGCTTTAAAATCTACATTTTCATTTACATTAATAATATTAATAAAAATAATAATAATAATAAGTGTGTTCATATTTATTTGTGCTTCAATTTAACATAACACCCACTTTACTAAATTGAACTTCTGGCCGCTAGAACCTTGTTCATCCAGCCCCTTCCCTTTCCAAGATTGTCGTCAAGAATTTCTTTTCTGCTCCTACTTTCTTCCTGCAGTTCTCTACATTCCCTTAAATGGTCAATTGTTTCCATTTCTTCCTCACACAGTCGTGCCTTTCTTGCTCGTCCCTCCAGTAGCAATTTGCTTTCTCTTAATTTCCGCATCTGAACCTAGCAACCAGTTTATGTTGTTTGCTGGTTTCAATTAGGTATCTGGGGACTCCTGTCGTCATGATATCTTGGAACTATAATTTGAGCGAATTTAGCAAACTACAATTCAGATAAATCCAAACTAATGGAATAAAAGTATACAAAATTACTTTTTACTTTAAATAGACTTCATAATTAAGCGAAAATGGTTATAACCTTCCTTTTGCGCACAACACCCTCGACTGATGTGATGACAAGTGTGTGCGAGTCTTGTTTACGGTGCTAACATGCATGTACAAGTCTGCATCGATGCTGGTCAAACTCTTTTGACTTGTGATAGAATACCGGTGTACGTTGGCTGTTACTTGTTGTCCATACACATGATCCGCGGAGCTAGATAACTGTAAACATTGGCCGTGACTTGCCACACCGTCTGTCGGCGCTGTAACCGAGATGTAATTTTTAGGGTTTTATGGTATGACCAACAAAAAACCCTATAACATCAGTTATTTGTCTATTGGTCTGTTTATCTACGGTAGATATTTATCTACAGTAGCCAAACGGCTGAACTTAGAATTTTGAAATTTTGCATGCTTATACAACTCTTTGGCCCACATATAGGAAAAATACTGAGAGTTTAAAAAAACATATCGCGAGATGTATTTACAATTGTATAAACAAATATGAATTTGATGAAAAAATAAATAAATAAATAAATAAAAATTATATTTTGAGTGGCATATCAAATGAAACCCCTTAATGCGTGGATCAACAAGCAAATTTTAATTTTGAAAAGTAAATTTATTTTTATGGGATTTTTGCAAAAAATATGCAAAAAACTGTCCCCCACCCTATCTCTCAAAGAGTTTGATTTAAAACCCTGGAAAAATGTCCATAATGTACATTGATGGGAACATTGAATGAAGATATTGCGGCACATTTGGAAATTTTTGCGGCACACCCGTTGAGAAACACTGGTGTAGACAAATAGGTTAGAAAACATTCTTCTAACTTCAAATATTCCTTTTGCGATTTGCACATACCACCATAATTGTAGTAAATGTAGTAATACTATCAATGTGATTCGTATAGATATTTATCTATTGGTTTTACTGATAATTCCTATCTGTAAACTTTATTTAGAATTCTATTTAATCTGGTTTTCTCTTTTATTTTTCTTAAAAATCTTGTTCCTAGTGCTGCACTATTTCCATTGTTCCTAGTTTCTCTTGTTAAGCTCCAGTTAATGACTAGGATTCACTCGTACAATAATATGGGAATGTAGACTGTTTTAAAGCCCAACATTTCCAACTGTTGTTTTTGGGATTTCTGACTAATTTAGGTATTTATTTTCTATAACATTAAAAAGTTTTCCAGCATTGTTTATTCTTTCGTTTATTTCTATTTCTGTGTCACCGTTCTCGTATATAGCGTACAATTATATTGTTCTAATTACTATCTTGTAATGAAGTATACTTGTTTATCCCGTGGATCTTACTGGTAAATTCTAGAGCAGTGTTTGTCAATTGTCAGTCGCCGGCTCTCGATAAAACATAAGCGGTTTAGAACAAAAATGTATGTATTTTTATCCGACTTTTCACCGGTCCATTACAGAAAAAAGATTGAGAAACTTTGGGCTGTAAAATCACGATTGTTCTAAAAGGAACATACCATACTTATATAATCGCCAGATCTATGGAGACGGCAAGTCTATACCTATACAGCAGGTATGGCCAAATTTTTAATAACATTGGCCATATTCTGTCAGACAGAAGCCGTCGCGGACCAGAGGGCAAACATAAAAAGACAAAAAGGAAATCTTAAAGACCTAAGGGAAAAAAAAATATGTAAAGTGTGAATTTTCACACATTTCAGAGTTTCGCAGGTATTTAGTAAGTGAATAATGATTATTTGGGATGCCAAAACAAATTTTATGTTAAAATATTTTTTTTGTTAATATGCCTAGTACCATTATTTAGGTTTCTAAATATATGCAGTATTTTTTTTTTAGAGCAAGGTTCATTTTGAAAATTGCGCCTATGGCTTCCATTGGTTGTTTAAGTCATAACCCCGCCCCTCTGATTTCGTGTATTCAATTGTGCCTTGAGAGTGGAGCAAACCTAAGTTTGCAAATTAGAACGCGAGCATGCTAGCCATTACACTATCAAAGCATGCGGGTTCACTGTCTTTGACAAGTTATTACATATTTTACGTGGTCAAGCAAAAAACACAAAAAATGCGGTATTTTCCGAAAACATAATCTGATCAAAAATTTCTGTTGTACTATTCCGGTTCACACAAATGTACATTACTATTTTTTCAGATTTTTTATTTTGGCAAAAATCGCGTCTAAATAATTTATTTTGCAAAAATAAAATTTTGATCGTTAATCCACGTACTACGGGCTTTCATTTGATACCCTACTCAGATTTTGAAAAAATATATTTTTTTTCGATGAGCTGATATTTGTTTATATTTTTAAGGGCATATTTTTAGATGTTTTAGTATTTCTCCTATGTGCGGGTCAAAGAGTTGTATAAGCATGCCAAATTTCAACTCTCTAGGTTTAGCCAGGGCTTCGAACCATTCGGGTTTTGTTCCGGTTCAGTTAAAAAAATAAATATTGGTCCGGTTCCGGTTTTCGTTCCAGCAAAAATTCAGTTCCGAGTGATAAATTTTTAAATGCTTTTATTTGTTCTAGAAATTTATTTTCTACTATAATTTAGAACATTTTATCCCTTATTTTGTAATAATCATACCAAGATCGCTGCCAGGAGGGGGGTTCCGAGCGTTCACCCCCCCCCCCCGAAATATATTTTTTTAACTTGTCAGTTAAAAAAAATTGATGTTTTTCTGCTCATCAGTTTAAAAAATAATCTTAAATAAAATGTATTTTATATTCACTCCCATAAAAATTATATGAACCGAAATAAACCGATATTTTTTTCGGTTTTGCTCCGGGTTTTGTTCCGACAAAAATAACGTTTTTTTTGGTTTTCGGTTTTTGGTTCAGTTCCGGTTCGAAGCCCTGAGTTTAGCCGTTTGGCTACAATTTTTACCGAACAGACAGACAGACAGATAGACAGACAGATAGACAGACAGATAGACAGACAGACAGACAGACGACAAAATGACGGTATAAGGGTTTTTTGGTCATACCTACAAAACCCTAAAAAAAAAAAGAAAAATTGGGAATCGAAATGTATCGAAAAAAAAGGTACGCCAAAATATCTGGCGAACAAGAAATCCATAATTACTGGCAAACAAAAAACAAACAAAAAATCAAAAAGAAGTCCAGAAATCCAAAAGTACTGGCGAGCAAAAAAAAAAAGAATGAAAAGAAGCCCAAAAGAGAAGGCGAGCAAAAAAAAGGAAATCCAAAATTACTGACGAGCATAAAAAAAGGAAATGATTGCGCTGGCCACATAAATGCATCTCGCGAGCCGGTGGGACCATCGAGACCAAACATTCAAAATCACTCTTTTAAAGGACGCATTTTTTGTGTTATAGAACAATTAATACGTCGCCCCCACCAAGAAAAAAATTCTGGCTTCTGAGCCCTCCGCCCCTAAAAAAACTTGTTGTATGAATTTTCTGAATATTATATTACTTTTATATTTTGAATGCAATAAAGAACAGTTAAAAATTTTTATTATTTTTTTTTTTTGAATAACTATATCGGTAAAATTGGAGACTATATTTTTTTTTCTACACGTTTCAGATAATTATAAGATGGTAACCATTAAACAAACAATTTCTGCCTGCCTGCCTGTCTGTCTGAATTGAATAAATATTTAGGAAATTACAGAGAGAGGCCTCAAAAACTAAACTCTTGAATTGTATACAGATACACCCTGTATAGATAGAGGGAATAAGATTTTTTTTAACGCGACATATGAGCGATTGGGAAAAAAATTTGGTAACTAAAGTTTACCCAAAAATTCGAATGGTTGTATTGAAATTTTCCGAAATAAACCGGAAGTACAGGATATTTAGGACAAATTTGATTTTTAAATAGGAATTTATGTAGTATTAGATAAGTTTGGATAGAGCCTTTGAAGGGAAACAAGTTATACTTAAACATTTTTTTAAATATCTTTTACGGTTTACAAAAAATTGTATTCTCTATAACGACTAAAAAGTAAAGTGTTTTTATTTACAAGTGTTTTCCATTTTGGTTTAAACACTTTCGGTTCCTTATTCTTGAGTTAACTGTAGCTCGGAACATAGTAAGAATAAAAATTCTTTACACAAAATAATCGTTTCTTTATTCTAATCCACTCTTTTTATATATTTTTGTGTAGTAAATAATAAGTGAGATACTTCGTTTAAAGGTAGCTCTCCTCATAGCTCCCCAAATATATATCTTATTAAAAACTGTGTTAAACAAAAAGGAATAGTTATTTTTCTCATATTCATTTTTGCTGTTAAGTAAATGATAAATGAGATATTTCAATCTTATAAGTAACACTCTCCTTACCCTCTAAATAATCTTCTTATTAAAAACTGCGTTGAACGAAAAAAAAAAATTCTCATATACATTTTTTATTTAGTGAGATATTTCAAGATTTTAGTTTTAGGTTGTACCCCCGTAACTCCCTAAATATTTATTCAGTCGAAAAGTTTATACAACAAAATAGATTTGTGTTCTTATTATAAACAATTTTCGTAAAATACATTTTTCTTGTTCAGCCAATAATAAGGGAGAAAATTGCTGATTTTGGACAATCACTCGTCACATTTATCATTGCCAATATTGGACCTAGCTAAAGATAATGGTGTAGTGTTGCTTTCATTGCCCCCTCATTGTTCCCATAAGCTGCAACCGTTAGATATATTAATCTATGGACCATTCAAAAAATACCTACCATCGGCTCAAGATGCATGGATGCAAAACAATGCGGGGAAAACGATGACTATCTATGACATTCCAGGAATAGTTCGCATATCTTTACGAGTGGATTTGAGAAAACGGGAATTTTCCCATTTAATAAAAATAAATTTGTGGATTCTGATTTTGCACCAAGTTTCGATACGGATCGCCCAAACCCGGACAATTCTCAATTGTCTGTGGATCAAGTAGCTGCATTGAACAAAGAAAATTTGTCTCTAAATACATCAGAACCTTCACTAAACGATGTCATGTCGCAATCTATCACTGTAGAGTCTCAGCCATGTCCTTTTTTGAACCGTATCCCTCCACGTTTTTCAATCTTCAGCCTGCCACATCTTTTGAACCGCAGCCTTCCAATTCTTTTCAGTTACCAACACCGGCAAAGATTTCTCTCCCAAATCTGTTAGACCTTTTCCCAAAGCTGGAAGTCGAAAAATTACAACTAGAAAACGTCGTAAGGCTGCCATTTTGACTGATACTCCTGAGAAAAACGCCTTATTTTTAGAAAAACAAAATAAGAAACAAAAATTCAGTAAGAAAGTGATAAAGAAAAGAAATATTGAAAAAAGAAAACAAGTTAAAAGAAAGATTTTACAAATCAGCAACTTTATCAGTCCAAACATGATAATTCGAGTTTTGAAGAAGAATACTTCTATTTAAACTGCTGTGAATCATACTATGAGAGCGTTCCAGGAGAAGGCTGGATTCAGTGCACCGCTTGTAAGGGTTGGGCTCATGAAAAATGTTCCAACAATTCCACAGCTCTTTACTATGTTTGTAATAATTGTAATTCCGATGAAGACTGATTATCAAACTAATTTTGTTGCAATTAATTCCTTCTATTCTTTAGAAAAATAAATTTTACTATTCTTGGCCCAACTTACCCCGTAGCAGGAACTTTTAACTCCGTTAGTGGGGCAAAAAGAGACAAACAACTGGACCATTTAAAACGTGCATATCACACAACTTGAATGAGAGCATGCTCTGATAGTTGTACTGTTTGTAGCTATTGATTGGACTACTCGTGATTCCAAAAAAATTAACTTAATCCTAATAATTTCGTAGATACGCAAAAATATAGGTAAAATGGCACCTTGTGCCCCGCCCTACCCTAGGTAATATCCTATAGTGCTGGGAACCGAAACCGGTTTTTCGGGTACCCGGTTCCGGTTTTCGGGCAAAACCGGGTTTGTAATTTTCGCGTTACCCGGATGCCCGGTTTCAAATACCCGGTTCCGGATACCCGGGTTAGGATACCCGATTTCGGATACCCGGTTTCGGATACCCGGTTTCGAATACCCGGTTCCGAATGCCCGGTGCCGGATAGCCGATATCGGATACCCGGTTTCGGATAACCGGTTTCGGATACCCGGTTTCAGATACCCGGGTTCGAATACCCAGTTCCAGATACGCGATTCCGAGTTTCCTGATTCAAACTTGATATTTAGTATAGGAGTACCAGATGTTTAAAATTACAAAATTTTACGATAGTACCTACTTAGAAATTTCAAAATTCCAAAAATCTTGTGCTAGATGAAAACGAGATACCTATTTAGAATTTAGAGTATTCATTCATATTTTGTCTTTAATAATGACAACAAATCCTTGGCCACGCAAATCCTAGCGCCAGCTCTGGTACAGAATCTGACTATTGGAGAATTTTGATAAGAATTCGTGTTCGCAAAAGGTATACAAAGAAGCGAAGAAGATCGTGTATTGTACACTGGTTCATTAATAGTGATTAAATTTTGTAGTTCAACACATGATAATAGATTATTAAGACTTTTATGCAAAATTTTCATGTCAGTCAAAGTGCGACGATCCTTTAGTGTGAGAAAATTAAACTCAGCGCAACATATATTATAATTGATTTAGTTATAATATATCAAAAATATATATTATAAAGAAGTTGTTTAGAATTAAAATAAAGAAACGATTACTATTTTTTTTTCTATTCAAAATTGTATATAACAAACACCGTACGTAGTAGATGCACGTCAGCAAGTATCTCAATCACAATACAATCATAACTGTTATGATGCTGGAAACCGAAACATGTTTAACGGGTATCCGGTTCTGGGTTTCGGGTAAAACCGGTACGTAATTTTGAAGTAACCCGGTTCCGGATACCTCATCCCGAATATCCGGTTCCGATTACCTGGTTCCGGATACCTGGTTCCGATTACCCGGTTCTGATTACCCGGTTTCGGATACCCGGTTCCGATTAACCGGTTCCGGATACCCGGTCCCGGGTACCCGGTCCGATTACCCGGTTACGGATACCCGGTTCCGAAACCGGGTAACCGGGTAAACCCGATACCGGTTTTTTTTTTGGAACCGGTTCCGGTTCCATCAAGATCGATTTCTGACAGCACTAATATCCTACGATTTTATTAATATAGATAGATAGAGACCACAACATTGAATTATTGCATGTCTTTTGACACTAATAAATAAGCATATAAATTTGGTAGCGCAAGTGCGCATAAGATGTTAGAATTAAATTTATATAATCCATATTTAACCAAATACCCTGCATATTACCTTCTTCGTGATCTAAATTAGCAGAAAATTATTCAAATAAAAAGTAATTGGTTAGTACTAAAATTTTAAAGGTAACATAAATTTTTTTCTTATTTTTACACCCCTGTTTATGGTATCGTACACTTTACTTTATAATAATTTCGTGCACGATTTTTTTATGGGTCCTTTAAATATTATCAGCGGTTTTAATTTTATTATCGGTTACTATGTTTCATTTATGTTGCAAAGCATTTGTGAACTTGAGCAACTTTGCTGTAAATTATACTCTCGACCGCAACTTTCGAGGTAAATGTTAAATTGTTTCTTTGTCTAACCCCAGAAATAATGTAGTTTAAAAAAATACAGATTTGATTAGTACTAATAATTCGTCCTATAATAATATGGTATTAATCGAATTATTACACTCGTTGTATGGTTAGGCTCGTATCTCCTCAGTCCGGTGCGAGGTTCAGGGTTGGATTCATATTACACTTTCAAATAAATATCTTCAACCTAAAATGTTGAACTGTGTCACTTTAATTTACTTAATCATGCCCAGTAGCCGACTGGCAAAATTTTCCGTCACTGAAAAATTGAAATAAATCAGCCCCATGGAGTCAAGAGCCGGCCTCATTGATCTAAGGACTGGCCCCATCATTTCAAGAATGGGCCCTATTGGGACCATCTCATCTGTCCTGGCGGGTCAGATCGCCACTGCTTTCCAGGGGTGACGCTGACATGTAACCCAGCAAACATTTTTATACGGGCCAGTATTGTTGAAGCACATACGAGTACTCCCCGGCATTGAAAGTAATGGGCCAGGGCTGTCTTTTCGCACTGGGCCAGTACCCCGGTGTCCCCGTGGCCGTTAGCTTTATTTCTGACGAACCAGTGCTTATATTATAAGCACTGGTGCTTTATTAATGTATTAATGATGCTTTAAAATTAGCGAATGACGCACTTGTTCGCACCGAAACATGGTTCACAAGCAATAGGCTTAAACTGAATCGTGACAAAACGCAACAGATGGTACTGCATAATCGTCATGATTATAATACCAACACCGATACGGTTAAGTATCTCGGGATGATAATCGACAGTAAATTGAAATGGAAGCAGCACTGTCAAGACACCGTTAGTAAACTTCATAGATCAATATTTGCTTTGCGAAAATTGGTCGATGTGGTGCCGTTTGAGGTTGCCCGAATTGCTTACTTTTCTTTAATAAACTGCCACCTCTCCTACGGTATTTTATTATGGGGCGCCAGTCCAAGTGCTTTTGGGGTTTTGCAAGCACAAAAAAGAGCCTTGCGTGTTTTATGTAAGGTCTCTTCGCGTGAATCTTGTAGGCCTCTCTTTAAACGGAATAAAATTTTAACTGTACCTTCTTTGTACATATTTCATTGTTTACTTTATGTCAAGCAAAACATTACTAAATTTTGTCTTTGTACTGTCTATCGAGCAACTAGATATGGTACCCAACTTAAAACTCCAAAATTAAGACTGGAAGTGGGAAAGAATTCACCTCTTTACTGGGGACCTAAATTTTATAATAAGCTCCCAAAGCAAACTATAAATCTTAATTTTCGTAATTTTAAGAAGACCCAGCAAACATTGAACTAACGGCCGAATGCCGGCAAACTGCTTTTACGCTGGTACATTGCTGGCACCAAAAGTAAGTGCAACGCCAGTATTAATAATGTACTTCACATTTGTATTTCGGACTCTGCCTATACGAAGTACTTTACCAGCATTTTATAAGCATTCCTTATTTGTATTAATCCAAGATTATTTCTAGTGGGCCAGTGCTTATGATCGTTCTTAGTCATAAAACACCCTAATGGCGTGGCCTTCGAGGGTCGGTACAAGTGATATTCTGTGAGTACAAGTTGGGACGTGTTGGTGGACAGTTTATCAAGATTATACAGTTTTTTATTGTGATTTGTGTGTGTTTTGTTAGATTTAAGGACGTAGTTTACACAAACTGTTTCATATTAAATTGTTTAATTTTTAGTTTAGTTCAATCATAGTTTTTTCATGTAATAAAATTTTCAATTATTAATAAATCTGATACAAGATTATAAATATGTCATTTAAAAAATATAATTTGTCATATTTCATTTTGAATAGTGACATGATAAATATTTTGTAAATATAATACTAACCTAAAATAATACAAACTTAATCAAAAACTGTAAAGCTTTTTTTACAATATAACCAAGTTTCTAAAAGTCAGTAATATACTATAAAAAGTATGATTTCTTTAGGTTGGCACTCTTCAAGTCAGGGGGAAAAGATGTGGTAGATAATACAAGACGAATATTGGCGAAAATTATTAGTCACCCCTTATCTTTAGGATGCAATTGGTTTGACCGAATGGCAGAAAACCATTTTCTTAAAATTCTTCATTAAATTAATAAATTAAATAAACTAATTCCTGTTATTCCTGAAATTATATTTATTTAATATTTATAAATAAATCAATAAATTATAACTGTTAATTCAATTTACAATCGGCCAGTTTTACCATCGTTCAATAAATTTATTTAACAACTTAAGTTAACAATATTGCATCATTCTATTGACAGCAATGTTAATTTCTTCATTAATAGTTTAAAACCGATGCGATATTGTCAACTTTACTTTTTAAATAAATTTATTCAACGATGGTGAAAATGGCCAAATGAGTATTTATTTTGCACCTAACCATTAATTTATTTTAATACTGGGTAAGTACACATATATTACATTTGAAACACTAGAGAGTGGGTATAATATAAGCACTAGTCTGTCAGAAATAAATCTTGCAACTAATGCGATTATTTTGCACTTTACCGTTGCTGGGCCAGCAACTGATACATCAATGGGGCAGCTAACGGCCACGGGGACACCGGGGTACTGGCCCAGTGCAAAATGCCAGCACTGGACCAATGCGAAATGCCAGCACTGGGCCAGTGCGAAATGCCAGCACTGGCCCATTACTTTCAATGCACTTTACCGTTGCTGGGCCAGCAACTGATACATCAATGGGCCAGCTAAGGGCCGCGGGACACCGGGGTACTGGCCCAGTACGAAATGCCAGCACTGGCCCATTACTTTCAATGCCGGCGAGTATGTGCTTTACCAGTACTGGTCCGGATAAAAATGTTTGCTGGGCGAGTATCAAATCGATGTTGCTTGAAAATCCATATTATTTTTTTAATGAATTTCTGGATAGTACATATCTAAATGGCCAATGTTCATGAAATTTATATGTAATATTTTTGTCATGTATATGTAAATTCTTTTATATGTAATTTTCATCAATTATTTATTGTAACACCTAGACATATTCCATAAATGTAATTCTCATTTCACGGAAATAAATACATTATTATTATTATTATTATTATTATACCCACTCTCTAGTATTTCAAATGTAACACAATGCCTAATAATTCTGATAGATAATTTAGAGACAAATTCAAAATCGACATCGTTATATGGCACTTAAAGTTAAGTGTTGCTTGCTGTACACACGTATAAAACGCACCCCTTATCCAGATTAATGCGCTGGACTTACGGCTATAACAGTAAGTTCAGTATTTTATTCTGATTATGCTAACTCACAGTGCAGTTCATGTTATGTATTGTAGATCTAGATCAAGTTATGTGGAATTTTCCACATTTTCCACTTAACGGGATCGTTCCTTTATGTTAGTCGTATGGAGAAAAACAACACTGCAAAATAAAACTACACTTCTAACATTTTTTCGACTACATACATATAATTAAAATGTTACAAAAACGTAATTTTGATTTGAATGATAAAAGTTTTTGTGAAATATTTCATGAAAGAAACATATCGTGGGCTTACTGTGAAAAGTGACCAAGTTCAAATTTTATGTTTTTGGGATTTTTTGACCAAATCAACTGTGGGAGCGGTAATTTCAGAAATAAAATTTCATTATTTAAAATAAAATTATTCCATTAATTAAAAATATTCAAATTATTTAAATATAAAAACTAATCTATTTTAAGATAAACATCCTCAAAGATTATTTGAGCTATCATATATTTTTTTAATTATATGTTGGGAGACAAGGGTAGAAATTACGGTCCTATATTATATGATTTGTTTAAAATGTTGTCAGCGTCTATCTCAAGTACATGGTCGAATGTTTACGCAGATGCGGATATGCGACCATATATTTTCAGTAATATGACTTCGTAGGTAATTAGAGTCAAAATTAATTATTTGGGATTATGAATTATTGGGAATAGAAATATGAGTCTTTAAGATAAGTTAAAAGGTTTTTGTTGTTAATTGGAGAGCTGATTATTTTTACAACCAAACAAATGGGGTTCAGAGATCAAGTTATTAGTTTTAAGAAAAGGCTGGAAAAATCTTGTGAGAGACAGGGAGTCGTGAGTAAACCAGCACCGGAGTGTTGAGGACAGTTTAAATTGAATTGAACGGACCTCGATAACGGGTTAAACACTGTAAGTGTTGTGAGGTTTTAACGGTTTGTGAGGTGAAACGGTGATTCTGAGGTTGTGTTGAGTGTCTCTCATGGGATTTCGTAGCCAGCATTTAATTGTAAGTTCTAGTGTACTCTTTAATTTAAACCTTAATTAAACATTAAACGTAGATTAAGTAAAATTCTGACCTTTATTAAAACACCCTTATTCTTATCATAAAGAATCTAAGCAACCGACCAGCGGACTTTAGGGTTTCACTTGATTCCGCTCGCAAGTCTTGGAACCCACTATGTGGAGGGCCTCTCAAAGTAAGTACCATGAAGTAAAACGAAATTATTTAAATTCATTCAACCAACCGATTCTAGAAATGCCCCTACACAACACAAATTACCACATCTATAATAGGAATATAGGACCTTATAAATAATAATATACCTACAAAATTAACAATCGGGACCCGATGACCACCCCTTGTGTGCCCGCCTGGTAGCGGCATATGGTTTCATGATGTATTCAGTCCAGCACATTTCAAGTTCAATTGTCTAAGCAACATAGAATTTTTAAATTACAAGTTAATGCATTTTTCCTGTGTACCTCAGATATTTGAATGTATTTTTTACAACTCATTTTATTTATAACTCCATTTAGCTATTTTTACCATTTATATTTATAGCTATGTTTACCGTTAAACTATTCAATTTAAATCTTAGTTAATTGCAACATGTGTCAGGCAGATAGGCACGTACATTTCACACTTGGTAAATCCGGTTCTCCCTTGACGTTATCAAATCATATTTAGCGCTCTTAAAATACCATCTTTGTATTAGCACAAAGATTAGTCCATCGTTTGATTTTTCAAAAATAAAAATTTGCTTGTTTATCCACGCAAAAGGTTTATTTGATACCTCACTCAAAATTTTTAAAACATATTTCTTTCTTTATTAAACACATATTTGTTTATATTTATCTCGAGATTTTTTTAACTCTCTAAAGTTTGCCTATATGTGGATTAAAAGGTTGAACAAGTATGTCAATTTTGAACTTTTCATGTTCATCCGTTTGGTTTTAATTCCTATCGTACAAACAGACAAACAAACAGACAGACAGACCGACCGATAGATAGACACATGAGTAACGTTATAAGGGTTTTTTGGTGGTCATACATACAAAATCCTAAAAAGCAATAAAAACCGTTGAGCTATGCCTCCCAGTATAATATTTTATTGTCATGTAAAAAACTCAACTCAAACTCAAACTTTACCAGAGTAGCACTAACAGCTGAATCTGCAGCAAAAAACATCTACAACAAAATGCACACATCGGAAAAGTCTAGGGATATAAAAAAATACATGAAAATAAATAGCGCATGGTTTCTTTTGTACGTATATTGTATTCTATCAATTAAAATACTCAATAAAGAATAGTTTACAACAAAATAAGGTAAATGCTATTTATAAAAATAATCAATATATATATATATATTTTTTTGATGTACAAATGCTAATAGAGAGTATGACCTCCACGTTGTTTGATAACAGCCCTACATCTGCGATTCATGGACAAAATAACATTGTCGATGTCTTCTTGAGATAACTGTGCCCATTCTGCTCTTATAAGCTCTCTGAATCTAAAATTATCGTGGATGTCATCCATATGAGTATGTCTTCTCTTAAGCAAGTCCCACACATGTCCAATCAGATTTAGATCTGGTGACTGCCGGCCATGGTATCGGATCAACACCTGGGTTATCCAGCCAGTTCGTTACAATTCGCACAACATGTGGCCGAGCATTATCCTGGGCAAGATGAAACTGATCAACAACAGCATCACGAAATGGACGCACAATAGGTTGAATAATATCCAAATATTGTTGTGCTGTTAAAAATCCATTGAGAAAAACGAGATCAGTTCTACCGCCAATGATTATCTCACCCCATGCCATAACAATACCACTTCTGTAACTGTGACCTTCTCCATATCCTTGTTCAACAAGAATCTGGATTAATTCCAAATCTGCACTCTTCAGTAAACAAAACTGTAGCCCAATCATTATCACACCAATATTGAAACTTGTGACACCAGTCTAATCTTGCTCTGCGATTGCCTCTAGAGGAAGATTGACATCTGATTGGTCGTCGAGATAGAATATTAGCTTCGTGGAGACGATTTCTTACAGTAGCGCGACTATCGGTTAAGTTATTCGCTCGCTATAATTCCCTTACCAATTCGGGTGCTGTAATAGTAGGTTGTCTTCTAGCATTTAAGACCAAAAATCTGTCTAGACCTGCTGTTGTACAGCGACCACGTCCCGGATGTTGTTTGGGCGGACTCCCTGTTTCCCTGTAACGCCTCCATAACCGACTGACGACACTCTGAGAAACTCCTATCTACTCGGCTACATCAACTTGCCTGAAGCAAGCTTGGAGAAGTCCCACCGCACGATTCATCTCGTGGATAGTTAAATGCTGTCGCTCCATTATTAAAAAAGAATGCCACTACTTAAAAACACTGCAATTATTAATATAATCGTTTTAAATCGAATTAAAATGAAACATGTGATCAACCTACGGGTCATGTACTGAATAAAATTTGTCAAATTTGTATTTGTATTGTCTTGTTGGTTATTGTTTTTATTTGTTTTCCATAACCAACTACTCTTAATTGCCTACTTTAATTGAAATACAACATTAAATGTACAATAAGCCAGGGCCGCCCCTAGCATTTGCGGGGCCTGGGGCAAAACTGGAATTGCGGGGCCCCAAAACTGGATTTGCGGGGCCCCATCTATTGTATATATATATATTGAATAACGATATTTTCTTTAATATTATTAACTATGAACAAAGTACACATACTTATATTCAATGAAAATATACATTTTTTCCAGCTGTTTATAAAACTTTAATATTTAATTGAATAATATTTTTAATGTATTTTATTATTTTATTACCTGACGGTCAAAGCGCGGGGCTTGGGGCAGGCGCCCCACTTGCCCCCGCCTAGGGGTGGCCCTG